>JASFYC010000494.1:0-600000 GCA_030412335.1 Botrylloides violaceus | reverse complement strand
AAACTTCAAGTTTCCAATAAATTTGGCTGGGCATTGAAACTGTGGCGACACTCTATAGCTATTGTAAAATACATGACTGCTGCCTTTTTAGCCATGTCAATATCTTCCAGCATACTCGAATGACGCGTGTTTTCGCTGCTTGGACGATTCCCTGATCATTCCGAAAAAACAATTATGCGACGGAGTCATAAACTGCCAAGATTTATCGGACGAATGCATGTGCTTGCAAAAGAAAAATCATACTCGGCCAGAAATCTGTGGTTCTGTCTGTCTAGGTGAGATTGATCAAGTTTTTCTATACCTAGCGAGGATGCGCGAATACATTCCATCGTCATGATGAAGGAATGGAGCTCCGAAAGCTTGTGAACTACATTTCAATAAACTGGACTGGACGTCAAATTTGTGGTGACTTATGCTACATATCATTTGACTGTGACACTTACGGTTCGAATTCTGGATCACTGTGAGCACCGCAACCGTTTGTAATATCTCCGGACGTAAGCCAAGTAAATCCCAAGTAAACAGTAGTCCATAGGTTTGGTTTGTCTCCAAAGTAACGGCATAGCCAGAATTGCCTAATCCACTGGCGAATACTCAAATCTCCGGACCAAAGGAAACGTTTACCTCGGTTACTATACATTCCCGAGTTGCACGTAACGTGCCAACGGCTGAACAGCAAGTAAATGCGGTATCTCCACTGCAAATACGCAAACTGAACAATCTGAAATTTCGCCTCAATCAGCCCTGCTATAGCCTATAGCTTCATATGGATGAAGGTATTTTGTGCTACCGTCATATATAGGCCGGCGCGGCTATATAGAATATTCCCCCATATGCGTCTCACTCACGTACTTGCTAGTATCTGCAGCAGTCTACACGCCGATGCACCGGTATCTGTAGCGGCGTAAACGCTGGGTGATTCATAGTCTTAATTGACAAATCCACTGTTACTTCATTAGTTGATTGCATTTTCGTGATTAAGGCGATAATTGCCCATGTAAGGGCCAGCTTCAATGCGAAGACGAAAATAACGCAACCGTGTGCTTGCCATCGACGGCAATATGTGACGACAGGTAAGAATTAGAACAAGCTTCCAGCTTACTTCATTCACACACTAACACGATCGGCCTGGCGGATTTTACCGAGGCCGATATTTGTATTTTTGAGATTATCGGTATCGGTGGTTCGGCAAGTAACGAATCCCATATGGGATATCGGCCTCAATAATAAATCAGCAGATAAATAATAATAATCGGTCAAAGTTCGATATAAAACTTAGATATTAAGCTATAGTGCTCACACGGCTTAGCGAATTGTTGTCTTACAGGTTTGACTGCCGAAATGGCATAGACGAGCAATTCTGTCCAATGAGTGATCAAATCGTCACCTGTGCGGACGGTCGACAAAAGATACCAAGGACCAGAGTGTGCAACGGTACGTTGGTTTTGTGAATTTATGTCTTTGTGACCATGCTTCTTCGTCAAGGACGTTAAACCCCTTTAGTAATATTGCTGAGAGTGAGAGAGAGAGAGAGAGAGAGAGAGAGGGAGAGAGAGATTGTATTCGTCCACCAGGAAAACCCAAATATATATATAATTGATTAATTAAAATTAACTGCTATCGTACAGACTAAGCGGCCGGCTTTATCTGTTACATATCCTGACTATCAGGCACTCGGCTCTAATATTTAATTCCGCTTCCGTACAAACAGGGTCGCTCAATATTTCATCCTTCGTTATTAAAGTTGGAGCTAGCCACTGTACAGATATCCGATCATCAGCCATCGGCTCTAATAGTTGCTCATAAACTTAATAAGATTAGCAGATATTCATTACCTGGAGCCTTTGACCTTTGACCCCTGTTCTCAGGACATAATGACTGTGAAGATGGATCGGACGAGCAAAATTGTCATGAAAAGTTTGACTATTTTTGTGCAGACTATCGAGGATTCTTTGACGGCAGGATTCCTAATGCACCGTTGATCACAGGTAAATATGTCTACGGTATAGAAATATGTATCACATACCCATTAAACGGATTTACAATACATACAACAGTAGGCCTACTTGGCTCTCGTCTCAGTATGAAACGCATTCCAGTATTTCAATCCCTGCCTGTGATTGAGGTCATATATCGCATTGAGCCCTGAGTCGCAGGCCCTCAACCAGCAAAGTATTCCCTCAACTCTTGTGATCGTGCTGTGAGCACTGAGCAGCACAACCACCCTTTCGATTCCTCAATGTAGCACAAACAAGTCACACCATGTGACGTCACATACACCGGGGGATCGACACACGTGACGAAACCACTCATCGTAAGCTGTGCGACGACTGCTTTTGGTGATCCACGGGTTGAAACTTGGACTAAAATATCCTCGAAACTCTCAAACTAGGTAGCTTTCGATCAAGTGAACCGCGTGTAGCAAAAAGTTCTTCGCTTACCTGGCCCCGCTTTATTTGATCCATTCTTTGTCTGTTGTGTCCACAGTCCGCATCCTCGCGGCACAGTATCAGGAAAGCTTTTCATTCGAATGCATTGTAGGCTATCGGAAGGAATAATATCCTACATGGTTCTATCTAAACAGTTCGCTTTAGGCTCAGTAGCCTACCTTCTGAAAAACACTTCGTTACAGCATTCTTGAGAAAAGGAGCGGGTTACTGCCGCTTTAAGCTTACAGCTGCAGGGATATTCGCTTTCTGTTGTTGGGCAATTTTTGTTATTTCTTCGGACTAGAGGTCAGGCAATCCATACAGCCACTGGTTGGTGGCTTCATCCAGGATTTTCAGACCTGTCACTCCATAGGGTGGCCGCAGGGATAAACGCCGAAGAGGCGCAGTCGCAGTCTGACGTAAGTCACCAGACCATCACATGGGCATCAAATCACGTATATAGTCGGTAGATAATTTTGATTGTAATACACTTATCTAAGTATTTATCTTATCTAAGTGTTTCAATATTCACAGATTGGGATAACAAGACACAAACATCAAGAATTCAAATACCACGCGGTAAGTTTGCAATACCTGTTAGACGTTACGGACTTCCATAATTCTAGGCTGTCGTGGTACCGGTACCGGTACGTCCGGTAGTGAATCAAGGCAGCTAGCCGTTATAGACAGTTGCCTCAAACTCAGTTTTTTTGTCTTACGTAAAAATCGAACTTTGTGACTTGGGAGTGAATACAGATTTCCAAACTCAAGGCTGTTCTGTATTATAACCGGTACCGGTAGTGAATCCGCTAGACGCTTGCCTCAAGCAATAAAATCTTTTCTTCCTGCGTAAAATCGAACTTGGTGATTTGGTGAGTGATCTGTCACCTAATAGTTGCCAGCACCGATGACCCACAAGCCGTGCAGGCCAGTCGTCAAAGTTTGGGTATCTTTCGGCCATTCTCCTTTTGCGGATGGCCACCACGGCGGATCGTACTACTCACGAATCACGATCACTTTTAGACCGGATGCCTTTCCTCCTCATTTGTTGGCTTAGCACTGGCCGTGAATGGAGAATTTCTCAAATTTGCCTTCACCATTTAAACTACATCAAGCAGTCCCACACAACGTGAGTTCACGCGACGCGACAACGAGCGACAGCCAAGAGCCGACAGACATTGCTGCTTGTACTCGTAGCTCAATACTGCTACCCTACGAGTGTAAATCTTACCCACTGTCGGTACGGTAGATGGCGATCGACGATGATCGATGATCGGAGAAGTCTTCTGAGCAGAAGATCTTGGCGAGGATGATAGCAAGTCATGCCGCCCCGGTCAAACACACAGACGACGCCTGATATCTCTCCGGTTGATCTTTTACGAAAATAGAAAATAGAAAGGCATACATCCTCATGTTTTCTGTCTAGAACTCAGCCCTTCTGTGCCGTTGTTTTCGAACCGATGTGATGGGGAACCGACATGCAGAAGTCTGGAGGATGAGTGCTACGCAAATGGTTCAACCTGCGAGAATAGAACAAGACCAGGGTATTGCAATCATGTCTTTGCGTACGGGACTGGTTTGAGGCAAGTCGCGAGTTGCTGTTGCTGTTTATGGCGTTTTCAACTACTAAGGTCATGTACGTCGGGTCAATGCTTACTCTACACCTGTCGATAATTCCGGTTTGTAGCTCGGATCACTACAACTCATTCTCCGCTGATTAATCTTTAATCAAATAATGAATACTGTGTTCATTTTGATCAGGTGCAATAACTCGATGTCGGTGATCATAGGAAGGGAAACTTGCGATGGATTTCCAACTTGCAATGACACTCACCCTGCCGAATCTATTGACGAACTATTCTGCGATTCAACCAGGTGATAACTTCAGAAATTCTGTCGCCTTTCCAATAGATGTCTTGATATCCCTGACTTCGATAACCTATCGGCTCGTTGTCCTTCAATAGTGTGTGCGTGTATATCACGTGAGTCTGTGTAAATGCAGCAAAAGTCAAATAAGGCCAAAAATAAACAGCGTCCTTTCCTTTCCTAGGCTAACATCCTAATCCGAGTCGCCGCAACGGGTGGTGATCGAAAAATGAGCACCGAGTGTTCACTCCGAATGTCTAGCCTGTGCGATAATACCCTTCTATTCGGGCCTGGTATTCGAAGTGTCTACGGACCTGAAAAGCATTATTCCGGCGCTGATGCGGGTCGCCGCGGTGGATGGTGATCCAAACAACTATTAGCACAGAGTGTTCACTCCGAATGTCTAGCATACCACAGCTTACAAAATCTCGATTTTATTTATTTCAGTACATTTTACTGCAGCGATAAAGGCAAAACGCGTCTTCCGATTCACATTCCAATAGCATCTAGATGTGATCAAATTCAGGTATACCCAAGTTGTTGAATATCTAGACCTATATATTAATACGCTATGATGTACGCGTACCGCATTCGGTCCATCCTCTTCTTACTGGCCTTTTTGTTCTTTTCTCTGTCTGTATGCTTAAATGTGCGAGCCGCTCGGCTGGTGAATAAATATACAATACAATACGGTGGGCCACTTTCAAAAGAAAAATTCGCTGATTCGGGTTTACGGACTCTGACTTTGTTTATTGCGGGTGTTACGTCACACCATATAACAATGCTGCCGATGTTATGGTGGTCGATCAACTACAGACAGTATGAACGCAGTTCTTACCAGATCGCACGCTTGATTTCGCGAATTCTTCGCTGGTCCAGCTAGTATAATAGTATTTTTACATTGATTATATCTTTCTTGCTTCATCTTGGCGTCAGGATTGTGCGGATCAAAGCGATGAGATCGGTTGCGACGACTCGACTCACTTTTATTGCTCTGAAACAAGTTTCATCCGAAGATCAGAGGTTCGTATGACTGCTCTGAAACATTGGAATTAGATGGCTACTTCATCTCGTATTCCAAGTGGGTTCAAATGGTAGTAGATGCGGCAGATCCAAATCCGAATCCCTTTGCGGTTTCCATTTACAACTATGTAAATTCGCCTGCCAGTTAGTACATCACACCATTCAGATATTTTCAACTGACCGAAGCATAACGACTTCCCTCGGTGCTGAATGATCTACTTTAGTTACTATAGTTACTAAGTATGCCGGGGGTGCTGTATTTTTCATCTTCACCTGATGAAGAAGCAGAAGTCTGAAAGCTTGAGAATGTTATAATTCTCAATAAATCAAAGCCGGATGTTAAATATGTGTTGAATCTTTTTTACGATGTCTGCCATCGGCTCCACTATGTATACAGTTATCTCGGCATTGAATTTTTCTTACATTCCAGGTTTGCGATGGAACGATGGATTGCTCATCGGGAATTGATGAATGCCAAGAATGTACATCGGGTCCATTTTCATCAGACGACAAACTCATAAGGAACAGAGTATTGGTCGGATTTCTGTGGATAATCGGTAAACTCGTTGGCGATACGCTAACTAATTTCGTTAGTATAGACACTCGTTAAAAAGTTGTCAAATCACGCCCAAGTTGTGCCAAATGGGCAGTGTTGCTTCACAGTTACTCTACTCAGAGTCTACTGGCTACTTGTTTCATTTTCAAGGTGTGGTGGCGACTGTAGGGAATGTAGCTGTTATATTACATCAGTTAAAGAACTTGATTGGAAATAGCGAAGAATTAAGCGAGGTCGCCCAAACACACAGGGTACTTGTTCTAAATCTTGCTGTTGCGGATCTACTTGTCGGGGTGAGTTTCGCAATCACCGTGATTGATTGATTGATTGATTGATTGATTGGTTGATTGATTGGTTGATTAGATGATTGACATATTGATTGATTTGATTGATTAATTGATTGATTGATTGATTGGTTGGTTTAGATTGATTGACATATTGATTGATTTGGTTGATTGCGGTAATTGATTGATTGATTGACTGATTGATTGATTGATTGATTGATTTACTGATTGATTGATTGATTGATTGATTGATTTGATTAATTGATTGCACGGGACGTGTCACGCGTCACGCAGGACATGGTTTCAAGCTCATGGTTTGATTGTATGCGGTTTCTGATCGGAAGGTTCCGGATTCGATTCCTGGTCAGTGAACCACAGATATAAACTTGATATCAAATCCGCTCTGCTTGGTAGTCAATATCGGGGGGAGTGCGCAGGGCTTGGGTTGCGATAGTGATCCGGCTATAAACAGGAAATATCGAGTAGTTGAAAGCGCCATATATCCAAAACAACAACAACACTCTTATGTTTTATTTTGATAGGTATAGGGAGTGTCACCCTAATTTTAACGTCCCGACAAGCTTTTCGGTCTCCACCACTCCTTCATCATGTGGTAACGGCGAAGCTTTTAATTCGTAACAGATATATTTGGTGGCGCTTGGTGTCAAGGACGCATCAGTCAGTCGGTATTGTCTGCAAGACCAAGAGTGGAGATCCAGCTCAACATGTTCAGGTCTAGGAGCGTTGGCGCTGATTGGAACAGAAACCTCCATCTTTGTTTTGTTGATTATGACGGCATACCGATTTTATGTTGTAATCAGGTATGTGCTTCGGTATACCGAGTGCGCATAACGCAGTGCGCAGCCGTCGTCGACTCCATACTTAAGTACTGCCCTGTGCCTGTGCCCTGCCCTATGGTTTCGTAGGGCGTCGCATTTAAGCGTTGTTTACGTAACCACGAAGCATTTTCCTGCCCAAATTCTATTGTATGTGTGGTGTTAGGCAGAAGAAATTTCTGCAGTCGTCACGTTAATAAGTCCCGTTCGGTCTGTGAGAACGAGAAGTCATGTACACAACATCGGGCAACTTGAATCAAACACCGTATCTATACAGGCGACTTTTCAATTTTAATTCAATTTTAATCAATGTAATTATCTTTTGTAGACCGTTCAAGAAAAGTGGGAATCAGTTAGCCATATTCGTAGCATTGCTCATCGCGTGGATTCTGTCTCTATTGTTTTCCCTCGTCCCGCTGTCATCCACACTCAGTGATTATTTTGTATCTTGTGTATGGTAAGTGATTCAACGGGGATGCGGGGGTTTAAATATAATTATTATATCGAACTAAATGTAGATTTAATCCGGGTTATAAACCGGGAGTATAAACACGTATACCGTGAGCATTGACCTGGCGTATATGACCTCGGCAGTTGAAAGCCTCATAAATTCCAATTAAAGTCAGGCAGGATTGTAGACCTTCAGAGGACCGTGGGCTGATTCATCATACAGTCTCCCTCACTAGGCGAAGTGTCTGGAATATTGAAAAAGCCTAGTGAGCCTCGCGCGTCCTCTTTTTCACAGCTACGAGCGGGTGTTCGACTATGAAAATGGCCGTTCAGTCGATTTTGAGGCCTCTTAGATGACGAGAGACGTCTGTTCGATCCATCTTTCAATTCTGTACAGGTACAAAGACGTTCCGTTTTTGGCCTAATTTGCAAGAAGGACATGACGAATTTCGCCAAAGAATTATACGCGAGATACGGATCAAATGGTCGATTCTCATCCTTAAGCGGGTAAGTGTATGTGTAATGACGTCACTCAAGCCAGGTGATAACAAGGCGTGATAGTGGCGAGACGATCCAGTGGCAAAATCATTCAACGCTATATAAAAACATACACTGACGCTCACTGTGTCGTCAAGTACAAGCTCCTTCAACACAATCTGATGCCGGTCCATTTGGAATGTTAATAAACTGGTTGAATGGAGGCGTGAAGGAAATCGTCAGGTCATTCTGCAGTCGAGCGAGGCTATCGGCGATTATAGAATTGATGATCAGAGTACCCGTACACGGATTCATTGGGTCGCCATAACCGTGATCCGACAGCCTAGTATTTCAATAGCAGTTTTCTTACTGCAGTGGCGACTACGGTTGGAATACAATGACCGACGCAATCGCAGAATTCAATTCTACCTACAGACCGATGAGATACTTTGGGTATTATTCAGCAGATGGAGTTTGCCTGCCTCGACTTTTTCCTTCTCCAAGTCAAGATCAATCATGGGGATATTCTTTATTTCTGATTTTATTCAACTTCTTTGCATTTGCATTTATTCTGCTAACTTATATTCAAATATACAGGTTAGTGATAATAATTAATTATAGTTGGACCTAGACCTACGATAATATCAACTGCACACTGTTCCCCGTAAGCACGTGGTTCCCCACGAGCACAGTGCCTCTTTCTGGCACGTGGTTCAGCGTAAGCACAGTGTTCTCCGTGAGCACAGTGTTCCATGTGATCCCGTGGGCAGTGTTCCCCGTGAGCACGTGACCCCGGTAAGCACGTGGTTCCCCACGAGCACGGTGTTCTCTGTGAGCACGTGGTTCCACGTAAGCACTGTGTTCCCTGCGAGCACTATGTTCCAAGTACTGTCTCTTTTTTTACAGAATAACTGTAAAACGTCAATTCCAACTACAATCAGAAGTGCGAGCTGGTCAACGCGCTGTCGCATTGCAAAAGAAAGTCACAAGAATTGTTGCTTCCGATTTTTGTTGTTGGGTGCCAATATGTATCATGGCTTTTGTAAAATTTTCCGGTAATTCCATATTTTTCATCTTCTATGGAAGAGGCTTCTTCTTTCGTGTCGCTTTCTTTGAACTGGACGTCAGGGTAGCCACTAGCCACACAGCAGTCACTGTGTGATTCGTTCCGCGCCTTGATACGTTTGTGGGTGGCGACAGCCGATTGAACTGTCTATGATTTGTAAGTGGTATGCCGGATAGAATATGGAATATAATTCCTATCATGGGTACTGATTTTAAATTTTTCAATGTGCAGATGAATATGATTGAAATTTGAAACTTTTCAGTTAGATGCCGGGTACTCGTTCACTGCGATTGTGGTGGACACTGACGAGACCGCGTTTCAACCTCATAAGTATAATCCATTTGGCCGTTGATCCAGCGAGAGAGGGTTTCACGACACACAGCCCCAACCACACTTGTTCTTTACGAATCTTTATTTGTATTCAGGCGTCTACGTACCAGATGTCGCGTACTCGTTCACCGCGATTATATTACTGCCGATCAATTCCGCCATGAATCCTTTTCTCTATTCTGACGTCGTTGACATCATATGGGAGAAACTGCTTCCAATTAGAACAGGGTTGTGCGGTCACGTGACTACGAAAAGAGGCACATCTGGCACTACAGGTGAAAAACAAGTTTGTATTTAAATCAACCAAACCGATTCAGAGGTCACGCCACTGGGGACTAGTCTGTTGCTGTTGTTGCCGAAATTATGGCGTTTTCAACTAATTGTATTAACTGGTGTTTGTCATAGACGTGTCTCCAACGAAGACAACTGCCATTGGGAATACCAAATCTACCTTGCCGAGAAGTAGTTCAAAATCTGAAACATCTCTTTGAATGGTGAAGATTGTGGAGATGAAGAGATGAAGAGATTGGGAGACAAACTTTGAGGAATATTAATTCTCAACGCGAGCCATCAGGCGCTGCATGTATGGAACTTATACCAGTAACTGGTATACCAGTGACGGATACCAATTTGTAAAGTTTTTTGCTTGACTAGGTCGGGAATGGAACCCAGTAGCCTACCTCCCTATCAGAAGACAGACAAATACATTCTAATCAGTACATATGCTATGCTCAGCGAAAAGATCTGTCTCGCTACCCTACATTTATGTTTTCAACGTTACAGAGTAACGAATGGCTTGCTGCAAAACAAACCTTGTTTGATCTAGCCAAAAATTAAACAGGGAATCTCTTAATCAGAATACGAAGAATTACTTGTGATGGGGTTTGCATTGCATCCAGCATGGGATATTCGAGGCTCATTCGCTCCCAATTTCCTGCCCTTCTTCCTTTGTTAATCATCATCACGATGAGAATGATTCTCTTTGTTGTCAATAATTAAGTATATGCACTCGTTTCGACGAAGCAATCAGCATTCAGCACAGTCGTGATCAAGTCGATGATGCGTTAACTGCTGATTCAATTCATTTCGTGTCAGCGTAGGTAGAGTGCAGTAACCGATGAGGGATAGTTCAGTGCAAGCTGCGTATGGAACCGTGACAGTCAGAAAACAGGCGATTATGGAGGCCGATTTTGAAAACTTTTCAATGATATATAATCAGTATCAGCCATCAGTCACGTGAGGAGGACAATTATCATATTGGCGTTGGCATATCAATATCGGCAGAAATCTGATGTTAAAGCCTGCAATCCAGGCTATGGTGATCATTAGCTTGCGGACGATCGCCAGGAGATGAAATTGCTTCCGGGCGTTAAAAGAATCTAAACGCTCATCCCCTTTAATGCTTCGTAAATCGATAATCCACCATGCTCTTATCAAGTTATGCCCGACCAGTTACAACCCCAATGTCCACTTATTGAAATAATCGTTTAAGATTGCTTGTCACAGAAGAATTTAACCGCAAAGGTATAAGCTACTGGCTACCAAGAGCACTTCTGTACACTAGAAAGCTTTAAATAACCAGTAAGCGAACTTCTCTAGGCTGTGAAACTCTTTAATTGACCAGTTAAGGGGACTTTTTATACTAGAAACGCATTCAATGACCAGTTTAGCTAATTGGAGTGGAATTTAAGGGTCGCTGAGGCCATTCAGCTAACACTAAACAGCGTAAAAGTTATGACTTAAGTATCTGGTGCAATACACATGTATATAATATTTCCTGCCGATTTCGACCTCCGCCTTCATGATACTGACGAACCAGCTGTTTTTCTGAATCTACTGTTCTAGCATTTATTTAGTTAATGACGCCAGCGGTAAGAATGGTGTTTATTTGTGGCATCTCAAGTTATCGCCGTTGGTGTTGATGTAAAGTATTACGACAAACTCTAAATATACAGAGGCAGAAGATGTGCTTAGGCTATATTTGAAGGCATCGTCCTTGCTAGATGATAGGGGAATGGATATGAAATGTTAACAAGGTTTAGTTGTATAATTTCTGTTGTCAACTGGACAGATTAAAACCCTATAGTGGGGCTGCATGCGTGGGGCCGAAGGCAGCAGTTTGCACATTTCTAGCCCCAAGTCTCTTGTAAGGCCAATCCTTTGCCATTTATACAAGATGTCCCGGTAAAAAAGCGAGCGTCCCTACGTGGCCAGGGTGAAGGGTTGCCAATGATTACGGATGGAACGCCATGCGTTATGAGGCCCACACATGGCCTCGTTAGTGAAATACCTGGCCCATGTACATATTTGCCACAGACGGCCCATGTCGTATCGCACTCACGTGGGCCAGTTATGGCCTGAGTAGGGCCGTACATAGCCCAAACACGGCTACGTGTACACGGGCCAGTGTTGCGTTTGCATACATTTAACCCCACACGAGTCACCAAAGGCCATACGAAACTGCAGCCTCGCACCATACGTGGGCCGTATGTAGATTTCTGATTGGGCTACAGCTAAAATGTAGCTAAATGCAGACATACTTTGGATCTAATTATATCTAATGTTATAAAGTGTTACTTTTGCTGTACATTTGAACTATGTTAACTGCAAGATAGCCTTAAGGAGAGCATGAATTAAACAAGACAAAAGTGACTCTGGAATAATGATATCGTTTCGTAACAATAGTAGTAATTCCACATAGAAATGCCCGGTAGCTCTAGCAAGCTACATGTCGGCTTCCTTAATTTGCCTCTCGTACACGTGATATTGATTGCTGCATTGGTTTAAGACTGTTTACGTATCGTAGATTAGCGTACAGTGAAGGCGTGTTTATATTCTGATATGATAAGCAAGGGAGTGTGACAGGCGGCGCTTTCATATATAGTAACGTCAATACGTGGAATCGCGCTATGTAGGTCCTGCTTAGCGAGTTTTTCTGCAGTACAGCAGTATATATACAGTAGGAAGTATAGAGACCTTGAGTTTAAACGTCTCACCTCGTTTATTGCTAAGCTTAATTCACAAGCTTTTGGAACTTCGCTCTATCATTAAGCGAGAATCAGTTAATATACTGTATGTATTACCTGCGCAGTTTGTAAATTGCCTGACGAGGTGAGCAATCTATATGTCTCGTCGGATTCACAACAGATACACAAGCGCTGATGGATGGCTGGTCTCCAGGAATACGCGGATTCTGCCTGTGCTAGACATTATTCCCGAGGTACGTTTCGTGGGCAGTGTAAAATGCTAATGGAATCTCTCATCTATTGTGCATTCCGGAAACGCCGCAGCTTGTAAATTATCAGGCTCGTTAACGTGACTTGCCGTGAAAACAGGAAAACACGGTCGCCGAGAATAGTGTTCGTTGTTGGTGGGCTGTTGAGTTTGCAGAAGAAGTAAAGCCGATGGCAGAATATCTATTATCTAATAAGCTGTGACCGTGGCAGTTCAGCTAGACTACTACTTTCGGTAAGTGTGGAAATTGTAGGCCTATATGCTTAGAAGTGTAGATATAGATAATACGGGACTACTTCTGCTTTCGGCCCGGCAGTCGACAGAGGAGTTAATGATAAGGCTCTGGCCTGGAACGATTAGGAATGAGATTCGTCCTTGTTTTGAATTGGCGAGTACCCCCGCGATAAAGAGGTCTTTGGTTAAACTCGGTCGCGAATCGAACCCGATACCTCCATGAGGAGGCGGGCGGTCAAACCACTCGCCCAAATTAGCGGTACTACTGTTGTTGTTGTCGTCGTTGTCGAGATTTGGGTGTCAAAGGAAGCAGAGGAGTAACCGATACCAGATTTAAAGTCTTTGGTTGTCTGACGTTGTCATGCTGTTGTTATCGGCCTTTGGTGTCAAAGGAAAACATTATGAATAGTTCTAGCACTCACTTTGAACTATAGCGCTACAAATGTACGTTGCAAGTTCATATCTGGTTCGTTTGGATTTTCTGTTCCCAAGCCTTAACCGCGACAATGTGTCATTCAACGCATCGTGACTTTCCTAAGAAGCTTTACAAGAATAATCCGGCTGGAATGAAACAATAGCCTTTTGTGTTTTGAAGTAGACCGCCTGCTGGGCGTTGCTAGTAATGAGGGAGGTTAACGGGAAGCTGTTATTTTTATTCAATTTTGTTAGGTCCTTCCCTATATTTAATTTAGGCAGTGGTGATATTCTGTCTGTGTCTCTGAAGTAACATGCGATAGAATATGCTTTGGTTTCGTATAACAGGTTCTTTCTTCGTATATTGATTCTGTGCATGACGCAATTTCGATTTGCGAAAGAGAAATTAAATTGTAAATCTCACAATGTATTTATTTGCTCCCCTATAATGGCTGCTGGGTTCAATCAAAATGGCTACAGCTCTCAAAAACGTCACAATAAACTCTAGCTGTCCAAAACAGTTCATAGAAATTTCACTTCGACATAACATGCAAACGATCATATCCTCCATATTGTAATTACGGCCAAAAACATTTCCTGTTTTTATTCATTTGTGTGATCTTCGCGAATCAGCTCGCCTTTAGTATGGACCCTGACAGGCGATGTATGGACATGCAAAGGGGCTCACACTGCAGTAGAGAGAAATTTTTGCCTTCATATTTTCTTCACCTGATGAAGGAGCAGAGCTCTGAAAGCTTGTGAATCGTATTTTACAGTAGGCGGGACGTTACATTTGTGGCGTCCACCTCAAACTATATCGTCTGCCATCGGCACTGCTACGTCTCGTCGATAATGAACAGGGTCGGCCACAGTTAACAATTCAGAATTCAATTCAATTCAGAATTCAATTTATTAGATTTCGTCAAGAATATTAACCATAGATTAGCGTACAGCATTGGTTTATTAAGAATTATAACATTCACAAGCCTTTGGAGCTCCTTCATAACGTGAAGATGGAAAGCAATGTATTATGATCTGTGATCGGCCCCATCCGCTCCACTACTCCTATAAGTGCTTGATTAGTTAATTGAATCATTGATTGGCTGATTGTAAAACAGATATTTTCTTCAAATCCTGTTTCTCGATTGCCCATCCATCATCCATCCATCGCATGATAATGGAATTTCGTATTGCAAAGCGTTCGACTAAATCCGTTTCGCCTCTTTTCCATCTTCATTTGCGGCTCACTGCTACCTGTAACTAATCCACCTCATCTACCGGAAGATTGAGAGAGTTTAAATGATTAGTACTGAATCCAACCTGAGTAGGGCTAGGTTGTTACCGGACCATTAGTCATCATTATAAGGGATGTGATGGTGGAAATATAAGATAACGTATTTGGACGGGGCGGTAGAGTAGAAATATCGACAACTTAACGCATTTTAAATCTGTGTGTGTTACGTTCCTCTGCCAAACTATAATTATTATGAATGACGAAGATGGCCAGTACTTCATCAGAAGGTTTTGATGGCCAGTTGTTGATAATGGATCACAGAGACATCCAGTAGCCTACTTCCAAAAAATGTATGATGGCCAGTTTATACCGCGCTGACGAGTCGATTTTTAGTTTGTTTGTAAATGGTCGGAGTGAGCAAGCGTTACCTGTGAAACAGACCTTTCAGCTCGATTGCCTGCCTCATTATTGGGCGATTTACCAACTGCTTACGTGCCGAGGCAGCACATACATTTCCTGATTCTGTACATTTCCGATCGCGCTTGAAGCTCATAGCTGTATGCTGGATGATTTAGTTTGGCAGTAGCTCGTTGAAAGAGCTTAGTTAATGAAAAATCTATTTAACTCGATCAATTCTGATTCGTATCTCGTTATCTGATAAATTTCGCGCAGACGATGCAAGTACACAGGCTAGTTGAGAGCATTTAGTCAAGATCGATCATCAACCTGTTGAGAAGTTGAGAAAGTCAACACTGAACAACTTTTGAAGATAAGATATACAAATCTACTCACTGATTTCGAAGCAAAATGGGAGATAGGGCAGCGAGGGTGCTGTCATGAAATAGTAGCTAACATATTTCGAGCCAAGGCTTATAATAATTGAAAGGTTTAGCCTACAGTAAAACTACAGCTACTGAGACTGTCCGACGCGAATACGACGCCAGAGCTTAAACTCGGCAGCGATGCCTTCTGTATAGACTATAGCGGTCCGCAAACCCTATGAAGCAACGAATGTACGAAAGCTTCAAAATTCCTGGCATCTCTCAATCAGTAGCTCGGTCAAATTGTATTGTGAATAATCATTAATCATATTCAGTCATGCAGTGATCATACAGTTACCTAAATCCGTTACGACACGGTGTGGCAGGTTCTGATCTCAGCACTCTCTCTCCGAGAGAGAGAAATAGAGAGAGACATCGGCTCGCCGCATTTCTTGTACTGCGAGCCTGACTAAAAAAGGCCAACTGTCGTTCTAAAACTGTTCCGGGACCCCTTGTATCTTAGTCAAGCAATCATCAGCCCCTCCCAAGGCGCTCTTGAACACCGGCCTGGAAGTCGAGAGCCGCTTGCTCAAACTGAGGTTCATTAGTTTACTTGTCCAATTTACTGCATTTAGGGTCGTTGGGAAGCCTAAACTTGGTGGATGACTCCGGATGAATTAGGATCGCCTTGCTCCCTTTCCCGATGAAACCAACACCGTCGCTGCTTCCCTCGCAAATCTTCACTGGTATTATCTGCTGTTCGGTAACACATAAGCTTTTCAAAATGTCTAATTATTCATACAGTGATCTGTATAACAGTTGAGTCATTATTATTTGAAATCCTGTTCAGCAATAAACTTGGATAGATTCTACGAATTGAAAACACGACATTGATTTCGCGTTAAATCATTGTCACATAATTACAGCAAGCGAGCGAAGCAACAATTCCAATTGAACAGATGTGTCGCTATTCGGGCAACAATTCCTATCGCTCTATTTCTAATGCCATCGCGTCTTGTTGCCCAAAGTCTCTGCGGATGATTAAATAACTACCTTGCATTGCAATCACTGTTACTGTACAAGTGTCGAGAAGCAATTTAGATATAATTATGGTTTTTAGCTGTTACCAAACTACGCTATTAAAACTTACATCATCAAAAATGGTGTAGTCTTTACTTTGCGGTAAAAAGTAGTGCAGCTAACGTCTGTCAATCGCTCCTTCACCAGATGAAGTAGAATGTCATCACAAACTTTAAGAATCAAGTTCAGTTTATATGGCAAATCGTGAAACCGTTGATGGGCGATTAGATATAGACATCGTGTGTGACACTACAAATTTAACGCCCAGCTTCAGTATAAATAGTGGAGCTGACCGCGGACGATCAGATTTAGACAGAAGTATAATGTCACCACAAATTTAGCGTCCAGTCTCATATAATTTATTCAGAAGTTCAGTTTAGAAATAGGTTCACAAGTAAGGGAGATAGCAGGCTATGGTTCCTCCACCTGATAAAATACATTTCCATCAATATATTTAGATTTCCGCGCCTTACTTCTGCTACACATCGTTAGATCTTACGCCATTCGAACAAGAAGAGTCCGATAGCTTGTAACTTTCTTTCTAGATATTCTAAGGCTGGTGACACAATGCATTAGTCAGGACCCTTTAGCAGACTTGCAAGTTGTCGTATAAGATGCCATTTTAAATTTAATATAAATCCATTCCTTAGGGAGAAGCTCTCAGTAGTTATGTACAAGATCAGAATTTTAACCCACTTCTCGACCTTCAATGCTTAGTATACATTAAAAATCAATATTTGTTCAACAGAGCGACTGGATATTAAAGACTCAAGGTTGACTTGAGATCGCAACCTGCTGTATATGATCGTGGAAATGTAAAACCGTAGACTTACTTTACGGTCTCGCAGTAGAATTGAGGTTTTGCGTCGTTCTTAAATGGCCAATAGCCTTGTTTTCCTTACAATTTAAGAGCTACTTTCTAAGTGTAACCAGGTGTTGGGCTCAATCGATCGATTCGCCAGCGCTTAGTTGGACGAGTGGTTTGGCTGTCCGCCTTCTAATCAGGGAGATTTTGGGTTTGATACCGAATGCTGTCAAACCAAAGAAAGACTTAACTATTGTATCCGTTCCGCCCCTGCTTAGGTGTCAGTATCGTAGTGTGCGTTGGGTTGTGGTTGCGAGATCCGGGAAACAAACCGGCTGTACATCAATTATGAGTTCGCCTATCAAATCATATGTTGAAGAAGAAGAGCTCAGAAAGCTTACGAATGTTATAATTCTCTAGAAACCAAGACTGGACGTTATATCTGCGGTGAATCTTCATGATATCTATTGATCGTCTGCCATTGCCTCCAATATATATTCCTCGTTACAGTGGCTTCGTAGTGTTACATCAATTTTGACCGCGTTTTTTTTAAAACTGGTGTGGAGGTGAATAGTGGAGTTCCCGAAGACATCAGACATGTTGTAGAAACATTATTATGTATAGTTTATTGATCCCGCTAACAAATTTAATTAATTTCCCTCGGGATATCAGCGTTGAAAGCCGATATCGAGCTTACGTCGAAAGTCTATTTGCGGTTACTACCTACCTACAAGTCAACATGACATGATTTCATTAGCGCAGAGAGGATGAAGGAACAGCTTGCATAGTTGTAAGAAACTTCAAATTAACACAGATGATACTTTTGATTTTGCAATTATCGACATTTGCTCTGGAGGTAAATTACTACCACGGATCATAATGACTAGGCGGGTATATAACACTGACGGGGATGCAAATTTCAGTTATTTAGAGCAGGCTCGCGATTTCCGTATTTCACGCGAGAGAGCCTGGTTCGAATCACAGTCGGCGCGGTATGTCTGCAGAATTTTCACCAGCGATGCTCAGTGCCGATTTTGAGAAGGAGGAGAGAGAGAGAAAAGAGAAATGCTGAGGCATTCGGCGTAACAGCTCCGCCAAATCACTATGCGCTAATCAATATCCACTGTATATAGGGCCCAAGCTTGAGATACAACTCGAACGGCAAGCGAATTCTCGCAGCCTTAAGTCAAATCTACAGTTTTGGGTGGTAGCCATTGGCCAACTATGGGCCACGAGCCAGCGGCCCGGTTATAAACCTGAAATATCGATATCGCGTATACTATATGCTCTTATATTTTTGGTGTTGACAACGAAGGTTTTATACACCGGTATCAAAATGAAGTAGGTTTGTAAACCTTTGTAGCCTACAGTGCGAATGGATGAATAAGATGATCTCGGCCTGTAGCCTATACTATATTCATTGATCAGGCCCTGGTGTGAGCAGTCGAAAACGTCACAAATTCAAAACAACAACTCGCTTCAACCTTTAAGCAATTTTATGTGACGTCATCTTTTGTGTGATCAATCAACGGTGGCTTGAATCTTATCAAATAGAAAAAGCAATTTAGATTAGGACACAACAATATAGACACGACGACGATAAACACGTCACAATAACTATGTGATCATAGCATCCAGATCGGAGTTAAAACATCAATATTAAATCTATTAGCTTCTGTCAGATGCGGAAGGATAAGATATTTTGGTATTGATTCAGAATATTTATAATGGACCTAACTGAAACAGGAGCCGGTCAGGTTCAGATCAATACAAGTAAGCCTAGTGGATTTGAGTAGATTCTTAGCTGGGTGCGTAAACAAAACATTAGCAATAAAATAATAATCGAAGATTTATGAGATTGAGTTGATAGTGATGTCTTTTTATTCATACGTTGATTTAGAAAGGCTAAATTTAAAATTTTGTTTGACGTAATTAAACCTATTGACGTGACAATACCCTTTTACATCTCTGTTTAAAATTTCCTAACGTTGATGTTGTTATAAAATCGCGGGGGACGCTGTGTTTCGGGAGAAGCGAAAGTACATTAGCGTACTGGGATCAATGGAGCTCGGTGTATATACTGTAGATCGGCCGACTAGAGCTTTTCAGCGCTCGATAATCATCGGGACGTCCAACTCAAATATGCTGTAGTCACTCACTGTGTTGTTATCAGCATCAAGAGCTTTTCATGCAAGTTCTCAATTTCTCATTGATGCGAACTTGTGGCTGAAGTTCGGAGCAATGAATTTGTACGTTGATAAGTGACTAATAGCGCAGGCGATGGCGGACGATCAGAGACAGACAAGAGTACCGATTGACCACAAACTTCAAGTCCAGCCTCAGTTTAAATAGTGCAGTTGATGGCGGGTGAACTTGGCGATCAATAAACTGGGGCTGGACATTACATTTGTGGTGAGTGGTGACACTACACTTCTGTCGTTATGTGATCGTCCACCATCGGCTCCACTATTTAAAACTCATACTGGGCTTTAACTTTGTGATGACATTATACTTTTGTTTATGTTTGTTTGGAATTTATGGCGTTTTCAACTACTAAGGTCAATGCTTACGGTATACGTGTCAATACTTCCAGTTTATAGCCCGGATCACTATCACAACCACGACTCTCCGCACCTCCCCTTAAACCGACTGTCAAGCATGGAAGGAATGGATACCAATTTTAAAGTCTTCTATTTGACTCGGTCGGGTGGACAGTCTAAACCACTCGGCCAACTGAACGGTTTGTTTATATCTGATCGTCCACCATCGGCTCCAATATTTAGACTGAAGCTGGACTTGAAATTTGTGGTGACTCAGTACTTGATTGTCTATAGGTTGATTAGGAAATTGAAATAACGCTGACATGTGGTTTTGCGTGCAAGATTGACTAATGCGGTAATACAGTAATGGTCCCGCGGTTACATTGCGTCGCAATGACACGCATAGGCCACTATTGTATTAGCCAATCATGCACCGTTTTGAGTATTTTAAATAGACCGGAAGGCTAGGCACTTAACTTTAAATTATTGCAATGACATGCGACATTGTTAATATTGCTTCAACATGGTCGTTATATTGCCATGACTGATGATATCCATTAGAAACCTGGTGGCCACAAATGTCAAACACCGTACTCGCCAACGGCGAATCCTTGTGGATGATTCGAAGACTATATTTTCCAATAATTCTTGTAATGATGCCGCAAAGAAAGGTTTTATTTTCAGTCTTGTCGGGTAAATTTGAAAAGTAGCTTCACAGTGGGTGTCTCAGGATCCGCCGGCCATTACGGTGATTTCCTAATAGGCAGTCAATGGAACACAGCAGCGTTTCATGTCCAATTGACTTTTTTGAAAATGTACAATCAGTTTGTCGCAGCATGTTTCAGAAAATAGAGGGTTGGCTATAAGGTGCACATAGCATGTAGACTTACGGAAGTATTATGGAATATTGGTCCTAATGTATCTGCTTGGTAGTCAGTTGTGGGGGCTGTGCGGAAGTTTGTCATTGTGACAGTGATCCCGGCTATAAACCAAAATTATCGACATGCGTACTATATCTACAGCGTATATGAAAACCTTAAAAGTTGAAAACGCCTTGAATCCAAACTGCAACAACGCGATTGATATAGTTCTAGACACGTGCTTTACGCATGAGTGGCTACCCTATAATTTTTATGGATGCGTACAGTGGAGGCGGCATGTTCAGTTGGTCGATTGGGTTAGACTGTCCGCCGTCTGATCGGGAGGTCGCGGGTAGGATTCCCGACCGAGTCAAATCGAAGTTTTTAAAATTGATATCTGTTCCTTCCCTGCTTGTCAGTCGGTATCGGGGAAGTGCGGAGCCGTGATTGTAATAGTGATCCGGGCTATAAGCCGGAAGTACTGACACGTATACCGCAAGCATCGACCTGGCGTAAATGACCTTAGTAGGTGAAAAACGCCATAAATTCCAAATAAAAGAAAAACAAGAACTATTGATACATTTTAAATGTAATTCCAGCGAAACGCTAAGTAGCATTGGTCCTGACTTAGGAACCCATACGGGATATTTATCTTCTTTGTTCTATTCTAAGAGGATGGTAGGCCTACTTTCGAGTTCACTAAACCACAATACCAGCACTTAGTAGGTGTACTATCTAATTAATCACTTGGTTAGTAGGCAGATTAACATGAGTAATATATAAGATCCATTGTAAGTTGCAAGTTGCAAGTCCTACTGACTCAAGTGAAAGATTGGATTTTATGAGTCAAGCGTCGGGTTAAAGATTAGATAGAGTGTCACCACAGTTTTTGCGACCAACCGAACTTGTAACAAGATATTGATTGCAGTCGACGGCGGACGATCACTTCTACGTGTCAGAACGGTTTTAACGTCCAGCAGAATTTGTAACAATTGTTACATTGATAGAGTATGCGATGGCGAGCGATCACTTATGATATTGAAAGTTTCGCAACAGTTTCAAAGGTCAGCCAAATTTATAGCAACATATCATTGGTATAGTAGATGTCTGAGAATCGCTTCGATATATAGATTGTCGCCACAATTTTATCGTCCGTTCAATTTTTTGGAAGCTTAGTTCACATGCTTTCAGAGCTCCGCTTCTTCATCAGGTGAAAATGAATCGTAACAAAAGTTACCAAACATTGGGGTCGTTAGTGGTGTGAGCTGGTGAGGCTTTTTGTATCGAAACGATCGTCGGCCATCGACTACTATCAATATATTGCTATTAATATGTTTGGCGGTAAAACTGTTGTGAGCTGGTGTGACTGTACGTCGATCGAAGTAATCTTGCGCTCAAGAAGATTACGAAATACAGCATGAGAAATGCAATCAATCATCGCCCGCAGTCAACAGCTATTATATAATCCATCGATTGCCCACTTTAAGACTAATGTCTAGCAACTATCCGTCGTATATACAATGTGCAGCCTGTCTAATAGAATGCGTACCTGGTGAGTATTTCGAATTCAAGCTACAGAAATTATGAGTAATAGGCCATCACGGTTGTGTATGTTTCACGCGCCTCGATTTAACAGGCTTAGCGAGAGCCAACTTTTAAACTTTATAGTCTATATTTAAATACAGGCCATAGATTTTGTAGCATGTCAAATCGGATGTATAGACCTATTCATCATTACCAAGGATGTGAATGTCGGAGTAAGAATTCAGAGTTCGGGCTACAATTTCGCTTTCATATTCCTAATAGGCCTGGGATGGGTATTTAGTCACATATAAAGTCGTCAACTTGAGCCAACTTCATTGTATCAGACTAATGAGACATACATAGGCTGTTGAGCAGGAAGTGAATAAGTCTTAGGAATTCAGCCTACTAGTCAGCTTTAACTTATGCAGAGCGTAGACTCATACAGCCTGTTCCGTGTCATCTACATTCGTAGACCGACGACGATAATGTAAACAGTGAAGAAATGAATAGCTGTCGATAGATGAATTGCACACTTTTAAAGAAGATGGTTCAACCTTGGACTCAGTTCATCAATTCAATGTTACCTTAGCTTTAAGTTGGTCCGCTATGTATACAGTATGTATGTATTGAGTATTTGTGGTGACTGGAGAGGTTGGCAAGAACTTCCTAACAGGTGTGGCGTACGCGGTGCGCATTGAGAAATAGTTTACTTTGGTGAAAACGCATATTTTCCGTTCTTTTCAGGGTATTTTGTGCTCAAAATACATGAAATTGTAACGTGCAGGGCAATAATTCGCACGTCATAATGATCTTGCTGGCGCTGAACGTTGACAGTAGGGAGTTTGATGAAATTGATATAAAAATGCGTTCGCGGTCAGTGTCTTCGCCGCCATTCTTGTTGATCCTAAGTATACGAGTAGGATATGTGCACTTGCCTTATGCTTGTGTTTGTGAGAAAATCATCTTGAATAGCCGAGGCCACAGATCAGAGACAACAGACCGGAGACAGCAAACCGGAGCTACTTCTACTGCTAATGTAGCTATTGCTACCGTCGAAGGTTAGAATATGCACAGAACAGATAGCCGAAATACTGCCATTACTTGTGAAAAGGTCACTGGCCAACTAGCCTATCCGTGTAGTTGTCAAAGATTGGTTAGAGATTAACCAGAATCGGTATAGCAAGCAGTAAGCACAGCTTAGTCATGAAACACTCTTACCGCAATCTTCCTTGTGCTTATCATTCTGCTATAACTGTTGACTTTAGCGACGACAGTCTGATTTGCTGGCAAAGCGCTGAGACCTCACTTCCTGTTTTGACTTGAGTGTATTGTACGGTATTGATCAGTGAATACTGGGAAGTCATACATCTTGCAGACTAACAGTTTATCTTGTTGAACTAAAGCTGCCTTTGAATGAGGTTAGTATTTGTCAGACCGCATAGGGCTCAGTAGCAATTGATGAGTAGGCTAATTACGTATACCTGCACGTACGTTCGGTAATCTACTGCGCCTCACCACGGTCGCGGGAACTCCGTAAAGGCGCAGACACACAGACACGTATTGCGGTATTTCGAGCGCCTGTTAGCGACGGCGCACCTGCGGTGGGACGATGGTTCAGCTAAATTTTAAATGAGGTTGATTTAGGATTCAGTCTTTCCATTAGACACGTGGTAGAACACGGGAAATTTGATGCGCCGCAAGATGATTTATTTCCTGCCAGGGTTTTCCACCAGTCAGATCTCCAGAAAGGCTGCCTAGAGCTCAAAGTATTCGTGTGTTTTAACAGCGGTAAGTTTTAAGATTCATCCAGTGCCTCATATCGAGAGGAGGGCATACAGTTTATAAACCGAGTACCGGTCATCGTATCTAGAGTAGTCAATATTCAAGTCGGTTCATTCTAAGCGGTGTACCACGGTCCACTCAGAATATCCGTTACTAAACGGCGAATCGTATATCCTTGCGGGACTCGTAAAAAATTCAGAGAAGTTACTGGTAATGTTGGGATACGGTTTGTAGTGAGATAATAGTATGGCCTAATTAACGCGGTGTGAGCAACCGAAGGAGCGAACGAAGCTCATGCGACTCTCCAACAATATTTTTTTGTACCTGATTCCGCTGTGTCCGCTGTTTAGTATCGCAAATGCTGTTGGTCGGCAGTCCGCAGTCCGTTTAATGGCAACCGTTCAAGTCTATTTATACTTTCAGATAATACTGTACATTCAATGTAGCTTATTATGCAACGTTAACCATAGAGAGGCTGACCGGTCACGATGGCGATTCTATTAATGTTTACGATACTTCTGGGATTAACGAAAGCAGCGACTATAACAAGCAGTATGTGTTAATTGGATACGTTGTTTGTAACTTCTGCAATAATAGCGCACAAGCGGTACACGGACCTGTGGTTCGGATTGTAGGCACATGACTTCTGAACGAAATGTTCGCCGCTCAAAGGTTCGATTTCCTAACGAGTCAAACGAAAGGGGCGATGAAGTGTGGATAGGCTATACGCAGGTATCGCAGGTATCACAACACAATATGTGAATATGCCCATGGATCGCAGGTCACTCTGCATGGTATCACCAAGATCTCGCAAGTATCGCCCATTTCCGCATTTAACATCAATTTCTAACGCGGATATCGCCTTACCCCCGATCTAAAGACTTTGAATTGGAATCGATTCCTTCTTTGCATCGCTACATTTGTGATAGTGATCCGCGATCTATTACCCAGAAATATCGATACTGCTGACTACTCCTTGCTTATTTTAACACTTTTAGAAGGAGCCCAGTGTTCCAAGATCGCCTTTCCGTTCACTTGCGGAGAAGGTCAGTGCGACATTAAACGGCAAGAATATTGCGATGGAGTAAGACACTGCGGGTGAGTGTTCTACTTTGTCTTATATTCTTAGGCAGAGGTACTTTCTGTCTGCGTGGCAACACTCAGCATGCTTAAATTCCTATCGTCGGTACTGCCGTCGGATATTACTTGACTAATGTTCTTAGGCAAAGGTTGGTACTCTGTGTCCATGCGTATAGCAATTCCTGCTGTGATTTATCGCATGGGTGTATTTAAAATGTTAAATATTAAATACGATATTACCGCTTCATCACATCATCAGGCAATAGCGATACTGATATTGATATTTCAAGGCCGATACGATATTTATAATCGTCCTCTTAGCGTCACGGATATAGTTGATACCGATTATCGAAAATCAAGAATATCGACCTCCTTACTGGATGAACTGGTTGATCGCGAAAACACGAATCGGCCTCGATAATAATTATTCATCGGTCGACCCTCAAAGTCTAACAAAACTGAGGCTGGATGTTAGGATTAGTGGTGACATCACACTTCATATATATCTATTTAAAAGCCAGACGGGCTCCATTTATTGGAGTAAATATACTTGATATGTAGACAAGATTATCCCGTGGATAATATATCTCCTGGGAACTCGCGTCAGTGAACCTTTATGGGCAAAATATGTAGTCCATCGATGAATGTGTATTTTTGTAATGGCATATTGCATATACTTAGAGAACTATTAATGATATACTTCGAGTTCGTGGCATTAACTAATGGACATGGCGGTTTGCAAGGGATTAGAAAAGACATGATGTAATTTGCGGTGATTAGAGAGATGAGACGGCAGATGAGTAGCGTGATCACTACATGGCTTGAAGTCGTCTCAACCTTGAGTTTGATTTCCGTATACGCGAACGAACGCTAGCGGTCACCCTGCTATTTGATCGCCCGAACATTCCCACTGTTTGTCTGTATATCGTGGGTAATATACTCGCATATAAATTCGGTGCATGCTGCCATATTTACACTGTTTGAAATATTAATAAATCGACAATTTTTGTATAATTCAGTGATGGGTCAGATGAACTCGCATACGACCCTACTGTTCATGAAGACCAAGGTATCAACTGTACTTCAAAAAGAAATCCATCTGGCCATGCGTGCTTTCTGTCGAATAAGTACAAGTGTGATCACGAGATTGATTGCGTCGGAGGTAAATGCATAGAAGGTGTAACTATGTGACGTCAATTAGTCACGGATTAGGGAGGCATTCGACAGAACCCCGACATTTTAGAGACCATGCCTGACCATTTAATTCATCTGTATACCTGTATACCTGTATACCTGTATGGTCCGAACAATAGCGGCCAGGCGGCCTGAGTTGGCTCGTTACCGTCCACGCAACACTGCTTCTCCTGGTATAGCCAACCCCTACATCGATTCTTTTTGTGATAAGTAGATTTTTTCATACGTGCAGGTGCAGATGAGTGCGGATGTGAATCAACATTTCAATGTGCCAACGGAGACTGCGCTTTGAAAATCACTTTTTGTAATGGGAATCCGGAATGTAGCGACGGAACTGATGAAATACTTTATAACAGGTACATAATGAGCTCTTTTCCTCAGATAAACGTCCGTTTCTACTACATCCCTGCTAGAGGGGTTATTTTTGACAAATTTGACCCTTTCGCCCGGGAAAATGCTCCGAATTTCCATACATTTGACTGTCTGTCGCTCAGCGAAAGAATATTATCTGATGGCGGACTATCAATGATGGATATTGTAAAGAATATCACCACAGATTTAACGTCCAGCCTTGGTTTCCATCTTCACCTGATGAAGTAGCGGATCTCCGAAAACTTGTGAATGTTTTAATTCTCAATAAACTAAGGCTGAACCTTAAATCTGTGATGATCTTCTTTACAATATCCATTGACACTCCGCCATCGGCTTCACTATATACTCTTCAATATGGACTATTCTACCTTATTATAGTTGACTTTTCTCTCTGTTACAGAACGTCAGGTGGCTTTCAATGCCAAGTCTCCAAACGGCACGTTACGTTGAGTTGCGTGTTGCCGGATATTCACGTGTGCGACGGCTCGTCGGAATGCAACTGGGGAGTCGATGAATGTTTCTGTGAAAATGGAAGACTTACAAATGGTGGGTACTAGGTTTAATATAGGCCTCTCCGGTCTCAGGTGCCTCAGTGTTTTGACTGCCCACATTATAACCGGGAGTTACCGGGTTTTATTCGTGACCGAGTCAAACAAAAGACTTCGGTCGGGAATCGAACCAGGAACCTCCCGATTAAAATTCGGTCAGTCAAACCACTCGACCAACTAAGCAATATTCATGTTTACGTTTCACCAAGTATCAACCTGATTCATTGCATGGCATGAATTAAATCACGTAACGATTTCGTAATCGGATTTTCTTTAGATTATGTCAACGACAAATGTTTTCGATGTCTCGATGGCAGTTTAGTCGTTCCAAGCAATCAAGTTTGCGACGGAGTTTTCCATTGCAAGGATTTATCTGATGAATGTCTATGCAGCGAGATTGAACAGCGGAAGAAAAGTGTTGAACATATATGCAGCAAAGTTTGTATGGGTGAGTTGTCGTTATTTCGGATTTTAGCTTGGAATCTGTTTACATGTATTAGGTTAAGCGGAGTTGATGTAATTCGAACCGCCAACCTTATGAGCGAGCGGGGGGTATTATACCTGGTTGTTCTTGAGTTAATGGTGTTTTCCAAGGTTTGAGGTTTATAGACAGGATCACAACCACAACACCCGGCACTTCCCCGATACTTACTGGCAAATAGCGAGGAACAGAGTTCAATTTTAAAGTCTCTTCTGATCAGGGAGCGGAACGGAACTGAGAAAGCTTGTGAACTTAACTGTAAACTGAACTGGACGATAAATCTGTGGTGATTTATTCTATCTATAACTTTTAACCAGGGAAAGACTGCAATTGCCCGGGTCATCTTCAATGCAAGCCACGAATCGCTCCTTCTGATGCCGTCATTTGTGTCGATCCAAGTTTCATTTGCAATGACATGTAAGTTTGCCTTCAAATCTGGTCTGACTAAAAGTCCAAAGTGCAGAATGTACAGCAACTCTGATCTAGCGTCGTAGAAACGTTAACACTAAAGCCGGCTGCAGACAAAACTTGCGACGCGACTACGAGGTAATACTTCCCCGATCGCGAGCTCTCTCGTACGAGTAAGAATCGCGAAGTCTCTCGTGATATACACACAGCTAACGTCTCTGGTTGTCCACACAAGAGAACTGGGTTTGAGTCCCGATCGACGCACAAAATCCTTAGATTCTAGTGTGCGTTCACGGCTCTAATTCTGGACAAATAAAGAGACAAAGAATGACGTAGGATGGCCATCTGGCGTAAAAAAATCTGCCAAGATCCGCAATATCACTCACCATCCAGCAGTGGCGGTCCCGATCGGAATGTACTCGAGGGGAGAGGAGTGAACATAAAAAATAAAATGTGATATTGTGTGTATTTTGGAACTTCGCGAACGTTAACTTTAATCTTCACCTCAAATATCAATTTCTAGAGTTGACTGTGACGGTGGAATTGATGAAGAGTTTTGTCCGTTTGTGAACGAATCGTTTTCTTGTTTGGACGGAACCGAGAAAGTTCGCAATACCGTCGTCTGTGATGGTATGTAGCATATTTAGTCTTTGTCATCATTTAATGCTGAACGTGTTTGGTCAGTGGTAATGCGATTCGAGTTTAGAATCCGGGACTTTCCGGTTTCGTGGCCGACGACCTACCATTCCACCATGAAGTCGGAAAATATACATTCTTTCCGCGTTCGATTTTCTAATTGAATAGTCTGAACTGTTTTACCTAAGGTGTACCAGACTGTTGGGATGGATCGGATGAATACAGATGTCACGAAACAAAATACGTTTGCGATGTTTATCGAAGTAGAGAGAGAAATTGGACGCATCATATTGGTTAGTACAATATTACGTGTGTAATCTGTGAGCAAGGTATTGCGGTTACCGTAAATGTTAGAAAATGCACAGTTGTAAGATCCTAGCCCTGTCAGTCCGCCATATAGCGCAGCGCTGGCGAACTTTTTTCGGCCAAAAGGTATTGCAGTCACCATAAATGTTAGTAAATACATCCACGAAGGCTATAGCCCGTCCGCGCGCGCCTCAATGCATTAGGCGCTTAGGTGTTTTATGTCTACTGACGATTAACTATCCATTTTTAATTTCTTAACAGGCTGGCCTGATGACGGTACCGAGCCTCCCCTAAACAGAAGTAAGTAAGCTTTATATTTGGATCACCTTCTGAGCCAAGTCGGCAGACTCAAAACGGGGAAACCACCGAAAGTAGCCCTGTGCGGGTTTTGTTTTAGCCGAAATCCCAATACGGAGCCGATTTGCGCGAGTATCGCCGCCACACCATATAGTATCAGCGTGTCTTTATTTTGAGCCATCATGATATATAGGGTATGTGCCCCTTTATTAAGTTTTAATTTTATAGTTGATATTGATATATTGAAGTTTGCCAATTTCACCTCCGGTTTACAGCAACATTAGACCCTGATTTGCTGAGAATAATCCGACAGGGTTGGCAATATCATTTTCCATACTACGCTGATAAATGTGATGGAATACCTCTCTGCGCATCTGGTCGAGACGAATGCCGGGATGAATGTCCAGAGAGACCAGGATTTTGTGACTTTGTCATGAACATGACACGCAGGTAAGGAATAAAAAATAGTGGGGCCGATAGAGGACGGTCAGATGTAGAGAAAAAGTAAAATGTCACCACCCGTCCGAACTCAGTTTATATAGAGCCGATGACAGGGTCGATCGGGCTGTCAGAAGTATATAATGTCACCACAAATTAACGCCCAGCCTCAGTTTAGAGCGGATGGAGGACAAACAGGTAGAACCCACCACGTCTATTTTTTCCAATCAAGCTCCAGACTCCGAGATCATGTAAATTAGCTTTCAAATAAAATGAGGATAGGCGTTAAAGTATACCGGCGACATTTCGTCGCTGTTGTCAAACGGAATCCTTCATTTCAGATGTCCTAACTCCGGATCTTATCTGTCCGGACACGAAGTTTGTGACGGTCAACCAACTTGTAACGAAACAGCGCCACATGAATCTATAGACGAGAAAGGCTGCCCGGGAAGGTACTGAAGCATTTCACTTCTTCATACTACAGTATTGAATTAAAAGATATCGTCGAGTTAACGGCGGACGATCGATAAATATTGGAAGCTCCAGATCTCTGAAAGCTTGTGAATGTTTTAATTCTCAATAAACCAAGATTGGACGCTAATTCTGTTTTTAATCTTCTTTACGATAAGTATTGGATTGAAACGAGAAATCATGGAGCCGATTGCGGACGATCCAGCTAGTGATAGATATTAAGATATTCTCGAAATTCCATAATCTGCGTTCATGTTTTGAAGGTTCTACTGCGCAAATAATGGATCCACTCGTTTACCGATACACATCCCGGAGTCTCACCGATGCGACGGACTTGCTGTAAGTATGCAAGCTGTGGATTTTGCTTCTGTACTTGAGGTGCTCACTGCCTAGGTAACTTTCAGCGATATGCCATGTTTTAAAATGTTTATAATATGTAATTGAAGGCGGAGAGTATGTAATTCAAGCCGAACGTTTTCTTTAGGAATGTGATGATCAAAGTGATGAATTGGGCTGTCCTGAATCAACTCACTTCTACTGCAGAGAAGGTGGATCAAAGTTATTCATTTCTGTCGATCAGGTATACAATTTTGCAAATGTCGAAGAGATCAAATCGGCGACTTCCTTATAAGATTGACAGCAACTATCCTCTCGATATCACATGTTGTGCGGTCGGCTGTGTTACAGTAGTAAGGTACATAAGAATCTGTGTCATTTCAGGTTTGTGACCGACGGATGGATTGCAAAGGTGGGGAAGATGAATGCGCGAATTGTTCCAGTGATCCGTTCTCATCAGATGATCGTCTTATTAAATCGAGAGTTCTTGTTGGCTTCTTGTGGATAATCGGTAAATTCATCTCCTCTTTTGATTCCTGTTCTGTTTGCAAGTCAAAACTGCATGTTCATGATTTGATGATATATACGCCGAGAAACATTCGTCTCGTAACGTTCTCTAATTTATCTGGGCTGAGGAGCTGCCTTAACTGGAGGGCAGTGCCGTTATCCTTACCTTACGTAGAAGTAGATCCAATGCTCTCTTGTTGAGTTACTTTCGACTTAAATCGTTCATCTAGTTCTGCTTGCGAGGTGTGTGACACAGTTTCTCTACCTAGGCCTGCCTATCCCTGTTCAATCCACCTTGCTTAGGTCATATATCAACGGTATCACTTCGTTCCAGTCTCTAGAGTCCTTGCTTCGTTCTATATCTCAAGTAGGTTTAGGCGTAGCTTGCTACTGGAATGCATACCTATTCAAAATTGCCTTCACAATGCCAGGTCTAATGTCGACTGGAGGAAATACGGTGATCATAATTCATCAAATCTTCAATCTACACATGCTACGGAAACGCAAGCCAATGACAACGGTCGCCTTGAAAAACCGCATTCTCGTGATGAACTTGGCTGTGGCAGACTTACTAGTCGGGGTAAGACTCTTCTGAGTTTGATATTTTAATAGGCACCAATGCGGGCAATCACTTACGCGATAGATACAATTCACTGTCATAGTTTTTTACGTCTAATAGCCTTGTATTTAGAGGCTTAGTTCACAAGCTTTCCTCTCAGTCATCAAGCGAATCATTTTTTACATGAGTCACTTGATGGCGCTATATACACACACACCAACCAGCTCAGCTCAGCTCAGCTCAGCTCAGTAGCATCAAAATGGCTGTTGTTAAAGTATGCATCCTACAAATTTGGGACGCAATCTCCAATTCAATTATTGTACAGGTTTATCTTCTGGTGTTGGGATCTAAAGATGCAAATGTAGAGCAGTACTGTCTGTTGGAGCAGGAGTGGCGTAGTAGTAGTTCTTGTGCCGCGCTCGGAACGATCGTTCTTCTCGGAACAGAGGCGTCTGTGTTGATCATGGTTGTCATGACAACGTACCGATTGATTCTCGTCTACAGGTGAGCAATACAATTTTGAGTGAGTTATATTGCCACATCTGATAGTGTGGGAAGCTAGTCCACCCTGGCTCAGTTTAGTAATTCCATGCCCTGCCTGCATACTCGCTTTGTCACTTGTATGTCTTACGGCGTGCGTTTGTATGATCGGTAGCCTACTAGGCTTTGAAAATGGAGGTTGGAAAGTTTGAAAATTAAGGCCAAAATGAAGGGATCCGTAGCATGTGCATTTTGGGAGACCCGGAACCGTCAATGTCAGGAATCGACGACGCTCGAGGTCAAAAAGACATCATAAGATATTCCTCGTTTATAGCTTAAGCCTTGGGTTCATACGCGTCTATTACAAGGCGACAAAAGACTCATCGGAGCATGGTTGTAACTATTTCCATAGACGAAATAAGTGCGAGGATAAATTCCATTTTACACACCATCTATTCTAGGTTTTTATGGCTCGGTTAGAAGTTTGTAAACCCGGAATAAAATTCAAACCAGGTTTAACCTTTTTGATCCCCACCAGAGGTCCAATTTAGAGGTAGTCAAGTAACCAACGCCGGATATACTATGCTTAGCCCATTTTGAGGGGAGAAGGGAGGCAAAAATTCTTAATTTGATTTGAAATTTTGGAATATCTGATGTTTTTATTCGATTTGCAGGCCGTATCAACGAAACCAATCCATTAAATCACTCTTGATCCCGACATGTATCGCATGGATCCTGGCCATGGTGTTAGCGGTTGTTCCACTCGCACCAGATTTTGCCGATTACTTTCTTTCATGCGTCTGGTAAGTTGTTAGTACTGTAGATGCGGATTCAGGGATTGATTGAGTCGGAAATTCTAAGGTGCAGGGTGAATGACGTCACAGCCTGATTGTCGCTAGTGGGCGTACCATGTACGATGTTGCTGCGCGAATGACGTCACCACGAGTGCCCCATTCGTCCTTACTTGTGAGTAACATGTATGTTTTGTGCTTTGTAGGTTTGAATCTCACAGGTATCTCGGGTATGCTTGTAAAGCTGATGTGATCGAATTCACTAAGAAGCTTATTGCATTGGAAGGTGTGAATGGCTCATTCAGCAATGTTGTCAAGTAAGCATTACCGTTTTTGATGCGATGAGTTTAATATCTATACAACAGTACATATTCTAAGCGTCGAAAAACGATCGTCGACAGCAATGTCCGATGATTTTCGTTAGTAATGGTCGCTGTTATTGTTGAAGATTTATGGCGTCTTCAACTGATATTGCCGTGTACGTCAGGTCAATACAGTACGCGTGACAATATGTCCGGTTTATAATAGCCCGGATCACTATTGCAACCACAACTTCCCGCACTGCCCCGATACTTACTATGACTCGGCAGGAATCGAACCCGATACTTCCCGTGTTCCTGATCAGAAGTCAGATTGTTAAACTGCTCGGTTGTAGCGATATACCGAAATGCGCAAAAGACAGTTGGACTCACTAAAACAATTCACCACAAATACTATTATTTTCAGTTCAGATTTTTCATGGACTAATATACTGAAAGCGCAGCGGGTTTTAAATGCTTCTTATGTGCCGGGGAGGTATTTTGGATACTACGCTGCCCACAGTGTTTGCCTACCTCGCTTCTTTCCAGACAGAAAGAACGACCAGTCGTGGGGATATTCGTTACTTCTTTTGCTTGTTAATTGCGCAGCGTTTATATTTATATTTTTGGGATACATATTCATATACAGGTTGGTGAGACTATTGTCACTTCTGCTTGATACAGTACATTAGTCGATACTTCTGCTTTCTATCTCGGATCGCTACCAAAACCACCCGCATTCCCGAGATATAGGCCCACTAACTGGCAAGTGGATGACAACGGGTCCATTTCTAAAAAGCCTTTGGTTTGAATGGCCGGGACTGAAACCGGTAGACACTCGATCATACTCTTTCGGCAATGTACTATTTGTGGGTCGTTACAACGAATCAAACTTTTAACGATTTGACATTGATGTTAACGCCGAATGTCCGTCCTGTCGCAGCCCGCCGATTTGTTGTGGCTTCTAACCGGCCGAGCGGCCATGTTGGTGAATTTTCTGTAGAGATTGTCATTAATTCTTTAAACAGGAAAAGCACTTCCAATGAAATGTCTGCCCGTAAAGATGAGAGGGCGGCGGCATTGCAGAGTAAAGTCACAAGAATTGTACTAACAAACTTCTGCTGTTGGATACCTATTTGCGTGATGGGGTTTCTGAAAGTTGGAGGTACGGGTTGAGTTTGGTAGGAAAAATACAGCGATTTATGGTGACCGTATGGCAATGTTTTACAATTTCAATTTTATGTAGCTGTCATGGCCTAAGTAGTTGAAAAAGGGCCGTAAATTCTAAACGAAACCAACGCAACCAGCATTCAGTGATGCCTCGATACTTACGTATAAAGTTACTACTGCTGCTACCTGGTTGGGAGTCTGGCATGCGACCTATTCTATCGTTGTGGCCAAAGACCTACGCCACGATACCCTCCTTTAGCCACCGAACCCTCCATATTCACTGATAGGCTACGATTCTTGGAAGCGGTCGACATAACATACTTCACTTTATTAAGGTGGAGACGTTGATGACATTGCGTACGCAGTCACGGCAATCATTCTACTACCTATCAACAGTGCGATGGATCCGTTCCTATACTCATCATTGTTGGATATGATTTGGGCGCGAATTCGGCCAGTTACTGATCGAATCACTGAATTAACGATGGAAAAAAGCGTCGGCGAACACGTGAAATATGTTAAAAATGCGAAAGGAAGCTCGATTGGTATGTATGCTCCTGTACTGCGTATACTTGAGTGTTACCTTTTCGTGGAGATCCCGGCGACAATTGTTAGTAACTGAATGCCTCAGTGAATGCGGGTGTGTGAACGAATTGCAAGATAGCATGTTCATGATTTATACGGTCTCAAGCTCAAGGATTGACCTGATATCCATTGAAGTCATTCAATTGGTAAGACCAGTATCAAAAGTGTAGGTTAAACAGGTGTCAGTGCGTTGTCGTTGTCGCGACCGGCTGCGGCTATTCTTAGTAGAGGGAATCAATTGATTTGGCTACCTTTTAGTTGGCTGGGAGTAGTTTAGACTGTCTGCCTTCTGATCGGGAGGTTCCGGGTTCGATTCCCGACCGAGTCAAATCGAAGACTTTGATTTGGTATCCGTTCCTTCCCTGCTTGGCAGTCGGTATCGGGGAAGTACGGATAGCCGTGATTGTAATAGTGATCCGGGCTATATGACGGAAATATTGACACGTATACCGTGAGCATCGACCTAGCGTATATGACCTTGGTAGTTGAAATTGCCATAAATTCCAATAAAACAATGTAGATTTTCAAATGAAGTAAAAAATTAAAAAAGATTTGATTTGGCTAAATGCAGCGTGTGTCGTACTAGTGGCGCTCAGCCCGACCGTGGTGGTATATTACAGTCATCGTAAAGGTTAGTTATGTAGGTAAAAAGACAGGTGTTCGTCCGCCCGACCCTCCCGGCAATCGTTCGGCAAGGCTGTGGTGTCTCACTCACTTTTATCAGTTACAATTTCAAGATGTTGAGTATTTGGTTGTATTAAGGAGCAAAATATTAGTGAATTCTGTTCCAATAAACTGTTCTGGCCAAATCTTTGGTGACTCAATCTACTTTAACATAGTAGAGATACAGTGTGTGCTTTTGCAGCAAAGGAAGCGGAGTCGTTATAGTATCAGTAAGTGAACTGAAAACTACTCTCCTGCATGGCAATGCTGTTTTATTTATCTTTCAACAATTCCTTTTGCCTGCTATTCCTGCACGTTAAATACCAGAGTGTTGCATTGAGACAGCAGGCCTTGCGGCTCTCTGCTTCCTACCTTTTGTCAATGTGCTGCTGGAAATTGAACATAATGTTGGTTCATGGCGGGTTTGTGCCTGAATTGAATTTTGCCTGTTGGGTTGCATTGGCCCATTGAGCCGTCCAATGCAATACTATGCTTAAATCCTTTGCATCGTCCAATGAATGTCATCACAAGAAGGTAACTTCTTGTGACTTTGTATCAAATCTATCTATTACTTATGTAACTTATGTTAACCTGCCTGAATCGCAAGGCTACTGCGTAAGTGAATGTACGTTAGGCCTACTTAACGGCAAAGACATTTTGGGAGCATCCTATAATGACCGTTTGGACCCAGGCTGTAGATGTAGACCTGGGAATAGCGATAACCTGTATGGTGCATCTTCGGTCTTAATTCTTGGTTTATTTTCCACAACAACGCCATCTTTGCGGTTACGAGGCTAGCGTTTAACGAGACTCGGTATCGATGTTCTTGTTACAAAGACTTGGAGTAACCAATCCATTAAGAAGACTTGTGAATTTATTAAGTCCGACGAAGGCAACACCATCCCTTGCCTATTCGCTTACATCGATAAATATTTCCAGGAACGATAGTGACAAATCTGCAAGTAACTACAGCAGTTGAAGAAGAGATAGCTGGTAAGAAAATGCGCTTGGTTGGTTCGTACAAGAACCAGTAGCAATGCCCAGTTGCCAATGCAACCTACACATGCGGATTCAGGTACAAGATCCTCTATTCCAGTTTCAGATGAAGCACTAGAAGGAGAATGCAAGTCTGCGAATTGTCGCCTGAACGTTACGATAAGGCAATTGCCAAGGATCTAAAGTGATGTCCGAAGAAATTCAGCCGACCACCGCACGGCTACATTGTACTAACGAGCTATATGCACTGTAGGATTGTATATACCTCGAATTGAGGGCAAACTGGAATGTCGTCTCGTTATTCAGCTCCCGTCTCAGCTGGTTTGGTTAAAATCTTATTCAATAGTTTTGGTATCCTCACTGAATTCCTGTCTCTTCCTCAAAAAAGTCTGTCACTATTATTGTATCCCTTTTTCACGCATTTTACTCATCTATCCCAGTGAGTTTCGTGGCTGTGGCAACTGAGCAGGATTTATTTACGGTCACAATTCTGTTTTGAGGTAAAACTAGCTTATAGCTACTTTTAATTTGGATATTTCCGATATGATGCGGTATACAGACATGCCTGGGTATACAGACAATTATTGCCATACGCTTTTTTATATGTAAATCCTTTCTTCGTCGGCGAATTTATGCGCTGTGCCCATACAAAGGGCTTTTACCTATATCGCAATATCACCTTTTTCGAAACTGCATAAGCTGCAAGCTGTGATCACTGTTTTATGGCTTCAGACCAAGGCGATCTTAATCTTAATCTTAAAGAATTTAGATCGCCTTGCTCCAAACCGATATGCCAAATTATACGTACCGGTACCTTGTTCCCCAATTGCACAACTGAACGCTTGCTGACCCGTTGCAAAAGTTCAAAGTCCTATAAGTGGAGTTCAACGGGACTCCATATGAAATGCTTTCTATGATATCCAATAATGATATTATATTTACATTCATTACGCCGTTCCCTGATGGATTAAGCCGAGTGTGACTTAGGTCGAGACTCGCCGAAGCTTCCGCGGGGATCGGCGACACCCTCGCCCGAGAAAAGATGATTTGCTATATGACGCCGCATAACAGCGTGTAGAGCCCTGAGCTCGGATAGGGCGGGATTCGTCGAATCTTACGCGGGGTTCGGTAACGCGCAAGGGTCAGGATTTCTAGTGCGGAATTTGTTTGTCCGCCATTTCTGGACGCTGTCGGATACTGGCAACATACGAAATGGCGGTCGTTATCGAGGGAGTGAAGCGAGTTGTGGTTGTGATACTGTTGTTGTCGTAACACTGGGAATAAATCCAATCAGAAATCCACGTATGGCGAGAGGCTGCAACGGCAATGCATGTCCAGTGGTGTCCCGTGTGTGGTTAAGGGCATGCAAACGCTACACTGGCCCGTGTTTCGGCCATTTACGGCCCTACGCATGCCATAACCGGCCCGCGTGAGTGCGATACGGCATGGGCTATCTGTGGCAAAGATATACATGAGCCAGGTATTTCCCTAACAAGGCCATGTGTTGGCCTCATAACGAGTGGCGTTCCATGCGCAAGCCTTGGCAACCCCACACGCGGGCCACGTATAGGGACGCTCGCGTTTTTCTGACTGGGAACCTGAAATATCGTCCTCCTACAATAAGCGTAGGCAACTATACGAGAACCGAACTGCCGTACATGAACAAGTTGAAAATGCTAAAAACCCAAAGCCACAACAGGCCTGATACCGTAATTCAAAATTTATTTATTCCGAAAGAACCGCGTGATTTTCTCTAACGGGCCTGTCAACAGTATCAAGCATGTCACAACCAACAAGTGAATGTGTTCTCGCGAGTCGCCAGCAACTGCTGCCTCGGCGTGGGCTATATGGTTTTTCGAGGCATTCGGCCAGGGGTAAGGATGAACTCCAGTTTTTCGCTTTACCATTTCATTAGTCTCTGAGCAAGCGTATCTTTAATCCGTATCGTACGATATCTTCGAAAATCGTGCTTATATCCCGTTACAGTCGACCGTCTGGACGCCAAGGTTTTAACGTGTTGGTGATGCAGTTTGCAATACTCTCTATTATTTGTAGGCTACATTACGACCACGCCGAGGACGGACAACCACTTTCTTTGAACGTGTTCTGACGTCATGCATCGCCGTCGTTTGAGATTGATCTCATGACATCATTCATTTGATGACGTCGTCGGTTCGTTCACCTCTTCAATACAAAAACCTGATCGAGGGCAGATCATCGGCTCCCTCCATCGCAGTCGGTAAAGCCCAGGGATTTGGTCGATAAATTGGATTTCAAGGTCCTGTGACAAATAAGAAGGGATCACCAACAAGCGAGCATTTATTGATAGACCGCATATTGGGTCGGAAATATGTGGACCTCGAGCAGACCGCAGACCTGTCAAAAATTTAGGCAGCTCATCCCAACTTTGCTAAGGCTCCATTTGCCCACTCCGCGTTGAAGAGGCCTGTTCTATTATCACTCTTAATTCCACTATCCCGTTTCACTAACACTTTTGAAATTTTATGCCTGGTCCGATGTCATCCATTATCGCTCAGCCCGCCTTTTAGTATGAACAGAGTCTGCCGGTAAACTTGGCACTTATTAACTGTTGGATTGTCGACCAGTCCTAAGTAAACCTTATGTGTCATCTCAATGAATTAAGTCACTGCCCTCACCGTTTGTGGAAGAGAATTCAACTTCTTTTGGATAACCTTTAAAAGAAACGGATCCTCGACTTTAAAATCTAGAATGATCTTTTCCGAAACCGACGAAATGAGACGACAAATTGCATTTGCTCCTGTTACGTGTAGCTCCTAAAGAAAATAGATGCAACAGTTTTTATGGCAAATCATATACAAGGAGGGCGAGAAAGATTTATATAGGTCTATCTATAATTCATCACAATCAAACGGAGTCACTCACCTCTCTGACAAATTTGATCTGAAAAGGTAAAATTGTAATTTGTCAGTGAATTTCACAAATTTTATTATTATATTAAGGTGGCTGTCTTGCTCCTCATTCTCAGACACAGAGACTGGCGCAGCGGGTGCCGAAGGCCGCGTGCCACTCGCATATCTCCGCACCAACAACGATTTCTCGACGCAATAATCTATGATCATGTGCTGACAATTTATTTGGAATAATAATTGGCTACCACGAGAGCGAATAGCTCGCGCAACGAGATGTATTCTGATTTACATGATACAAACCGTCATCAAAGCTCAGACACACAATCGCCTACGATGCTAATAGAAACATGTAGGCCTACGGTAACGCAAAATCTCACCTGTTCAAATAAGGTCAGTCGTTTTATCTGCAAAATAGGAGAACGCAATGAACCTTTGGAGTAAAACTTTGGCTGCATTCATAATATGGTGTGTGTACTCCTATCCGAATAGGAGAGCGGGGCATTGAATGCCGGAGAATTAGTTCACGGTATAGGATATAACATGAGGACATGATTCAAGAAACCGCGCAGCGTATAGGCCTAGTCTATGATGGCAGCTCACGTCGGGTAACAGGCCTAGGTTCCCATCTTGTTATATCAGGTCATACAGTCTATACTGGAAATTAGGCTTCATGTAACGCTTTGTGCAAATTGTCCTTGCGGATGAACAATAAATCTCCATCTTTCTCTCTTCAACTTTCGGCATGTCCAATCGGGTTGCCGAGTTTCCGCATCTGGAAATTTTGTCTGGCAAGCCAGTTTGGCCCATGCTCTCCAAGCAACACTCTGGTAGATAGCCTTAGCAACTTCATTAGGCTATCTAGCTTACCTTTGTCGGAGATCTTGATACAATGATTGCAAAATCGTTGAGATAAGAATGGGGCAATAAAAGGGAAAACAGATCCAAATTTTGGCAGGTGCGTGTGATCCACGGTACGATATGTTGACCAAATCGACTGACGGTCAAGTCTATGTGTAAAAGAGATATAGAGAGAAAACATTCTTCAAATAATGACGTCAGATATTCGCGATGATTTGATAAAAGTCTTTGAAGTTTTTGAAATTCTTTTTCCGTAGGAGTTATACTCAAGTCTCGTATTGATATCTGTAATGTGAAGAGAATTGTTAATGGCAAAAATCTCAAGGAATATGAACACATGTTTCAAACCAACTATGTCAACTACAGCTAGCTAAAAGCACAACCCTCCAATATAAACAACGGCTGAGCAACTGTCACAATTTTAGATTCTGTGGCTTGAGCGAAGAATTTATACATCCGCTAGGGGACGACGTGGCTAAGGGAAAGTACCTCCTTCGAAAAAAAATCAATGTTTTGGGACCATTCGCAGCGCACTGAGCGCTTGTAACTAGAGTTATCAGGTGGGAGCGCAGAAGAGAGCGAACCCATTGTAACACCACGGCCGAATGCGCGGTTCAGTAGACTTGATTGATCACCATTTCGTACCGGTACGGGTATCTGCTGTAACTTATAAACCAGCATCTGGTACAGTACGCTTAGCTCTTAGCTCAGGTAGTCTGAAGTCTATAGTTAAACCTCTAATATCTGAGTAAAACTGGCTTGTGGCCAGATGAAGTCCTAATCATTAATTACTATGTTACTTACTTTTAAGTTAAGCTTGTCCACCCACGGTACAACTCTTTCAAGTTGGCTCGGATTTATCCTACTGAGTGATATTTTTTGAAGTTGTGAGTACCGTTTGATACAAGAACAGATTGTTTGCATATGCTCTGCTGTCGGGATTGTATCTCCCAAGTCAATCTCATACATCGAGCCTGGTAGGATATTCTCCATATCTTCAACAGCTTCGTGAGCGGCGTGAAGTAACTCGAGACGTGAAGCAAGATCTTCAGGTAAGTCCAGATCTTTTGTGTCTTCTTCTTCTACTATTTGATCAGAAAGTGGATTGTCTAAGAAAATATGTCAGGAAATGTCCACCTTGGCTAAGAAATTCGAGTGAGAAAACTCCTTTCCCTTTACCGCACGCGGGACCCATCAGTAGCCTAGACACGAATAAGGCAAGTGACCAGGGTCCGTTTTATTATTCATTTCCCTGCATGAATAGCAGATCAACAGTCTCCCAGACTTGGATTTGGTGTTGCAAAGCTTCCTGACTAGGGTCCAGATGATAGGATGCGGAACAGTGGCGTAGAAACTCTCCTCGACACAAATCTACCCTACGGGGAGAACCGTTGAGAAATTCAACTCACGGTCGTCGGTGCCGTTTTTGGTCGTGATATTTTTTTTGTATCTATCCAAATGATTTACAGTCACAACTCAGGTGACCCACTTCGCTCTGGTACATCTCAATACTCTGGTAGAAGCTTACCGGTACGTAGCAGCAATAAGTAGGCTACCAGAAGCTATAGGAGCCTTCGGGTCTACCATCACGCATTATCGGACGGGATTTCCCTCGACGAGATTCGTTCTGTCTCCTCTCTCCCCGTGGGGACGAACGGGAGGTGGAACGTAACAGGCGTTTGACACAACACACAAACGACAAAACTATGCGCACGTATAGGAACGGTAATAATAGGCGAACAACCACTGATTGAGTAATTAACAGCACGTTAAATCTGATGCCAGGATTGAATTAGCAAGCAATTTCTACCTGTTCCGTTTTCCCTCCAGCTACTGTTCGGTGTTCTGTCCCCGGGAATGTATTCGATTTTTGGTTCAGCTCTTGGCAGTGAGGTTGCCCCGAAGCAGGCTGCAAGTACACAAGGCTAAAAGTGATCTGATAAAAGGCACAGAGCATCACAACTACATGAAACCTCTCAGTCTTTCACATTGAGGCTATCGAGAACACCGTCTACCTCTAGTAAGTGCCCGCCCAGGCTAATGCCTGATTCTGATTTTCTTTAGCGATAGCGTTTAATACTTGCGATACTGTAGTAAGTCCACCAGGCAGAGAGATCCATCGCAAGTTTAGGTATGGTACCAATAGATCCCTGTGGTCTCTTCATATAAGATATAATGTCTCTGGTATTCACTATGTAACGAAACCTAATGAGTAATGACCTAGCAAATACGTCTCTGTGGTCAGACGCGCCACGCCACTACTCCGTTATCTGCAGCGTTGAAATGAGTGACTAAGTTTTGGAAGTTGTATAAGTCACGTGATATTTGATCCTACGTGTTATTGGATGCGGTTAAATGAACTTATGCGAGGTTAACAATGATGTCATCATGTACTAAGGAACGCATTCCATTTCTCATGTCTCTCCAGTCCACTCTTCGAGCGATTGTCCGCATTTTTCACGTCTGGGTCATTTCCCAATAGTAATCAGATTGCCCATTTGGGAAATAGATGAGCTCAATACTATACATGCCGAAAAATCTACACGAGGCGGTACATGACTGCACAGAAGCAGTCGTTGTCAATACCTTTGAATATAAATAGTGGAGCCGATGGTGGATGATGAGATATATACAAAACTATATGAAATCACCACAAATTTAACATCCAGCCTTGAAAATAAGTGGCTGTGACAGTGTGCCGGGCTCCGAGCCGGAAAATATCAACGTAGTAGGCCTAATGTCTCCTGTACTGCTGCGTCGGCCTGGCGCACGTGACGTAACTATAGTTGAAAGCGCCGTAAATTTAAAGCAACAACAATTTGAAAATACGATAGGTTCAGAATGAACTGAGGTTGGGCGGTACATTTTTAGCGAAATAAACTAACTCTGGTACTCACCAGAAAAGACACCTCCCATTTTAGAAACAACATACGAAGGCATCCAAATCTTTCTTCGAGCTTTTGATCATTAGGATTATAAAACTACAAAAAACAGGGAACATAAATAATATCAAGAAAAGTATAGGAATAACTAACTGTTTGGCAAGTCCCTACTCCTCACCCCTATGCTGTTCTGAACTCATGAATTGAGAATCTACAGTATATTATTCTTTATCCAACGCTGCGAATTCTGAAACCTGTAAATTTCGACGTCCTCTACACTTCAGCTTGTCTAATAGAAAATTCAGCATCGCACCACTAGGACTACATCACGTTGAAGTCGGCGATATTGCAATTGAAAATCCACTTTATTCTCGACTCTGGAATTTAGAATATACAGTAGACCGTTCTTTCAAATGCTGCGTCAAATTTAAAAGCCTCTGAACGACAAGGCCCGTATGCTTCAGCCTATCTAGCGATATTGCAATTGACAACCCAGCATTTTAGTATAGAAGACACCACCAAACAACGGGTGCTGTGTGCTGGATGCCCTGTCGTCTAGTCCGAAGAAAAAGCAAAAAAACTAATCAAAGAAGAAGTATCGACTGTCAGCCTCATCTCTGGTACAGAGTTCACGCGTCCTCATCACTCGTCAATAGTGTCTGCTGATGCCTTGCTATCCCACGAGAATGGTGATTACATGAAGATTCGTTGCGCGATGTCTGACGTACATTCATTTGCAATAGAACTAAGATCATGACTTTACCGTCAACAAGAAAATTAGTGAGACGATACGTTCGTTGCGGTTACTCTTGAATATTTAATGGATAGAAATGCGTGAAGCGGCAGCAGGTTTGTAGTTATCATCCATTTAGGCATTAGGTAATGATGAATTAACAGTCACTTACAGCCAATGCGGTACGGGTCCAGATTGAAAGATGCATACCCAAATGCTCGTGTGCGGCGTCTCAACTATAGTATGTCACCGCTCAGACGACCACGAGTGGTTCGACTGCCCGCTTTCAGACCGCGGCCGAGAGACGTTGATTCCCGACCAAGGCGAAACCAGACTTTAAAATTCGTATCCGTTCTTTCTATGCGTTCGAGTGCGAACTGCGACAGGTTGTAGTTGTGATAGTGATCCAGGCCGGAAATATCGATATCGCTATAAAAAGCATTAATCCGCGTCCGTTGCCAGCTGATTATAAATAGCGCTGTCGCACACATCGAAATTGAAAAATATTCAAATGCTCAAGAGTGGCCTCTCAGCTAATAGGTCTAAAATTCATTATTCTATTCACCATAAATAGTATATAAGTTAATCCACTCAATATGCTGAAGGTCGAAGACCGGTAGATGTATCACTATCGCAACTCTCAATACTGGCTGAGAAGCCTGCTACGCATGTAAGCACCAATTACATTGAAACCGAAAAAGGATGTGTTTGCGCGCACCCGTCTCCTTACTGTACTTATGATTTTGTTAAGGTTTCAGTCCGTTTATGCTGCTTGATAATATCAGTAGTGTTACTAATGCAGAAAATGCGTTGGACAAAGTTGAATATGTCCTTCCGTCGTTGGTTCCATTGAAATCATATTTCGTTACATTAAAGCTGATCATGCAAATTTCAAAGTCGCAAAGTCAGCATCTAATATATTCCTTCTACATTTGCGCTCTTTTGGTAACTCTTTGACAAGACCGGGGTGCTGATAAAGTGAAAGATTTACACAAAGAGGACTTGCGTCATCCAGCTAAAGGCTATTGATAAAATGGCCTCCCACATTTAACCAGATATAGCCTATTCAGTCAACTAGGCCTCCCTGCCTGTGAATTATGCTGGACTTTAAATCGATAAGATAGCCACTCACAAATAACTAGATATAGCATATATACCTTCAACTAGACCCCTCTCTTGCTGTGGAATTTTGCCTGGACTGTTGGACGTTAAATCTGTGGTGAATCTACTTTACGATAACTATTGATGGTCTGCCAATGGCTTCACTCTTCTTTGATGTGCCTCTTCAACTTTCGGTAGCGTCAAGTTGAGGTTGCCCCAGCGTACCACTCTCCTCCATAAACTTTGAGCTATACTGTACTACCCTCTCCTGTCGATTTCGCATTCCTCATATCCTCAAATATCTCGTACAAGGTCTATGCGTCCATTTCCTTCAACCAGGCGTCAACAAGAAAGCACTTTAAGGCCGATTTTGTTTTCTCCTTACCCATGCCTTTACAAGCTATCCAAGGGACATACACCATTCACAGGCAAGAATTGTCTGGCTGAAATATGGCTTGAGTGCTTCTACGAATTTCTCAAGCATGAAATCTGTGATCGATATCGAAAACACGCGGTAAAATCATTTCAAATCACACTTACCGCAAATGCCTTTGGGATTTGAAGAATGTAGAATACAAGTCGATAAAAAAACGATGTTTCCAGCTAACTATGACACATGATGAATCATTGATCTTCTAAATGTTTGCCTCTAATGAAAATTACGTTCACGCCAGTTCGTTCAGGCGGACTCATGTAATCAATTACAGCCAAGGCTGCGTTGAATCTATGTTGATGATGATATCGGTCCCAAGCTTTTTTGGCCGAGTTGGCCTATGATGGTTTGACTGCCCGCCTTCAGATCGGGAGGTTCCGGGTCGATTCCCGACTGAGTCAAACCAAAGGCTTTAAAATTGGTATCCGTTCGGTCTCTGCTTGTCAGTCAGTATCGTGTGAGTGCGAGTCGTTGCGGTTGTGATAGTGAACTAGTCTGTAAACCGGAAGTATAGACGCGCGTACTACGCATTGACCGGGCACAGTGGCTCATGCACCCTAGGTTGGTGGGGGCACTGCGTAGAGTGAGTACAATAGTCTATCGCGAAACCTCTAACCCTCTTAGTCTAAATCCACCTTGTACAGCCACAGCATACTCTGAAACGTCAAATCCATACATCTGACAATCACAAACTATTACACTAATGTTGATGCGTGCATTACTTTTCTCAATTGGTTGTCATAGAAATATAGACGTCACATCTTTGATGTATCGAATCAATCATAGAGATAAAATCAAATCATGCATCGAGATTCTATTCGACGCCGTAGTAATTTAGCAAAATCGTATATATGTTAACGATTCACCCGATATAGACGGGTATTAATTGATCACGATGAAAGGAGGCTGCAGTAAAGACTTGATAATGATGATGGCTTGATTAAAAGATAAAATTGTGAAGAACAGTTTGGTAATGCTTAGCTAGATAAATCTGCCTCTCCGTCAAAAGTGCTGGTACCGTGTTCACTGCCTTAAGGGTCTGCCCCCATCTTGAGATTCAAGATTTAGGCTATTTCTCTTTCATATATCGTAAAGATGTAGCATGCACAGAAAGTACCCATGGGCACGATACGAATTTAATGCAGTTTGCATGTTCTGTGCATTACAAATATTCAGTTTGCAAAATATTTATAAACTTGAAGCTATAAAACGCGTCTGTTTCATCACAACGTAGGCCCCAAAATCACAAACTGATCCAGTGAATAGCTTATACCAGACTCTGAATATCTTACTGCCTGCAAAACAATATTCTGCTGTTAGTATACTGTGATGATATCTGATCTTCACTTAGGACAGGTTTAGACCGCAACATGCTACGTTATATGTGATACGCTTTGACAAACGGGCCGTGCTATCTCGTAGGAAGATCGTCGCGGTAAACAAAAACAATTCATCACACCTCACACCATAACGCGGGTTCACGTTTTCACAGGTTGACTAGCAAACATATAATAGGGCCTACTATCCAGCTATATACATACAACGTCGGGACGGACCGGGCTTAAATTTTTCTGCGTACAATTACTAACGTTTACGGTGACATCAATTCGCTGTTCGCCTTAGGTCAGTTGCTGGCGTTGTACACTGCTGAATGCTGATATACTGCGGACAAATTCATTAATTACTGAAATAATACAGGCCTGTACCTACGTTGCTCATTACCTCTTTCAGTCGTCTACCCGTCTACACGATGATAGAATAATGTTTATATAATGTATTCGAAAATAAACCCTGCGCAGCAAAACAGCGCAGTGTACACATGGGCGCACGTCTGTTTGCGTTCCATGACAATAGGCTTACTATAACTTAGTTTTACCCATACTTCGGGCTTCGTTCTGGTATCATTATATCTGTGAGTGCCTATAGAGTATACAGTATACCTTTGCTATAACATACCAAGCTACTCCACACGCAATTTATCCGCAAGCCTGCATCTTCTCTTTACTCACCAGTATAGAATTCATTCTGTGTCATCATAATCTGTTCGCGTCCATACGTCATGAATCTATCTTACAAATTGACTCCTTGATGGCATACTTATCTTGTCGGCGACACTATGACTACGTCGAATGTAAGGCTAGTTATAAAATCTGTTCAGAGAACGCACGTTGAACCTATCAAACCCAATCGCAAACGCAAAGCGACGAAAGTCAACTGAGTCAAATATATAGTAAGTATTGAATTACAGTAAAATGCCTTATGGAAAATGTGTTCATCATGTTAAGAATTGTAAACTGATCGTATCCGCGTTATAGCAACATGTCTGCAAATAATGTTATATCAACCTACTGACGATACCAGTCTACAGTATCGTCAGCTGTTAGTAAATAATATCGCTCTTATCAGTATCACGACTACTCTTATCTTACGCCATAGACGTCGTCGTACTGTAGCGATAGATATACATCGGTTACATACAATATAAGCAAATTGCGCATTACAATGGAACGGACAGCGTCAGCAATATTTTTGGAAAATTATACATGACGGTATTAGCGACTATTCGCTTCCTGTGTTGTATTGAATTGAATCTACACACTCAACGAGAGATGCAAACACGTTTTGATCGCATAGGTCTCCAGAAAGTCTTGAAATCTTGCTGCTATACGAGTGTTATTGATCGTCCGTTATTGTCTTGACTACTTTCTTTGACATTTGAAAATGTGGTGTCTACAGAGTCGAAATGCGAAGATAACACTCATATGAATACGATAAGAATTTTATAGCATGTTGCGCGTCTTAATATCGTAGCTTTGCGTCTAATGACGATATCTATTGACTGTGTACGCCATCGGCTTCACGGTATTATTTGACAATCGAAAATGTGGCATACACCAAATCAAAATGCGGTAAAAGTGCCCACGATAGGAATCTACAGCATGTTGTATGTTGCCACGCAGGCACACAAGAGTACAGCCCTACCCGCCCGCCTGTTTACGATACCTTGAGAAACTACGCTATAGAATGACAACTGCGATGTCACCGAAATGAAATCGATAAAATATCCTTGTATGCCTAACTCAAAATCTTGAACCTCTATGGTCAGTTCACTTGCCCTCGCATGCATGTAAGATTATAATTCATGTCACGTAATTTTGATTTCGTGAATTAGTGCGAATTCATCGGACCACAGGCAGCTGGTAAATCCCTCGGGATCTGCGGTTGCAATCAGTCGCTGTTGCACGACATGCGGCGTGCGTCATTACGGGCATAGTCGAATGATCTTTTTGACTCCTGAGTTGTGGTATGTAGAATCCATGACGTAAAAGATAGCCGTCTTGAAAAACACTTTACGTACGCATCGACAACATGAAATCACTAGCGCTGAAGAACCTAACGAATTAATACACTGCCTTGTAGCGCTTGTTTTATTACTATTTCGCCGTAGATCACCCGCCGCAATAATGATCAAATGCGGTGTTAAAGACAAATTGTTTGTTTGTTTATTTATTCACCAGTCTGAATAGAATATAAACAGATATAACCAAAATGGTGAGCTGCTAAGTAGACGTGTAGACTAACATGGTAGGGATGGCTTGAAGTGATTTTACAAGTCAACATCTAAAAATCTGTTTTTGTAAACGGAGAGTTATATCGTTGGTGATCTTCTTTACATCTATTGATCGTCTGCCATTGGCTCCGCTATATTCTTCAATATATGTCATACTATGTGAGACGCATCATAGCCGAAAACCAAACGCCAAAGTCCAATTGCGTGTATATTACGCTCACTCAGAATGAGGGTTCCATCGGGGTGACTTTCGTTGCTCGGAGGATTCAGTTAAATACTCATTGTTATATATTGAGTCATATCACGTGATATAGGCTACTCACTCCTCCTCTGTAGCTTTTGTTGTTGTTTTTGGATGTATGGCGTTTTCAACTACAATTACAGTTGTATACCATGACGTCATTCCAGACGTCATAACCTCCATATTGCAAGCCAATGTTTGAACAGTGATACGTTGAAAATTTCTGGAAGCGAAGAGTATTTGGGCTGGAAATTTCGGAGGTTCTGCCCTCATTTGAACTTATTCTGTTGCGGTTATTATCCTTGAAACACTCATTCTTATCGATGTACTTTGAGAACAAATTGGCAAAACCATTATTCTATCTTCATTCTTGTGTTTTTAATCTCAAATCATACAGCTCTAAGCATATTATTATGCCTTCTACAGTATAATAGCCTTCTGTTTTAAAATATGTTCAAAAGACTTCTATCATTTGCTCTCTGTAGATTGATGACGACATGTTGTCATTAAGCATGGATTATATCTGAACGGATAATTTGTGCATCTTTTATTATACGCGTCCACATCGGGCTTACATCTCACTCGCTCAAATCGCGGGGAATCGTAACCGACGTCTATAGATTTTGTCTTTTTAGAACCCGTGCTAGGACTTAGGAGCTGGGCAAGAGAGAGAGAGCGATTCAGGAATACAAGGTAGCTAGTTAACTCTTTGTGCTCAATGAAATGACGCTAAATGCGACGAAGGCGCTCGCGATAGAATGCATAGCATGTTGCGTTTGTCGTTGGTCGTTATTCGCTAATGCTTTATTTGATATCAAAGAATTTTCTTTTTGTTGTTAGCTACTGCACATTTAAACCTATCTGTAAGATTTGAAATCAACTCCACGTTGAGTTAGAGTGCAAGGGTCAGTCACCTGGTATCGCATTCGAATGTGGTGATTTCCACGCACTAGCCGAAGTCAGAGTTAACAGATATGATTGTAGATTTCAACATTTTCGCGGTAGCGTTGGGACTTACGATATTTTTTGGCCAATCAGAAGGGAGAGGCAAGTATCCTGTTTGTTTGAGTATGTGTGGGGACTGGGGTGAGTTCTGAAATGTTTCGAGACGCGAGCTTCCACTGTTGTGCAAGTCGAGTAGCATACTTAAACACGCCAAGCATCAGGCTTTGGGATTTGCATCGTGCGTTGCCACTCATACTGCGGTGCTATGCGATCCTTGTGGCGTTTGTCTCCTAAACTAAGTGTATATAGAGTGGGGTAAAAGACCAGAGTAGTCGATGCCCATTATTCATTGTCATCATCATGATAAAAACTCGACTCTTTGTCCGGTGTGTGCGGACAAAATCGACAGGAGTCTATTTCTATTACCTCGCGTGACAGCATGCTTCCTTAGATAACCTATACCCGATTCAATCTCAGTAGATCGTACACCATCTTCAACTTTCGGTATATTCAATCGTGTTGCGTCAGCGGAACGCTCAGCACCATAACCTCCTGATCCTATACTTTCATTCAGGTATCATTCCATGCAATTCAACGCTGGCTCTTATATTTCAATGTGATGACGGAAATTGCATCGACAGACATGATTACTATTGTGATGGAGTCGAAGACTGCCCGTAAGATAGCCCTCGTAAATTCGCATCGATGTCCCCGGTAGAGAACGACCAATATTGATTTTTCACATCCTGTACCATATGTACTGTATTGACTTCCTCGTCTGGCTGATGGGCGAGTCATGATTGTCGAAAAGCCTAGCCTACTAATCTAATGCCCGATACCAATTATATCGCAAATATGCCACAATGGGTCTCGATACATCTTCCCGACCGATATAATCGATCAACCCCTTTTTCTTTGATTAACAAAAGGAGGAACGGATTATAATATTTGATTTGACTCGGTCTAGAAACGAACCTGCGTTTTTTTCATTATATGTGGCCTTGTGTTGATATAGAGACGGGAGTGACGAATTGACCTACGCCTCACAAATGGAAGGAACTCATGGAATAAAATGCAAGAACCGCCGGCTCCAAAAAGCGAAGCACAGTTGCCATCTTCCAAGCCGATATATCTGTGATCACGAAATCGATTGTATAGGAGGTAAGGACCGAGATTTTTATCAAAACGCATATATCGGACAGGCAATGATTGATTGAATTGGTTGATTAGTTAATTGATTGATTGATTAATTTGGTTGATCGGTTGATTAGTTAATTGATTAATTTGGTTGATTAGTTAATTGATTGATTGATTACTTTGGTTGATCGGTTGATTAGTAAATTGATTGATTGATTGATGGATTGATTGATTGATTGATTGTTATTTGCAGTTGACTTTCGCGCCGCGCCGCGTGATTAACGCTTACTGCATTCTCAGGACAGGATGAATGTGAATGCAGGCACACTTTTCGATGCTCTGACGGCTCGTGTGGCGTCATGTCGATATTTTGTGACGGAGAAAAACACTGTGTGGATGGCTCTGATGAAATATTATACAACAGGTTGGCCAGTCACAATATATTGCTGCTGTTCGCACTACTTATCTATTTACATATCGTAAAGAAGATCACCACAGATTTAACGTCCAGTCTTGGTTTATTGAGAATTACAACATTTACAAGTTTTCGGAGCTCCGCTCCTTCATCAGGTCATATCTACTGATCGGCTGCAATTTTTACAGAACTTGGAAGTTTGGTTTTCAATGTCCGGTGACAAAACATCATGAGTCGCGCAGCTGCGTTTTGCCTGACCATCATGTTTGTGATGGCGACTCGATTTGTGATGATGGAATTGATGAATGCTTCTGCGACTTCAGCTCAAGAGAGAAGAGTAGACGTTACATCAATGACTGTAAGCTCTTGAGTCTGCGAATGTGCTACGCCAGTAATGCTTCAATTTTGACCATGATATGAGTTTCCTGACCAGTTACAAAGTACTATTATATCGTCCAGAAGTCAGGCTGACCAAGTCAGTCACAGGGGAACAGTTCATTGCCAAACGCAAGCCTAGATAAACGAACAGCAGGATTGTAGTACGAAATGCACCCGCCGTAAAAAAAGGTCACAGTACCGGCTTCAAGGCTGGCTAATGGGAAGTCATCCGCGCTACGCCAATTCACGCGATGAATTGCGATGAATAAAGAGTGTGTCCCCTCACCCGACACCAGTGATCAATACATACTGTTTCGATTACAGCATACTCAAATTCCAACTGCTTCCGATGCTTAGATGGTTCTTTGATCATTCCTAACAAAAAATTGTGCGATGGTATTGTGCATTGCCCTGACCTCTCTGATGAGTGTCTGTGTACACAGCATAAGAATCATACAAGACCTGTCATATGCAACACAGTTTGTGACGGTAAGTTTCCGTACTGTAGCAGTTTCTGCTAAGACTCCACCCGCGCACACGTAGACTTTTACAAAACGAAAGAAACGCGCCGTCTGTGCGTCTGTCCGCGAGGCCTCCGTTAATGGTCTGTAGGTTTCTCCGTTTGAATCCCATTTTAGAAAGCAGCCGTGTTTATGTTCATCAACATCATGGCCTACTCTAAAGTAGGCCATGTCAACATGAAGGCCTAAACATATATAACCAGAAGATAGGCGTGTTCGTTATATGAATGTGCGTTCCTGCAATGTCAACGAGTGAATATCAATGAATAAAATCCGATTTTCGACGAATGCCGAATTGCAGTCACCATAAATGGTAAAAATGTTACGCAAGTACATACGACGTCTGCGCAATAAATTACAGGAGAATATAATCGGTAGGCCTGCTTGAAGAGACTTCCAAGTTCCAACCTATACGAAATACGTGTCCTATCTGTGTCGCCCTTAACCCACGTATTGTTTTGCACATGTAAGCCTAATATATTATTCTGAAAGGGAGAGAATGCGATTGCCCTGGTCAGGTGATGTGTAAACCCATGATTGGATTGGGTGACGGCAACGTCTGCTTACCGAACTCTGCAATTTGCGACTACAAGTGATATATTCGTGTAGTTGTGGTGTCTGTGACGTCGTAAAGTCTTGTTGTTGATGGTGTTTGTGTCGTTTGCATGACTCTGGAGGTGGTTCAACGATCCGATACACCCTCTGTGTCCTGTATAAGGTCCATCTCCAGTGCTTGTTAACAATTCATTTTATTATAAATAACCCGTGACACACCAGCAGACAATATCTCCGTGGTGATAAAAAGCCACTGGGATCGCACGCACGAAATATCAGAGTGGTGGCTAAAAGACAATACGCTAAGTCTTCCGCGTATTGTATTATAATTAAACTATATTTTCAATTTTATCTGCCACACGCCACAGGAGCGACTGCGCCAACTCTCTAGATGAAAACTATTGTCCTGATGGCGATCAATACTTTACCTGCTACGATAATAAAACCAGGATAAAAACCACGAAATTCTGCAATGGTAAGCGAACTTGGAAAGTTCAAGCAACCGCGTTGAGATTGGCCGCAAATTGTCCTTGTAGGAGTTCAAGATTGTGAGGATAACTCAGACGAGGCTCACTGTACAGATGTCACCGATTACTATTGTACGTATTATAGAAGATTTTTCCCGCCGGATATTGGTAAGATTTAATTGATTGGAAGTGCCGTGTCTCTGTTGTGATGTGTTGAGTTACCCAGACACCCAGTCACGGTCGACTCCTTATGTCGAGAAAATCGGAAGAGTTGCGACGGTATGATAATCCATCGCAATATCTCAACCGAGTCATGAGAGATAACATCCGATTAGATCCACAAACAGTACACGGCCTAATCAGGGATTTCAAGATTCCCTTGGTCGAATTGAAGCGGTTGTATTGTGTCGTATTCAAGTATCTCTCTCGATGGATCTTGTCAAATGCAGGCTCTGGAGTCTGTACCTCTAACCTTCTAGTCCTAGCCGATTGGGATAAATTACATCCCACATGCAGTTTGGTTGTATGCAACCGAAAATATCTTCACGGTGAGATTATCGGCTTGTATTAAATGCTGGAAATCCATTAAATGGGGCTATTTTTTTCATTTCCAGACTGGGAACACTCTACAACCAATGTCAGAATACCACCCGGAATAGGTTGGTGAAAGTGAAGGAATTTGTTTGTTCAGCCTGAACAGTTATTGTTGTGTTTAGTGTTGGAGCCATATTACCCATTCCATGCTCATCAGTGTGATGGAATACCTACATGTCCGCGAGCAAGTGATGAATGTTTAGCGCCAGGTTGCGCCAACAACAGATCTGACTACTGCCAGTTTATCGCTCCTGGAAAAGCATTTGCGTAAGACATGTATTTCAGTACGGATGACCGTACAGTTGACCGAGTAGTTTAACTCTACGCCTTCTGATCGAAGGTTTACGGGTTCGATTGCCGGCCGAATCACACCAATGGCTTCCAAAATTGGCATCCGTTACTTCTCCTCTTGGCAGGCAGTATTGGGGAGAGTGCGGATGGTTGTGATAGTGATCCGGGCTATAAACAGGAAGTATCGACTCGTGTACTAAGGATTGACCTGGTGTATATGAGCTCAGTAGGGTGAAATGCTACAAATTCAAAAACAACAACAACTCGGGTTATTGGTTTACCAGTGTTGCACCATGGCCTACTTTAGTAGTACCTTGAGTAGGCCATGGTTGCACCCACGAACTAATTGCTTAAGTCCATAGGTCAAGTGAGCGTTGAATATTTTTTACTGAACGTCTCTGTGGGCTCTCAACAAATATTTGTTCGATTTACAAGAAATTCAGACCAAAGGTCATCATTTTTTGTTGCTTGCCCATGTTTTTGGTGGAATTCCTCAGATTTTCTAGTGACTAACGCATCGACATCTGTTTAGTTGCAACAATTCAAAGTCCTTGTTGTTGGGTAGCAGTGTATGTGACGGAATGCCTGATTGTAATGATACCCATCCTGAACTATCGGTTGATGAACTCTTCTGCCCCAACAGGTAAACAATAAACCGCATGCCTTTGCGTCAGATTTCATACAAAAGTTGGTAGAGCCAATGGTAGATTCTTTTGCGACAATAACCCGAAGGTCGAATCTTAGGGTGGTCGAATTCACGTACTCTTATTATGCCCAAATCGTCTCAGTGCCATTCTCTGACGTCCGAAATGACCAACCCTTGTATAAGACACCCTTGAAATCGCGGAGTTTCTCCGTCTTCGTCACCTTGCGCCTATAAGGGTTTCTATTTGCGATCAATCTTACAGGCTATGATGATATAATGAGTGATTTGTGAAAACCGCAGGTTCTATTGCAAAGATAAAGGAGCTTCCCGGCTTCCTATTCACATCCCCTTGAAGAGTAGATGCGACGGAATCAAGGTACAGAATCATAGTTTTTATAAAGCGAAGGTGCCGGGTTCCCGATCAAGTCAAACCATAGAATTTAAATTTTGGTGTCTGTTCCGTCTCTACTTGGCAGTCATTGTCGGAAGAGTGTAGAAGGTTGTGGTTGCGATATTGATCCGGGCTATAAACAGGACAATTCGATACGGGTACTGTAAGCATTGATCTGGCGTGTACACGACCTTAGTAGTTGGATAAATCAGAAGTATCAACACGTGTACTAAACATTGACCAGGCGACCTGACGAAATGACCAAAGCAGTTGAAAGCGGTTATATAGTCAAACAACAACACACATTCTTCAATAGGATTGCAATGACCAGAGCGATGAGATTGGATGTTCTGAATCTTCTCACTTCTACTGCCAAGATGGAGGTTCAGTTCTGTTTATCAGAAGAACAGAGGTAAGGTGTTTTGATGGACTAGTTAGTGCCTATATAGGCCAGTTTTATAATACTCGCATGTCGTGATGTCCGTAATGGCAATCGCCCGGCCCTGACGGAATATTGCAGTGACCGTAAACGTTAGTAATGTACGTAAAAAGACACAGGATCGTCCGTCCGTGCTGCGTATGATACGTCATCGGCGTTTTATATGTATAGATACATAATATTATTCCAGGCATGCGATGGGACGAAGGATTGCAAATCCGGCGCTGACGAATGTCAGAACTGTAATCCCAGTCCGTTTTCCTCCGACGAGAAGATCGTTCGATCAAGAGTTCTCGTTTTCTTCCTCTGGATCATTGGTAATTGTTATGTTCTTATCGCGTCCCTATACGGTCGCCACAAATACAACGCTGTACAGCGTACGGCAAAACCTATGCATTGAGCGAGCACTACCGACCGGCATATGTCATATGCGTGTGAAAGGCGAGTGGGCTGCGTGCGAGGAGCACTCAATCAATCAAATCACCCTCAGCCACACACTCTTTCTCGTACTTAGGCTGCTATTTTTGATGACAGGTCTTGTTGCTATGTTTGGGAATATCCTTGTCATTGGATTACAAGTGTCGTGGTTGAGAAATGCAGCGGACAATGTGAACCAAATCGGCAAAATGAACAGAGTCTTGGTTTTGCATCTAGCTTGCGCAGATTTTCTTGTCGGGGTAAATAGTAGCCTATGCATATCGCGATATTGGTATTGATCTGTTCTGTGTTGTGAGCTTTGCGTACAGTACAATAGAATGTATGATCCTGTTATCCTGTACTAACTGGTTAGCCTGGTTTCACTCGGGGTAGAATATAAGACGTTGTACGCACATGCGAAAAACCCGACCTCTATTTAATAGTTGGTGAGACGCTACCCTATCTTACCGAAGGAAAATGACTCCTCGGATCATTACTCATATGCATTATCTCACAGGTGTACTTGGTTTGGCTCGGAATCACCGATGCCTCTACAACAACGTACTGTTTGCAAGATCAAGAATGGCGGTCGAGTGGGATTTGTGCGGCGTTAGGGACGACAGCTTTGATCGGAACTGAACTTTCTGTCTTCATCTTGGTGGTGATTACTGTCTACAGACTCTACGTCGTTCATTAGTAAGGATGCCTTGCACTCTAGAAACTTTGCGAAACTCCGTGTCCAAATTAAGCAATTTTGGCAGGCTTATGCTGCGTGAGTTCAAATCCGCATCTCGCTTGACGTCTATTCTACGAAAAGTTTGGGTTTACTGAATTAGGATAATCCTGTGCAACGTTACAAGTGTGTCAGACCAGTCTTATAGTTTCAGACAAATGAGTTTTGTATATATCGAGCACCGCCAGTGCTCATAGTCCTGGCTCATGCGCGTCTTCTCACCTAAATTCTCTCGCTTATCTGTTATCGACGGGCGAATACCGCCCAAGACCTGCCAACGAAGCACTTATATAATAGACCTATAAGTTAGAAAATCATATTACAGCCATCAACAAATCACCAGACCGACACGACCCTGAAACTACAGTCAACAAAATAGCGTGACTTTGTTTAATTGGTTAGCTATGAAGATCCATAATGGTCGTTGTTTTCAGCCCTTACAAAATGAATGGACACGAGGCAGTCTACATCGGAATATTTGCTTCTTGGATTCTTGCGATATCTATTGCAGCTATTCCACACATCAATAGTTTGAGTGATTTCTTTGTCTCGTGCGTATGGTAAGACACTTCGTCGTCTTTTCCGCGTAGCGGTTTAGTTGGCAGAGCGGTTTGAACGTCCGCCTTCTGATCGGGGGGGCTTCGGGTTCGAGTCCCGACCGAGTCAAACTAAAGACTTCAAAATTGGTATCCGTTGCTGCTCTACTTAACAGTCAATATCGGGGGAGGGCGGAGTGTTGTGGTTGTATGACTGATCCCGGCTGTAGACCAGACGTATCGATACGCGTTGACCTGGCAACATGACTTTAGTAGGGTTAATTCGCCATAAATTCAGCAACAACAAAAACTTCTCATTTCCAGGTACCGACACAACGAATTTTTTGGTCTCATTTGTAAAAGCGACGCGATCAGGTTTTCTCGTGAATTAGCGAAACGATCGTCGACTGCCGGGAAATTTACTGCGGTAGCTAGGTAAGAAGCTAGAAGCCAAGCCTATAGGATTAGCCTAATTTATGTACAGCAGGTCCAGCAGGTTTTGCACATGCCTGTAGTATTTAAGTAAATTGCCGCCTGTAGATCAGTAGATAATGTACGCTCAAACACTTCGTCCGTAATGGCAATCCCAGTTACGTCGGTATATTACAGTCACCGTAAACGTTAGTAATGTACGTATATACTCAACCGAGCCTCCGTGAGTAAAGCAGTCGTTTAAAATGTTAGTCAATGTACCCTTGAAGAGCGAAGCGACGATGCAATGGGAATTTGGTACTGATATTTTGCAGTGGTGATTTTTCGTGGTCAAGCATGTTCCGTGCCGTGTCGGATCTCAATGACACGTATGAACCAGAGCGCTACTTCGGTTACTACTCAGCTCACAGCGTCTGTCTGCCACGTCTGTTTCCAGACCCGGCCCGGGATATATCGTGGGGATACTCTCTCGCTATTATGGTATTGAACTTCCTCGCTTTTATGACGATCCTGATCAGTTACACGTACGTATACAGGTGAGCAACGCGAAGATGTCCTAGGCGTAATCCTCATACAGTGAGTTGGTGAATTTTGGAATCCGGGTTTCGAGATTGGATCCGGATCCAATCCAAGTTCTGTCTCTAATGAAAATTCACTGCCGGAGTTGAATCCGGTAGACCTACTCCGGTCTACCTGTATACGTACTACAAGCAGGGATATCTAGACACTGTCACTGACACTGTCTAGATATCCCTGACTACAAAAAGGCATATCAATTGGTGGACGTTGACAACTAGCTACCCGAAATTATGTAGTAACTGACCCGTAATCGACGCCTATCCTGCGTATGGCGTGGTCCGCTACTACTCATAGTTTTTCACCAGCTATTTATCAAACAAAGGAAAACGACGTCACGTCGAACAAATTCGGATGCAAAGGATAAGCAGGCCGCAACCATGCAACGAAAGATCACCAGAATTGTCCTCACAAATTTTTGTTGCTGGATTCCAATTTGCACAATGGCCTTCTTAAAAGTTTCAGGTAGGCCTATCACACCATCTAATGATTTCCTAAGGACTAGGTCATCTTAGATCTATTGCTATAGCAAACCTGATGACGCTTGCTTGCAGCTTATTTCAGCAAAACACAGGGGCTATATTCTTATGTGGAGGAGCCTGCCTAATCACCCACCATTCTTAGGTGTTCACATTTCTCCCGACGCGTATGCAGTAAGCGCTATTATTTTGCTCCCAATCAATGCTGCAATGAATCCGTTCCTCTATACCAACTTGGTTGATACTCTGTTGGAAATTGCTGCACCAATCAAAGGAATATTCCAGACGAAGTCTCCTTCTCAAGCGTCACCTGCGACGGAACTGACCGTCACGCGAGGTCAGTACTCAGGTCAGACATTGCAAGTCTGTGTAAATGCAGCAAAAATCGAATAACAACAAAAATAAACTCCGTCTTTTCCTTTCCGTCAGTAAACCAACTGCTAGAGCAACTTTATGTCTGGTTTAAAATAGTTTGGCCCGATATGGTGCGTAATTATTACAGCACTAGCTGGACCTGGTACCTGTGTGTGTGTGTGCTAATGTGGATAAAAAGCGGTGTAGGAGACACGCTGGAGTAGCAGATCAAATTCCAACTATTTTCAGGAAACCGTATTCCAAACCTCAACCAGACCCAGAATCCGACCATAGAGACTGACAAGAATTTATGAAGACTAGCGATCAGGTCTGTGGTGGCACGGACACATTTATTGTTCTAAATATTATTGATGAATCGTCACCTTTGCTTCATCACTAGGGGGCGCTACGTGCTCATCAGACCTTCGCATTATTGGGTAGTTTGCAAAAAGAAGGGCCTGATATTTTTACATCACAATGCAAAGGGTCGGATGAGCACGTAGCGCCCCCTTGTGACGATCACTCATTGGTCACTCTAAAAACTTGAATGTTTACGGAGCAGGTTGAGTCGGCTCAATACAGTCCACTTAAAACAAGGATACACTGACCATTGGTTATACGAATTGGTTTCTACGAAAAATATAAGCTTCGGTTGAAAAGTCTGGAATTCTGGAATGCTCTGAGATTTGCCTTTCCCGATCGGCTTGTTTCGGTGTATAACCGATCTTTTCAGTGAGGTGAAATCGCAAATCCATAGCGACTTGGTGAGCTCCTTCGTCGTTTTGCGCAGCAAACGCGAGAGGTACAGTTATCACTTTTAATTCATGAAATTCTCTGCCGCAACACAGAATCTTAGCCATCACATATTCTATTTGGATTAGCCGTAGGAGTTTTGTTTTGCAAAAACGGATACTGCATGTCGGGATCCTGGCCGTGAGCACAGTATCTCAAATGTTAAGAGAATACTCTGTTTAGCCTTTAATGAGCGATGAACTGATTGAAGTCTGAATATACGATGACGCGATCACATACTAGGTGACACGACGCCGTTTGTGATGTAATAATCACCCTACTACGTAAGTGGAAAGCCATAGAAACCACGTTCGTTTTCCTGACTATAACGACAGTGAGTTGTTTCCGGTGTTCGGCTTGCGTTCCTTGTCTTAACTCTTCTGGCTGCTAAGAAGGGCCGTTTTATATAGCACAACCGTTGTTTTGTAGCGTTTTCAATCCTACTTAGATCAGGCACGGATACGCCAGGTCATTGCAAATAGTCGCCTACGTCAGGGGTTAGCAACCTACATTACGCGGGCCAAATCCAGCCCACCATGGAAAATGGTCCGGCCAGCTACGTATCAATTAGTTTTTACTGGCATACGGCCTGGCGGCTGCGGTTGCTGCGGCGAACTGCCAAGACAGTAAAATGCCACGAGATTGAATGGGATGAAAGGTTCATGGTAGCCTACTTGACGATAAGGAATCACTTTCGAACGGACGCGTATTGCGTGCCGTCTGCGTTTCGTGCGGGTTCGGCCTACCGGTACTGAATCTAATAAGTCACAAGTTCGACATTTGACCCGTCATTAGCAAAGGTTGCCGACCGTTGGCGCACGCGATATAAATATTTCTGGTGTATTGCTCGGTTCACTGTCACAATCCTCCGCAACTCTGCGATTCTCCCTGGATACCAATTTTATAAAGTCTTTGGTTTGAGTCGGTCAGGAATCGAACCAAGACTGATCTCGATGTGAAAAATATTGAATCTGATCATCTATCGTTCACACTAACAGCGAACGTTATGCGGGTAGCGTGCCTTACTAGCGGCAACTCGCTGTATAATGATACGAAACTTGAACTTTTCCCCCGTGAATTCCTATTTCGGTGGAAATATTTACCTCAGCAGAGAGCCTACAGCGGTCGACACAAGTCATTTAACGCGAGGAAAGTAAAGTGGAAACGGCTATCTGATAAATCGGAAGCGTGCGGTTCGCAATATAGCGCATGCGATGGAGCTATTGTTACGTTAGAGAAGAAGACATTTGGTATTATTGTTTGATCACAATGCACCGTCTTAGTGTCACATGCTGTCGTTCGAGGAAGTTTTGATGGCTAAAGGAATTTTGCTTTTGTAAGAAGGGGATGCGGTTTGTAGTAACTACTAGCTAGTGTCTGTGTCTACATGCGGCCTATCGTTGACATTGGAGGCCATTATAACATTACTGCCTACAAATTCGGCGTAAAGGTGTCATGCTGAACGGTGGCATGAAGGTTCGTAGATGGAGAAGTGCAGGTGGGATACTAAACAGGAAATTTAGAAGGGTTCCGGCAAGTATCATTTGTCACGACGGAGTTATGCTGAATCTTATAGGGCTCACTGCTAAGTAGCTCGAAAATTTCGTATACCTCATCATTCCCACTGACATGTTTATTGGAGAAAGAGGAATTCAGAGCGACGACGAGGGGCTCGGAAGCCTCTGTCGCTAGATATCTAAATAAATTCAAATATAATCTAAATCCTGTCAGTGTTGAAACCAACAATTAAACCAGGCCAGAAACCTATATTTGACTGATTTCAGAATAACGTGCATTACCGCTAATATGCCAGCTCATCGTCTGTGGGCAAAGGTCATAATGATACGCGCAATTATGCCCCTGCAGATAAATTTCAAGATCGGCCCCGGAACGTTTTGAAAAATACATTCGGTCGGCCTCCCAGAAAATGTTGCCGACCCGTGCGATGAAAGAAGTCACCACATATGTAACCTCCATCCCAGTTTATTGGAATATATTTCGCAAACGTTCAGGTGAAGCAGTCATTTATTATCAAGATTAATTGCCAGCGTAGATTATTCCTTAGCCGTTAACGATTTGTACTGAGCGTAAGGAAAATGAACAACGCGTGGATTTTTACCGCTCTACTGGTGTGCTATTTCGGATGCGTAAAAGGCCAGAACCAAAGTAAGTAGGCCTAATCAGTACTAGGCCAGTGTAAAAAAAATTCTGATCTTGTAACACCTATTCTTACCCGCAAAAAGGTAATAACACAATCGCAGTGGCTTTTAAATCTAATAATATGTACGTAAACTCACAGACAAATCGAAGTGTAACCGTTAATTCTCACAGTAATGTATATTCTGACCATACTTTGGTGTGTTAATTCGGGTATACAATAAAGATACAAGCCCCAACCCAGAATATAAGTAGGTAAGTCAATTTAAATAAATAGGCCTACCCCCTACAGGTCTCTCTCGCCCGAATGTATGGATGGTTGTTCCAAAATGTTGCAGTTTCTATATGTGTCTTGGTTACTATACTGTACTACAGCTATTGGGAGTTGAGCCACTACTGGACCGTGCTGTTCATTTGAATCTATTACAGCACAAGGCATCTACAACTGTACCTCAACCGAGGAGCTCTTATTCCAGTGTAGTGACAACGAGACTTGTATCCACAGAATAAATGCCTTCTGCGACGGCCAGGTTCATTGCCCGTAAGTTACAATACAGTATTGTCATTAGTATCTCCGTTTCATCTGATCAAGGACCAGAGCTCTGAAAGCTTGTGAACACGCTTCCAAATACAGTGAAGCTTGACGTTAAATTTGCAGTTACACTAACTGTGATATATAATATCGTAATTGGTCAATTTCTATTTTTCGTTCTACGTCTTTACAGTGACGGTAGTGACGAATTCGAATTCAATACCTCGATGGTACCTAAACGAGGGATGCGTTGTCAATACAACCGTGACGTTCCCATAGACAAAGTATGCCACCTCCCGGACCTTTACATCTGTGATCACGAGCTGGATTGCGTCGGAGGTAAGAAAATGGGGCCGAGGCGAGCATCTGTACATGTAGACTGCCGTATTGTTCTAACTTCTTCCGTCGCCACTTCCACTTTTGGATGACCAGAGCCAGATATTATTGAGCCCGATATCAGATAAATCGATTAATTGGCCTTGGCGATAATGGCGACCCCTACGTTAAACACATACGGTTCATTGTCGACCCCTCCTAGCAGGTATGCGAAGTCGAGATATATATGAGCCAATCTTATGCTATACTATCAAGTTTCTAGCAAAAAACAAGTTACTTGCTTTTTGCAGGTGAGGACGAATGCCACTGTCGTCACACCTTCCGCTGTGATGACAATACTTGCATCATTAAAAGCAGCTTTTGTGACGGGATAAATAACTGCAACGACTTGACTGATGAAAGAAAGTACAATAGGTGATACAATAGGTTCACTCTTCCGTTAATGAGGTCAATGAACGCCTGGTTCTAAAACAAGCCTGCTGAGTGCTGACTATAGTAAATATCATCATTTCTACAGGACAAACAAATTAGGCTTCCAATGTCCCGTAACAAAAACTTACGAAACGAATTATTGCGTGTTGCCGGATAAGTACGTATGCGACGGAGATTCTGACTGCGACTACGGAATCGACGAATGCTTCTGTGACTTCAGCTTAGGAAAAGAAAATGGCCGCTACATCAACGACAGTGAGTGTTACAATATTGCACCTATACCACAGCCGTTGATATTCCCGCAGACTCAGATCTTCTGTAAGCCATGGGAATAGCTATATTATGTAGGCCTACAAATGTCTCTCGGCATTTCCTGCGCTCTTGTCACATATGAGGGAAGTGAAGACAAAGTGTACTAAGTGTTCACTGTGAACATAAACGTATATTTAATGCTTATGGGGAACACTATTTTTCTGGTTTTGTTCTTCGTGCATGTTGAGAATAAATAAATTGGCCATTACGCTCTTTTCAGCATATTCGAATGGCAAATGCTTCCGGTGCTTGGACGGATCTTTAATTATTCCAAACAAACAAGTTTGTGACGGAATCGTTCACTGCGCTGATCTATCTGACGAATGCCTTTGCACAACAGAGAAAAATTTTACCCGGCCAATAATTTGTGACTCTGTGTGTAACGGTAAGATGCGTCCTGATTGGCCTTATCTGAATGCTAGTTTCTAAAACTGGGAACTGTTTGTCAGGCCTGACTCACCAGCTATTGATCTTGGATGGGGTGCAGTAATGTCACATATATGACGTCACGCCTATCATCATCATCTTCAAAAATGATGAAATAATGCACGATGTATGACGCTAACTTCTGGTGACCCATAGGTTAAAAGATGTAGTCCATCTTCACTTAGTGAAGGAGCGGAGCTCCGAAAGCTTGTAAATTTTATAATTCTCAATAAGCCAAGACTGGATATAAAATCTGTGGTGGATCTTTTCACGATATCTATTGATTAATTAATACCATTGATTATTTTGCTGACAGTTTTTCCGATAATATTCACAAGCTTTCGCCGTTTAGTGGTCACATATTCCGCTGCTGAGTAGTGAGTACCGAAAGCTTGTGAATGTTATTTTCAATAAACCAAAGCTGAACGTCAAATTTGCGGGGTAATCCTCTTTACGATATTAAGTAAATAAATCTTGCACGTTTGACGTCGCTTCAGAGGTGAATTTTAGAAAACGTGCTAGCGCGCTGCCCGCAATTGGCAAATCATTTTTTGCGTCATCATGTAGGACATGATTGATGACATGATAATATATATTTCCAGGGGATGACTGCGATTGCAAAGGACAGGTCACTTGTCTCCCTCCTGACAAAACAGAAAGCACATGCCTCCTGCAAACTTCGATATGTGATCAAAAGTAAGGGAATCCAGTCTCACGTCATCGCTCAGTCAAGTAGCTTGACTGCTCACGTTCTCATCGCGAAGTCCTGACTTCAATTTGCGATCGAGTGTAAGGTTTACTGTGGCCTGCTTAATTACTAGCGCACGTAAACGGATGAAAGAAGGACCTGCATTTATTCGATGAAATTCGGAAATTACGTGGACGTGTTTACAACCAGATGGAGCTGTATCCGTTGTGAATCACCGCCTTCACTTTTAGACGGTCACGTAACATACCGACTGCTCACGCCTAGTTCCATATACTCTACTTACAGTACATACGGAAGCACGGCACCGTATATATGTATTATACAGTATATAGATCGACATATTTTGATTTGCAAGGTCTTAATTGGATCTCTGTCACGTAGAAAACAGCTCACAAGGCGTGCATGAAGTACTGATATCCCTAGATTGTTCACTGGACATTGCGAATTTGTGCTTATAAGTCCTTAAAAGGACCTACTCTTCATGATACAACGAGATCCTAAATCGTTTAATAGTAGGCTATGTGACCACAAGGCGTATAAACACCGTTTTGTCTCACAGATATGATTGCGACAATGGCTACGATGAACAATTCTGTCCGAACGAAGATCAATATTTCAAATGTTACGACGGCAAATTAATCATACGTAAAACTCAATATTGTGACGGTGAGTATACTTTCAACTTACTTGTTGATGACGTCAGAAAATCTGTCCCTCAAACGGTATATTTAGGAGTGCTGCTAATGGCAGATTAACGGACGAGCAGAATACAAGCTAACGCTGGACTTTAAAACTGTACTTACGCTATACAATTATCTAGATAGCTTTACAGACTAATCATTATGTCGTCCATGGCGACGAAATTGGTCGGCAATGATAGGATATCCAGTATCTGAATGAACAATGTATTATTATTAATATTGTTTAAAAGAGAGAGCGGCGCTTATCACCGATGACGTCTGGGGCGCCACGGACGTAACACTAAAAATTGGAATGGCAACAAATACTTGTTAAGTGTTTGCAAGAATCTCTCGCAGGCGAGGACGTATTAAAGTCGCGATTAGGTCAGATCGAAGGTGTCTGTCGATACCTAGGTAGGAGTAGAGAGACCCGAGATCTCGTTGGAGTAACAGACGTAGGCGTTAAAACAAGATTGAGGGAAATGATCCGCTGTGAAGCGAGACAGAAAGATGTGCTCTGCGCTTATCTATATCTATACTGTAGATAACCTTACCAAATGACCATATATGGCGACTTAGCAACCAAACAGCAGACACGTGACCATTCACTTAGCAACCACAAATTATTATGTTTGTAGGTCCACAAGATTGTGAAGACGGCTCGGACGAACTTTACTGTAAAATTCAAACCAATTTCTACTGCGGCTATTACAGAACAATGTTCCCTGGCATCACAGGTATGTCGAAGCATGTGTCTTTCACTTTTTCTCTCTCTTTTCTCTCCCTCTTGTGATGTCGTTGGGCCGTGCATGTCAATTATCAACTCGTGGTAACGATAGGCTAAATCTTTGTTTACACTGAGCGTACATTTTTATTTGTTCAGCGTTAAGTCAATAGTCTGTCGTTTTTACGCATGCGCCGATCGCTCGATGAACGTCAAAGTTCTGACGTCAGAGCGCCAATTCTTACTTCTGTTGCTACTGTGCAGAATTGAGATAATAGTACAGAGTTGGCCGAGTGGGTTGGACTATCCGCCTTCTGATCGTGAGGTTCCGGGTTCGATTCTCGACCGAGTCAAATCGAAGACTTTAAAGTGATATCCGTTCCTTCCTGCTTGGCAGTCGGTATCGGGGAAGTGCGGAGAACCGTGATTGTAATAGTGATTCGGGCTATAAACCGGAAGTATTGACACGTATACCGTGAGCATAGACCTGGCGTAAATGAACCTATAGTAGGTAAAAAACGCCATAAATTTCAAAAAAAACGGAGTCAGTGATTGGAGGGGCGATCGGAGAGGTGATACTCACCGACATATATTTTGTAACATAGTTCGCGAGTCCGGTGTTTAGTATCGCAAATTCCTCATGATCCGTTGTTCGCTTAGTCCGATCGACATATGGTGAATTTTCCATAATTTTTTTCTGTTTCAGATTGGGAAAACAAGACGCAGACAGAGGATGTTTTTGTTCCGCCGCCGACTCGTAAGATTTGTTATTAATATCAGTTTTTGGAAAGCTTCTAGCAACTACAGTACATGACAAAGCAGCCAATGGGACCTCCATACTCACGGTTACGCCGTTACATTTTTGCCCAATGGCCTACTACCCAGAGTATAGGCCATGTATTGGCACTGGAAGTTTATCGAGTGACCAACACCACCCATCATCATGCTCACTGTATGATGACGTGTTATTGTGGATTCGTTGCAAACCGTTCAGTTGGCCGAGTGGGTTAGACAGTCCACCTTCCGATCGAAGGTTCCGAGTTCTATTCCCGACCGAGTCAAATCGAAGACTTTAAATTTGATATCCGCTCCTTCCCTACTTGGCGGTCGGTTTCGGCAAAGTGCGGGGAGTCGTGGTTCTAACAGTGATCCGGGCTATAAACTGGAAGTATTGAAAATTATACCATAAGCATTGACCTGGCGTAAATGACCCTAGTAGTTGAAAACGCCATAAATTTCAAACAAAAAAACATTGTACGATTGCACATAGACCTCTAAAAGCACAGAATCTGGTTACTGAATCGTCTCTGTTTCACTGCCGGTTCGTACGTATGGCGTCTATTGCATGGATATCTTAGATATCCTTTTTCTACTGCATTCCGCGACAACTGCAACAAGATTAACAATTTCATCATTGGGTTAGTGGCAAAATGGTGAAAACCGCCGGGTTCAAAATCGGTCACGTTACACCAAAGACGTTACAATTGGTATCCGCAGCTGCCCTGCTAATCGCCGCCAATCTTATGAGGGTAGTATGGCGAGTTGGCGCGGAAGAGTGACATTTCTCATCTCAGTGTCTCCTTCTGCAAAAGTCCAATAAATGCAGCCTCTGTCTATCGTTTGTTTTTAGGTATTAGTAGAGACTATCCGTTGTACGCCGTTCAATGCGATGGAGTTCCAATGTGTGCACAACTTGATGACGAATGTTACGCTCCTAAATGTGCCGACGCTAGACCAAAATATTGTGACTTCGTTCCGTACTATTTGGACGGTTTTGTGTAAGTGTAGGCTTCTTTTGGTGAAATTTTACCTACAGGTCCAAAAATAGTCCAACCGGTTATCTGGGCTGTAAATTATTTTCTGATCTTCTTCTTTCGTTTGGCACTGGGCGCGAGAACCTACTTGTGAAGGGACGTTTTGAAGCATGCCAACCCTGTTCTGAGTCGATTGAGATTCGCCCACGCTGTAGGCCAGGCAGATTAAAGCCGGTCGGGTTCAGGGGTGGTGAAGTACAGGTAGAGTGGCGTGATCATCTGTTCCGACTCTGACATTCTCTTGTTGTCCAGTCCAGATTCCAATTTCTAATCTGGATTCTAATTTCTAATCTAGATGCAACAACTCAGGATCAATCATTATCGGGCGCGAGATATGCGATGGGACTCCCACATGCAATGAAACCCATCCCGCTCTGTCAATAGATGAGATGTTTTGTCCCAGCAGGTGAGCCACGGTTTCTGTCGAACCTGCGTATTTTTAGACTGTGTAGAGTTTATTAGAAGCAGAATATGAAAGTACACGCAGCTATTGTACCGCCCTCCCTGTCGTCTCTCTCTTCCCACGCCGAGACTACCGTCTCTACTCGCAGGTCGTGGTGTACATGAGGAAAGGTAAACATGTGGCACATCCAAACCACAGACTGCTTCCATCTTCCCCTGATGAAGGAGCGAGGCCTCGGAAGCTAAAGTTTAAATGGATTAAGCAACCGACTTTTGATGAAAAACATATTACAGTCACCATAAATGTTAGCACATGTACAGTACGTCCAAACAGTCCGTCCGCAATGGCGACCATTCAACCGTGACGATATATTGCAGTAAACATTAGTAATGTACTGTACCTACAAGCACTCACGCTGCTCCGCCGACGTATCCGTTATATACTGGTCTGGTGAAAACCTACCCTTAGTCATAAAGCCCGGACCAATCTTACGGACACTTTGCAGGTTCTATTGCGCCAATCGTGGAGAAACGCGCCTGCCCATTCACATCGCCCTCACGAGTCAATGCGACGGTATACAGGTTAGTTGCATAAGGAAGTCACGTCGACTCATTGTTGCTAAGGAAGTGACGTAATACGTTGTTTCTGTAGGACTGTGACGATCAGAGCGATGAAATTGGATGTTCCAATGCCACACATTTCTATTGTAAAGACGGCGGAGCTAAAAAATACATACGAATAACAGAGGTGACTTCTGATTTCTATTCCGGAAAACTTGGGCTCGATTCTTGACCGAGTTCAACCGAATACTTTAAAATTGCTATCCGCAATCCTGCTTGGCCGTCAGGCCCTTAACGAATATACAGCACTTTCTATTTTGATTGAATCCTGAACGCAATATCGCGCCCATGTTTATTTTGACCATATTTAGCCACGTCACAGACTTGGGGTCTTCAGTCGATCATGCATCTGGACGTACCTGATTCTATTCTCGATCGGATCAAACCAAGAGTAAAATTGGTATCCGGTTACTCTCTGCTTGGCAGTCAGTATCTATAGAGTAGAGATTGCTGGAGGGTTGCTTGGTTGTGATAGTGATCAGGGCATTAAACTGGAATTTTCAAAACCACCTTCTGATCGGGAGGTTCCGGGTTCGATTCCCGACCGAGTCAAATCGAAGACTTTAAAATTGGTATCCGTCCCTCCCCTGCTTGGCAGTCGGTTTCGGGGAAGTGCGGAGAGTCGTGGTTGTAATAGTGATCCGGGCTATAAACTGGAAGTATTGACACGTATACCGTAAGCATTGACCTTAGTAGTTGTAAAACGCCATAAAATTCCAACTAAAAACAATTCAAAACAACACTTTCGTCATACGCATTTAATTGCTGGGAAATATCCGAATTGCGTATTAATGTGAACTCAATATCCATAAATGATCAAAATTTCGATGGTTGTTGGTGTCATATATTACATAAGCCATACGAAATTAGAAACTTTCAACCAGCAGTTAGTCAGAGGTGTCGTAACTAGCGACATGTTACATTTTGGTTAATTGACTTCTCGTATTTACATTGAATACGTTTGGTAGCCTACTTGAGCGCTATTACGCGATATATGCGTGCATCGGATGTACTGGTCACATCACGAGCTTTATAATAAAGGAGTTGAAGCATTGCGCGTTGTCGCAAATTACATAAAATATATTTATTACACCCTTTTCGTGACATGTACCATTTACGTCGTGGTTATAATAGTGATTCGGGCTATAAACTGGAAGTATTGACACGTATACCGTGAGCATAGACCTGGCGTAAATGACCTTAGTAGGTGAAAAACGCCATAAATTCCAAATAAACAAACAACAAACCCGCGTTTAAGACCGAACATGAAATAGTGTAAGGTCGATTCTTAATATGTTCAAATATTTGAATTTACTAGGTTTGTGACGGCACAAAAGACTGCGAGTCTGGTACTGACGAATGTCAAAACTGTAATCCAAGTCCGTTTTCTTCTGACCAGAAACTGATCAATTCAAGAGTATTGATAGTCTTTCTCTGGCTGATAGGTGAGCTTTTAAGTATAGTTGATACAGCCAACCAGTATGTTCCATGCGGTTTGCAGATGCCCTGATAGAAATGTTGAGCCTTAGAGGTAGGAATAAATTAGAGGCCCGTTAAGTATGCCCTCTGCGAAATCGCTAACGTTGACACGCACTCTGAGTAGCCTGGTACTGAGTTACAAAGGGTTCTACGTTTCAACCCAAACCGTTGTTTTCTCATTTTGTGCCCTTTGAAAGCCATGGACTGTGGGGAATCGCCCCAACTGATCCTTCTCTGAGTGGTGGCGGTCCTGAGTTGGATAAAGTTTTACTTTTAAACTGTGTCATTTCGGTTGCTGTAAGAAATGGCGACGAATATTCCCTCTCTAGACCGTAGTTCTTGGTTATGCAGGGTATTATTTATCAGATGAATCATTATTTATTGTCTCTCTCTCTCTCTTTCTTCAAAGGCTTGATAGCGGTGACTGGGAACGTGACAGTGATGATTCACCAAATAAAAATGTTGATAAGCTCGCGCAAAGCGAAACCATCCGTCACCCGAGTCAATAGGATACTTGTTCTTAACCTATCGGTTTCAGACTCACTTGTTGGGGTAAGCTCGCACTTAATTTATTCAATAACCCCTCTTGCATACGCTTAGCATATCCTCATACCCCGTGACATTTCTATGATGAAATGTCGTTTGTGAAGTGCGTCTTCTCTTGGACAGCGGCGTATCTCGGCCATTTTCATCTCCTGCAGGAAATCCCTCCTCCTACTAGCAACCTCTCGACCCGGCGCAATGCCTTTATCGATTATATTTGCACACTCACGCACGCGCAGACGCACCCGCGAACGCCCTGACGTAGGCCTACGCGCGCGCACGCACACGTGCACTCACATAACTGATTACTGTGTGTAGCAAACGAAGTGACATCAAGTCCGCAGCCGCGGCGAATAGTCTCAATTTTGCAATATTTCAGATATATTTGGTTTCACTTGGTATCAAAGATGCTACAGTCAACCAGTACTGTCTTCTTGATCACGAATGGAGGTCTAGCACGACATGTTCTGCGTTAGGTTCTATCGCCTTGATTGGAACAGAAACCTCTGTCTTTACCTTGCTTATCATGACAGCCTACAGACTTTTTCTTATTATGAAGTAAGTTAGGAGAGCTAAATGTGAACTATCATTCAGCTCCTTCAGAGCAATCACTCTGTTGGGTGATTTGTATATTGTACAGGAATGGACGACATGGTCTGCGCTTTGCTGATCTACATTCTACACCACACTCGCACTGCTTAGGTTGTAGAAAAGTGTTCAAACTAATTCTGCATTTCACTGCTTCCTAGACCTTTTCGAAAAGAGAACAACAATTTTATCATCTACGCGGTTGTTGCTGCATGGTTTTGCTCGCTGTTTCTCGCTCTGTTACCTCACGGATCTATGTTGATGGACTTCTTCGTGTCCTGTGTGTGGTAAGTAATGATAAGTCTGAACAATACTGCATTTATTGGTTAAGTAATATCACTTCAATAAATGAACAAGCTGAAAAAACGAAAGTAACCGTTACTCATTCTAAGACCACAACAGCAACCGTACATCACCGTGTAAAAAGCACGCGGCAGTAGAAGTCACTGTGGGTGTTCCAACACGGTAATGCGTCCGGCATGGTCACATGTATCAGTGGATATCCCACAAAGTCAGCCTTGGCCGAGTGGTTTGACCGTTCACCTTCTAGGGGCGAGGCTCGGGGTTCAATTCTCGACCGAGTCAAACCAAAGACTTTAATTATTGTTTATTTTTGCAGGTACCGTGACAATGCATTCATTGGAGCAATTTGCAGAAACGACTTTCAAACATTCTCGCAAGAACTAGAAAAGAGATCTCTACTGAACGAAAATTTCGCAGTTCTTGAGTAAGATGATTACTTGATATTGTTCTTTAGATTCTACTGAATAATATTTTTCAAAATTTCAAAGCCGACTCAGTCATTACTAAACTCTCACTTTTACAGAGGTGGATATACGTGGAAAAACATGTTCGACGCAATGGCGAGCTTCAACGCCTCATACAGACCAGAAAGATACTTTGGATATTATTCTGCTCACAGCGTTTGCCTACCTAGACTGTTTCCAAACGTGGACGTCGATCAATCCTGGCCATACTCGCTGTTCATTATCATATTGAACTTCCTGGCTTTCGTATTTATCTTAATCAGCTACATCGTTATATACAGGTCAGTAGACTTTGAGGGTCTCTCTCACTCTCACTCTCTCTCTCACTCTCTCTCTCTCTCTCTCTCTCTCTCTCTCTCCCTCCCTCATTGATTTTGTATAGTCACCAGCTAGGCATCCACGCGTTTGTTCTACATTCCAATCATGTCAATTGACGTCGGCACCTGCACGGTGAACCAGCATAGATTTGACACCAGATGTTCCTCCTGTCGCAACCTTATTTCCCGGGCGTGAGTGACCGCACTAGACAAAGTGGCCGAGATACTGTCTCATTACAGATACGATTGGCTTGCTCGCCTGACCGAATTGCTGGTGTCGAATATATCATCGAAAAATCGACCTCCCATATTACAATCTATACTTTTCTAATTCGCATTTTGTGCGTCGAGTGGGTTGTCTCTTGTGCCACCTAATTCAAAGCTTTTACGCAATCGGTATCCGCGCACTAATTAAATAGCTTTGATCAAGACATGTGACTTCATAACAGAACTACCACAAAAAGAAGTCAGTTATCGACCGCATCAACGGCGGAAGATCGGGCAAATGCACTGCAAAGGAAAATCACAAGAATCGTAGCCACAGATTTTTGTTGCTGGATGCCGATTTGTATCATGGGATTCATCACAGTCTCTGGTAAGCAAATAACAGTTTCATCAGCGTAATAGATAGGCTATATCTTTGCCAACTGACTGTGTGCGTAATGTTATCAAAATGCGGTGTATAACTGCTGGCGGTGTATAACTGCTGGTGGAGCACACTATGCAACAAATAAACTATCAAGAAACAAACTCAGAGCACCTATGTGTCTAAGGCTATATCGCAACGGCGCTGAAAACCGCTTCTCAAGAGTATTTGACACGCAACTTGAGATGCGAACGGAGCATGCGCGCGTCGCGGTGATAAATTTTCGTACCCGTGCGACGTATGCTTGTTGCCTATTATTAATTTGTTTCGTCTACTGCAGGAGTTCTTCTCTCTGATACTGCGTACGCGGTCACTGCGATCATACTTCTGCCAATCAATGCCGCGGTGAACCCGTTCTTATATTCGGACATCGTCGACATGGTTTGGTCAAGATTGACTGTCGTTCGAACGTGGATCGACTCTACAATGTCAAGAGATGTGTCTTATGCAGAGCATGCGGGTTTGATAATATTTTTCTCTTTCCGGGGAATATTGTAGCAGAGCCGATGGCGGACAATTAATATAATATAGACACAAGGCCCTTGGGCGACAAGCGCCAATTTCCTTATCATAATTAAAAAAATATAGACACCGCGATATTCGGGGGTGATTCTGTAGTCATGCGCAATAAGGAGTTATGTAGAGGTGAAAAGTGGGATGCCGATACACGAGCTTTCCACGGAGATCAAAATGTTGTTTCTGAGCGGCCTGGCTATGCATCAGGCTGCGGTGACCCCGGTTTCCTCGCGTTTATTCTCTCAAGATAGAAAATTCCGTATTCCTGGCTGATTATTATTTGTTATTATTGTCATTTACAGACAAGCAAACAGCAACAACGAAATTCAACGGAACAAAAACAAACACTTCAAACACGCATTCAGGTTAGTAGGGGGAGTCAAACCGAACACTTTAAAATTGATCTTCGTTCCTCTCTGCTTGGTAGTCAGTATATCGAGGGAGTGCGGAGTGCGGGCTATAGATACTGGAAGTATTGACAAGTGTACCGCAAGCGTTGACCTGGCGTACATGACCTTGAAAAACCGACATCAATCCAAAACAACAACAACGACCTAACTCGTCCTCAGGGGTTTTCACAGTTTCCTGTCTATCTTGCCACTTCAAACAAGGGACCGACTATTACTGTCTCCTACTATTTCTGTTACTTTCGACTATTATATCCATGCATCTTCCCCAGCCTGTCCTGTTCGTGGTGCATAATAATAATAATAAGAGACCGACTGCACGTCGCAGTCCGTAGCCGTCGTATTCCTCTCTGTTCTGTTTGAGCTGTAGTTGTGATATTTTCAGAAACTACGAACGAAAAAGATTCTAAAGGAAATCATTAAGAAGATCACCAAAGATTTAAATTCATTCATTCATTCATTCATTCATGAAAATTCATGGAAATCATGAAAGTCATCATCAGCCGTAAATGTAAAGATTTGGTCCAAGTTCAATTTTTATAGTCACGCTGCCTTATATGCCACATGCCAATGTTATTTCTTATTATATTATACACCATCACTTTAATTAATCATGACTAGGCCTACAGTCTGTTGATGAAACCAAATATATGTAGAGCATCTATATAATCTCTAATTCATCACTGGACTAGAGTCTGCTAGACAGGTATAGACGCCCACATCTGTCCGTTTTACGCCGTTGAATTTGGCTTACGAAACCAATAGATATAAGATTGATTTAAGCCTGCTAGCGTGCTACGTGCAGTAGGCCTACACCGCTAACATAACCTAACCCCCAAGGTGACGGTTAGTCCTTAAGCAGTCAGTCAAGATATCTGCGAAGGTGGAATAAACGAGTTTTTGTTGAATTATTGATCAGCACCTGCTTTAAAGTGACTATATGGCTTGATCATTTGTATTTCTATGCAATAGGCCTACGCAATTACACCCGTATGGCCGTATGCACCAAATAGTCTAAGCCTATATATCATGAATGATCGATTAATGAGTAATGACAGCTATTTCAAGGTGACAATTTTCGCATATATTGCACTCTACTAGTTTATATTCTGCAGGCAACAGGCCTAACATTTAAGAAAACGTTGCATTACATAGGTAATATCTGTTGTTTTGGACATTTGACGGGGATAGGCCTATGGATGGATATACGAAGCCCACAGTTCAGTATTGTTGTTTGATTTGGTAAGAAAAGAACCACTACTAACAGCTCAATTGACTGAGTGCTTTGACTGTTCGCCTTCTAATCGGGTTCAATTTGTAGGTATGTGTCCAACCGAGTCAAACCAAACACTTTACAATTGAAATCCGTTCCGTGTCTGCTTGGCAGTCAGCATCGGGGAGTTCGGAGTGTTCAGGTTGTGGCCCAGTAGTATCGACGCCGACGACACGCGCACTAAGCATTCAGCTGGCGTATATGATATTAGTAGGATTGAAAATGAAAACTCGTTTTTGCCTCAGGTATACATTGGTGAGTCGATTTCGCCCAACTTCAGTAGCTACTAGCTACCTCTACAGACGTCCATAGTCTAGACGTAAACTATCTTCGGTACAATACAGTCGGGATTCGAACCCATGACCCTCCTCATTACATCACGAAGATAGCAGTTATAGTCACGCAAGCACGCACTACATAGGCGAATTTATTGCAACGGGTATTGAATAAGACAAAAGACAATGTCATGCAATATAAAAAATGATATGATCATTCCTAGATGAACGCGTACACATGAAAATGAGAATCCGATACACCTTGTAGGACTTCATACACGAAATAAGGGTCTTTCCCAAATACGGAAAGTAGTGTGCGTTTAGTCGCAGTGCAGATGAAAACAGGCGGCAGTAGTAGCAAGCCTTGTTCACACCCAGAGCAAATCTTTGTCCTTCTTGCGCCCGACGTAAAGCACTCGCGGCGCTCTGAAGTCGTAGCACAAAGCCCTACGTACTACTGTTGACATTTAGCGATTACGTGACTTAAAAATCACACTGTCGCTTCATGCGTTACGCTCAGTTTCAACAAGGCTTTACAATTCGAGACTTTCTCATGAAAGCCACTAAGTCATGTCTAAAACGAAAAGATATGGAACATATGGTTAGATCAGATGGGTGGGCAAACATTTTGACTCGTGGCCCATATTGGGTTATAGCATTTTACGAAGGGGCCGGACTCGCCGGTTGACACGGGGCACACCGTGAAAGATGATATGCAGTGAGATTGTCGACAGACGGTAACGCAGGGTCATTCATTATAAATAATACGTATGAATAAGGTGTTGTCACATAATTATTACAAGGTTGGCGGGCCGGAATAAAACGTTGACTGGGCCGTATGTGGCCTGTGGACCGTAGTTTTCCCATGTCGGAAGTAGGTTCAGATGAGCGGGCGATCCACAGACGAGCAAGCAGCTTCGGCGATAATAATTCTCCATCGCAAACGTTCATTTTAATGGACCCGGTGCAAAGCAGTTGATTACTTTCCCGATTATTCATACGTTGATGAATAATGATTAAGCAGAATGGACAGAGTCATGTATATAGGGTGAGCGCACATCGCAAAGAGTCACTTTTAAAACATTCCTTCTCAAGCTGCAATCATTGGTATTCAGAAATCATACAGAAAAAACTTGAACGGGCTGCTACGGCTTGAAAATCAATTTTAAAACATAAAAATAGCTTCACTCAAATAATACAACCAAATACCCTGACAATGCATTTAAAATCACACTAGCAAAGGTAAACACAATACAAGCAGGATATAAACTCTTGTTTGCGGCTGCAATCATTTCATCATACAGAATATTTAAAATGTTATCAAGCTTAATGTTTGCGTCTCTGGGTATTTTCGGTCCAGTATGACTGCTACAATATCTTGCGTTGCCGACCTCTGGCCCAGGATTTTGGGAGAGTTTGCCCCCATGTTTCCATGACAACCAACCTTTTATTTGGGAATCTGATTTGTGTTTGTGCAATCTAGCAGTACCTAGTGGCGGTCAAAATGGGCTTACTGCAAACACCATAATTCACTTGGCATCAACTATGGTAGAGAAGATTCACCACCGCTACTAAGGTTGGACGTTAAATTTGTGGTGAATCTTCTTTACGATATCTATTGATTGTCCACCTTCAGCTCCAATATAACTTGGAATTGTAACTTGTAACCCCCAATCGCAAATAACAATGGTCATATTGACAGAAAAACAAAGTTCAATAAAGAAAAGTTCATTATTCAAAAATAATCATAAAAAAGTTGGATAAGAGAGTTGTCTTGGGTTAGCGGGTATAATACCGTGACACATCATTTAAGGTTTATGACATGTCGAAGATCATCGGGAAGGGTGTCTATGACATCAGCAAGTTGGTTTTGAAGCTTCTGTAATTTTTCATCAGATATTTCCATATCACCTGTTTTCACAGCGTTCAATTTCTCTTTTAATCGTAATATCATATCGACAATTTCAACTTCGGTTTTATCTTTCGTCCATTCGACGAGATCCATTTCACTCAAGCCATTTAAATGCAACTCTAAAATTTTGGATTCCATTTCATTTTTTCGACTATTAAGCCATGCTGTGAAATTTGGACTTTGGAAAAATTTTTTGTATAAACCGGCCCAATTTCCTTTCGTGACGGACGTTAAATGTGGACCTTGCGTTTCGACTGTAGCTAAAAATTCTTCAGGACGAAATGATTTTAAAGCAGGTGGTGCTCGCAATGGCGATATGCTTTTTTGAAGTGGCATTAAACCTGCCATATAGCGTTCCAATGGTATCATAAAACTCTGGGTCAGTTCAAGAAAATGTCGTCGCAAAATTACAGAATCATTCGGTGTAAAACGATGGCCTGGTTTTAAAAAATTTCTGAGAAAACTTTTATCTCTTTTTAGATACATTTTATATTCTGTGTAAACACCCGGTTTTGTATCAAAAGTCTTGATTTTGTTTGTTTTTTTCAATTTATCTGATAACAGCAGGGAGGACATTGATGTAGAAGCACCGGTAGGCATACCAACATGACCAACGTGTATAATGTGAGGCCAATGTTGTAACGTTTTTGTGAAAAACGGATTGGTGACACCTAACAACACACGAGGTGGAGCCTGCACGTTGCTAGTAAATTCCTTAAATTCACTATCATGGATAGTAAAATAGGGTCGATAATCGCAGCTGTAACGCAATGGACTGATGCATGAAACTAATGACAAAACAGTATTGGCGCAAACCTCAGGGGAGTTCGACATAACGACTAGCGGCTCACCAAGCAATACCAACTCCCATATTAAACTACAATGCATCAAAACCGGCTGAAAAAATCGAATTATGTCAAGTTCATGAATGGTACAAATCGTATATTGATATTGATGTGCAACACCATCAATCATTTGTGGGGACTGACCAGGTTTATCACCTTTTGACGGGATACGAACACGTATCGTAGTACCGAGCAATGGTAATTGTATCGTACTACCAGGAACGGCAGAGGTCCATTGGTCAATGTTATGGCATGCGGTTATGAGGCAACTTTCCCCGTGATCAAAAAACTCAGGAGCAATGATTTCGACGATTTCTTTGAAGAAGTTAAAATATGGCCGTCTGCTGAGTAAAACGACAGATTTTTGAAAATATCCTCGTTTTAATGTCTTATCTCGTACTTGGCGAAAATATACGTAACCATAGTAATGAGAATCGTCTGAATGAAGAGCAGCTGGGAAATCCCCTTCTGGTTCAATTTTTCCGTCTTCCGATACAGAACTCCGTCGAACCCGAAAACAGTATTGGGTATCTCCCATGCATCCTGAGTTGGAATCCGGGAAAGATAAATAACACACATTATTTCGTTCTTTATCTGATAATTCTGCGTGTGCCGGATACTTGAATTCTAACGCTTGACCGAGCTCAAGGTCAAATGTCACGACACATAAACAATGTAACCATTTATGAAATTTATCCCATTGCATCGGGATGTCAGTCTCGCCCGTTTCTTCAAGGATAGGGTCTTTTTCCAAAACAACTGAATCCATTGCAAATCTGATAATCAGCTTGCTATATCCAGGAATCTCTCCAGGTTTAACTTACATTATTAACTTAGAGTTGAGTTCTACAAAAACATCCAAAAATGTGACAAATAGCAGCTTTAGGGAATAGCAGTTTGGTAAATTTGTAAAAGATGGTTGAAATCAAAGCAAAGCAAATTCTAATTGAATCGTCTTTTCCCAATGTATGTAATTATGGCTTTTGTCATGAACCAAAACGTCATAGCCATAGAAAGTATATAGGCTATATCATTTACAATCTACCGGCAGTGGACATTTCACAAGTATGCATTCAATTGTAGATCTGGTCAATTCAATTTACTAAGAGCAATTAGCACTTAGTGTAAAAATACGGTATCTTTTGGAAACTGCAGCAGTGGCAATGTGTCAGCCCATACACTAGACCACTAGCCGAGCACGGAAAAATTTGATTGGCACAAAAAACTGGGGTCTGACATAATTTTGGCTGTACAAGTAAGATGAAGGTCATTTCGATATTGGACACGGCCTAAACGTCCTAATTGTGGTTGCATTGATATTGATTAAACACATGAAAAATGATTGACTAATATAGTGGATCCAATCAATACATGTCATAAGGAAGATTCACCACAGATTTAACATCCATCCATTGATTAGTATACCATTCACAAGATTTCAGAGCTCTGTTCCTTCGTCAGGTGAAGATGGAAATGATTGACTATGGAATTCTTCGCATCATTTTTCAAAAATAAAAGCCACACACCAGTGTGATTGATCCATCGAGTCAAAGCCACAAAAAGGGAGGTTTCATAAATAACCTTCGTAATTAAACTGATGAAAATTGTGCTATTATCTTTTTTTGAATCCATATTTCTTTCTTTCATAGAACAGGTCAGTTTTGGCACTTCCGAGATTCACAATCTTTGGACATCCATCACGATCTTTTTCTTGAATCGTACATTCTTTACAGTAGTACGCATCAGAAACTCCAGGACCTCCACAAATTACACATCTTCCTTGATATGATCCGTAATTACATTCGTCACAGATTCGAACCAGAGTACAAGGTCTAACGTAGGAGTCGCAAATTACACACTTTCCGTCGCATTTCTCACACAATCTTCCAATAGCAACGCCAGGCTGCTTTCTACAGAAGATTAAATCTGGATGATGCTTCGCCATATCTTACAAATGATCAAATTCTTGCAACTGACAAACACAAACTTGATCAACTTTCAGATAATGAATTGTAGACGTAAAGTCGACGCCGCTCATCTTCAGCTGGCGCTGTGTGTGAGGCATTCAACTCAGGCCACGCCACAGTTTCAGGCCACGATGACCACAACTCGATTCTGCGATTTTCTATGGCGGGTTTTAACGAATTGATTTTAATTTTTAGAAAATTCCACGATAATTTATTTATTAAATCATCATATTAAAAAATTGTCAAACAAAACCTCGTATTGATTCATGGAAACGTTGGATATGTTCCGGCCACGACCTTCCGACCATGCCACATCGAACATCCATTGAGAGAAAAATCTGGAAATCTTATTGCAACTCCACAATATCAATTTGAATCATTCGGATGAATAAAATATAGGATATGTTCAAATATTGTGATCAGCTATATTATATCGAACCATGCTAGGCCCTATTATGAATGCGAAGATTTTTTGACACGCTGAAGACTAACTACTACCACTAGCCGCGCAGTTGCTCATGGAAACCACAGCTGTCAATCACCAACAAAATATTTCTTATCATCTACTTTCCAGCGGTTCCGGTATAATATTTGTGGATGAGTTTGGCAGTCGTTATGCCTAGGTAGTTTTGAAATATTTTATGGCGATACTGAAAAATCGTGGAAGTACCGCCCCTGATTTTAACACGATTACTTATTCGTTATTTATTTTAACGAAACAGAAAATCATTCCTAAAATTGTCATCACTTTTCGTTAATATCGCACTCCCCACCCCGGCAAGATGCCGAAGAAAGGCAAAAAGGGGAAGGGAAAGAAGGGAAAAGGAAAGGGAAAGAAGTCTGGGTATGCAAATAATCTGTGAATTATTTGTGGTCATCATTTTCATATCTTTTTTACCGAAAACAGGAAGAAGGGAGGAAAGAAATCAGGAAAGGTGAAGGTTGATAGAGATTCCGAACTGTCGATGGCAATTGCGAACGCTAAACTTTGGGCATGCCGGCTTGACGTTACTGAAGTATCCCGAAATAAATACAGGTATAAAAATTTTCACACTCACATTTTCTAGATAGGTCTACCTTCTTTTATCAGTTGCAATCACACCCGTCCTCACTTTTCACCTGGGACCGTGGCGCGTAAAATTGAAATAAATCTATAAAACAACATTATTAACAAGATTTTTTGTCAACAGGGACTCGTGCAAAAAGCTTGCTGTTGATAATGAGAAACTTCACGATACACTCTTCCAATCGGAAAAGGATACGGTCGATGTGATCACATTCATGAAAAAAGGAGAACTAGAGAAAGAGGATAAAGTAAGTTAACTTTGTTTAACAAAACTCTGATAAACTTTCATTGCGACCCTCTTAAGATTCAAGAACTTGAGCAAGAGCTGCGAGATTTAAGAAAAGAGAGTCGTCTAGAAAAAGAGAAACTGGTAAAACATCATACTTTTCAAGTACGATAAGACAAAAAATGGATAAATATTTCACAGATGGCAGAGTTCAACACTTCAGCGGCGGAACTTGAAAATAAGTTACATCAACGGACGAACGAAGTAAAATTGATGCAGTCAGAGCTGAAAATTGTCAAAGAATTCAGACGGTACACACCTCCATAACAATTCTTAAAACTGCTTGCAAATCGGCAGTCCAAAAATGGGATATTGTGGTTAATCAAGTAGTAACAATCAAGTAGTAACACTTGATCTTCCACTTAGGAAACGAGCTCAGATGCAAGCAGAACTGGATGAAATAAAGGAAGGTTTATATTTGGCCAACACAGAACATAAAGATATCGTGCAAAAAATGGAACATAAGGTAAGAGAAGACAGAGACTGCATTTGTTTTGTCCTTGTGACATGGAGATAGGCCTACTGATGATCTGTTGCTCTTCGAAGGCAGCACCACTTCTTCACACTAACCCCATATTGATGGTACCAACTTTAAAAATATTTAGTGTGACGTGACCTCATTGCAATGATTTCGTTACCAGCATTGAAAACTTTTCAGTTTTTTGAAGAAAAGTTAAGGTTGGAAAGAGAAGCGAGTCAAAAAATTGCCGAACTTGCAGAACGAGCTCACACGGAAGCGATTGCAAATTTGGATGAAACAACAAGATCAGTTTATAAAGAAAACGTTCGATTAAATGAAGCACTGAGTTATCATATCAAGGTAAGATGGAACTTCAAGTTTGAGGATTTTCAACTGTTCCTTCAAAGGCAGTCTCCCGAATCCACGTCTTACATTGATAATATTTTTTTAAGGAATCACAAGATTTAAAAGCAGAACGAGATAAACTGAAAAGTGCAGTTGATGATCTACGAGGACAGAAGGATTTAAATGAGGCTACCGTCACAGAGAAAGTCACCGAATCGAAACAGAATAAAGAAAAAATAGCGAAACAAAAGGAAAAAATTCAACTTCTGGAAAACGTTCTCAGCACAATGGTTTGTGAAGATGTGTATTTTAGCTCTATGCGTCTTAACGGCAACACTCCACAAATTCAGATTCCAAACATTTTGATCATTTGATCATGTCAAATTTTGATTGAATAAATATAATTCTGATTATATTATTCTACCATCCAGGTCTACGAGTTCCAGGTTGAAAAGAAAGCACTTGAAGATAAGCAAAGAAATGAGATGCAGGTTGCAAGAACAGACGTTTGTCGACTCGAACGAACTGCAGCACTCAAAGAGAAAGAGCTGAATAAGGTTTTGCGACATTCTCCCAAACGGATTGCACCAAACACTTTAATCCGAGACGTTAATAAAAATTTTTAGGTCAAGTTCGTAGCCAAGACGATTTTAGATCAACGAACATCGGTTGAAGTTTTCTTTTTGGAAGCACTGGATCAAGTGCGATCTGAGATAGCAATGAACAGGTTTGATTCATTTTCTGATGATTCCAATTCACACTTTGATTAGATTAGATTAGATTGTATTGTTTCTGACAATGTTTGCGACTTAGCCACCTCAAACGTTAGTTCTTCCATCGAAGTCTCACAGAAACGTAACTAAAGTCAACCCACCCCACAGTTGTGATAAGTCCAACTTAAGTCAAGTCACAGATTTCAATTTTCAGGTCTCAATATGTCCAAGCTGCAAAGTCTGCTTATCAACAGAAGATGATGGCTGCTCACGCTGGACAAGGGAGTTATCCAAAAATACGAACATTTCAAAAATCTGACTCAAGCACAAACAGTGTTTATGCAGACCTGAGTGAAGCAGAGAATTGGTAGGTTATTTTCCCAACACCTGTTGAAATCTCATGTCAGACTCTCCAACCCACTGGGTTTGATTTTGAGATCGACGAATATTGATGTTTCGAAGAAGATCGACCTCCAATCCTGACCGATACCAATTGTATAAAAAAGTATGAATATCAGCGGATTGATTATCCCCTCTTGATCGATTCCTAATAATAACCATCTTACTTGACTGGAAGGCTGATATCGGTCATCGCAACTTACAAATAACAGCCATAATCGCCAATCGGTCAATCTCTCGTCACAATTATCACAAATTCAAATATCGTTGTTGACAAGCCGATACATAGTCTGTCATTAAATTGATGATACTTATATTTCCATGGCAGGTCATCTCTCGGTGCAAGAGTGGATATTCGTGAGTTGACGTGGGAGCAGAAAGAAAAAGTTTTGCGATTGCTCTTTGCCAAAATGAATGGAATCGCTCACAAGAATAAACTGGCAAGAGAACAAAAATCGCTTCCACACCCTCCGAAACATCAGCTGAGTATACAAGACAAATCGAACGTGTGAGTTGTTGTTGTTTTGAATTTATGTCATTTTACCCTACATATGTCATATGTTTACTTCCAGTTTATAGACCAGATCACTATCACGACCATAACTCTCCGCACTCCCCCGATACTGACTGGCAAGTGGAGAATGAACAGATACCAATTTTACGGCCTATGGTTCAACTTGGTCGAGAATTGAACTTGACAGTGCTGCATTTACTGCGAGTGTCCCGACGTTTATGTGATTGGTTCTTTGATTATTGCAAAACAAAAGAAAACATTGTTTTGTTTGCAGAGCTCCAGAACAACCAGCTTTCCTGACTCAACAGGAAGATCCGAGTGCAGCACCACAGAACACGTCAGGAGTGACTTTGCCAGAAATTAGCAGTAAATCAAACATCGTTGTTGCAACTTAGACATACCTTTTTGCACTTTTACATAATTGATTAAAATAACATAGTAGTTCCCAGCTTCTCACTTCATTCCATGCCAATTGATGGTTCATTGGGGTGTGGGGCCGTGTAGCCATGGTCAGGACTAAACCATGGAACAGATTTACCCGTCTCGACTACATAGACATTTAACTCTTCGATCTGTCTTCTGTCACCATGCTGCAACTCTACTACAAGTCCTGTTACACCAGGCAAGGTCTTTAGACAAGCAGCTGCATCTTCATTCACATACAATTATTGCTTCAAACATTCCGATACAGAGAAATATTGAACAGGATAGCCTAACACGATATCACCTTCAAATGGTTCCATTTCATGATATATAGCAATAACATATTTTGGTCGGTAGGATGGAACAATATAAAGTACATGTTGATTTATATTAGCAGCAGTCAATTGCAAACAACCACTCACGATGGAAAGGTTATCGATCGCAAGGTGTTGATTCATAACAGATGCTATTACGCAAGAACTCAGTGATGAAGACATGATAGTTTTAAATTTAAGGCGGCTCAGATATTTTATCTCAAATAAAACCTGTGTTTATAATGGATTAAAAACAGATAAGTCATCACAAGACACTTTGGTACACGTAATGTTCTTTGCAATATAATATTTACCGCATGACCGGCATTGCAACAGCGGCTTTAGAGTGAGACACATCCTCCTGTCTCCACAACTGAGTGACAGTCTTTAGCTGCGTGAAGAACTGAATACCCTGGATAATAAGTAAGACAAAACACTGGTAAAATATGATAATATCAGAAAATATCGGATAACAACACAATAGCCACAGGCCGTCCCACTGTCGATTCTACCACATCAGCAGATTCTCTCTTACCGGCATAACGTGAAACATCCACGATAAACAGGTTAAACAAGTTCAACTAAAAGATAACCGAGTAGTGAGTAGCATGCGCTTTTTTAAGGGGAACACTGTACACCAGAAGCAGAATATTATGTATCGGTCACCGTGGATTTTAACACACTACAATAGCTTTCTGATAAATGAGGCAGGCCATTAATATCTGCATTGATAATTCCATACCGGCACTATATTTTATTAAGTACAACTGTTTCAATTCTTGTACTTTAGTAAGGAAGTCAGTGATCTCTCGTACCTGTTTGCCGTAGAAGTTCACATCGCCACGAAAAGATGCCCTCGATCCAGTGAAAGAAAACATAGGTAATGGGACTGGGATCGGAACGTTCACACCGATTTGACCGACATCTGGAAAAAAAATAGTCGAAAAATCGGGACAAATAAAACTCATACAACGACCATATGGTTGTCATGGAGTCATAGGTTCAGATCCCAATTCCTGGATTCCCAGTCAATTTAAATACGGTACAGGTACTTGTGTTGAACCTTTTGGATTACTGATCGACTTGTTCTGAATCTCTAAAATAACAGGAACGGATATTCACCAATCTCATTAACAAATCTTCTAGCTGTCGCGCCGCTTGAAGTGAAAATGGCCGTTCCATTTCCGTACGGATTATCGTTGATAATTTGAATTGCATCGTCCAAGGTTTCAGCCTCCAAAATGACCAGGACAGGTCCAAAAATTTCTTCCTTGTAGCATGTCATGTCCGGCTGGAATTAAAATTACTCAATTTACAAAACAACATATGATATCCTGACTTAAAATCTGATTCCTATTGCTCTAGATAGACTACCTATATAGACGGAATAAGTCAGAGGATAAATTCCTTCTCATAAACCGGATTTGCCATTAATATTTTTGCCAGACGGTAAAAAGTTTTTAAACCCAGCATAGAATTCTTTCCTACGAGTTATCACACATTGTGATCCCCACCATTAGAGTGCCAAGTTCTAGTGGATTATTTATTACTTAGAAAATTCAAGAGTTCAATCACAAACCTTGACGCCAGCCAAAATCGTTGGTCCGACAAAATTTCCGTTTTCATATCCCGGTACTTTCACATCACGGCCGTCCAATATAATCTCAGCTCCTTCGTCAATCCCGGATTGCACAAGTTCACAAATTCTTTTCTTAGCCTCAGGAGAAATTACCGGGCCAAGGTCAGTGTTCGGCTGGTCACCTGCAGCAGAGAAGAACTATTTACATTTTAGAGTAGGCCTACTGTTTTTCAGCCTTCAGCATTTCCTGGGGCAGGATAAACTCCAACTGTCATTAACTGAGTTCGTAGTTGGTGACATAATAGTATACTACTAATGTTTTGGTTCATTTTAGAAAAAATCATAATAATATCAATAAATATCACGATAATGAATAAATGCAGTGGCAATAATATCTATAAATAACGTATATCAATAATGTCATAATAAATATCAATATTGAAAATAAGCATTTGTCTACGGTAGAAAATATACAATGTACAACGACAGCAACTGACTTTTGGTGACCATCAGTTAGTAAATGTGTGGATGACCGAAACCGGTTTTGGCCAGATGCATTTATGAACTTTTATAGTAATATAATATTCACAGGCTTTCAGATTATATGCTGCTGTCCCCTACTGGTCATGGCAGTGGTTAAAACGTGTTTTTTTACTTTATCTTGCAAACGTACCGGCGTTAACCTTCAGCTTTTTTGCTCTTTCTTGCAAATCTTTAATCCATTCAGTAGAATCCCCCACGAATACAGCAGTGGACAATGCCATGCATCGTTGACCGGCAGCTCCGAATGCTGCGCCCACTAATTGATTCAATGTGTTTTCCTGAAAGAGAAAAAACATTACAGAACTGTAGACATAGAGATCAATTTTGGGCCGTTTCAGAGAAAATGACCAGACTTTCATCGGATTTTCCATGTCTGTATAAACTCGTGTACAAGTCCAGCAATTTACATCGCAAAATACCGACTGAAAGTTATTGCTCATCAGTCACCTTGTTAGCATCAGGTAAAATAACTCCATGATTCTTGGCACCCATGTTAGATTGTACTCTCTTTCCATTGCGAGATCCACGGTCATGAATGTATTCACCGGCTTGATTTGATCCGACAAACGATATTGCACGTATTGTCGGATGGTCACAGATAAAATTCACGGCTAAAAATATAATATAATTATAGAAATGACAAAATTGTTGTTTCTTTACATTCTTAAGACACGCTAAGGCAGAATGCCCCACGAAAACCATGCCCTCAGCAGTGCAGAGTAGCAACATTGGGTCCTTGACTACAGAAACCGGTGTCTAATAGAAGTGGGATTGTTGACGACACCTAACATCCCACTCACATGGCACAGGCATTGAATTTTTTGTCCTTGGTGATTAAGCAAGTCGGAGTAGCCGATGATAGTCCATACCAAGCCACAACCTACAAAGCCACAGAACTTGATTCGGCAATATTTGAACAGCCAAAATCCTAAAATGTGCCACAAAATTACTTTCTATATCAAAAAAATGCATTACCGTCTCGGGATCCATGTATGACATTGAGAGTGCCATCAGGGAAACCAGCATCTTGGGCTAATTGAGCCAAAAACATAGCAGCTCCAGGATCACGTTCGGACGGCTTCAAAACGTATGTGTTGCCACAAACCAGAGCCATCGGAAACATCTAAAATGCACAAGGATCATACCGTTACCATCATCTATTATCTAATTAGACGCATCAGCAGTAGCCAATGGAAAAAACTCACCCATAATGGAATCATGGCTGGAAAGTTGAATGGAGTGATACCAGCACATACACCAAGAGGATATCTATAAGTGACTGTGTCCATATCTTTAGCAATGCACGGCAGCGATTCGCCGAGAGTCAACGACGTAATACTGCAGCAATGTTCAACAACCTCTACAAATATACAATACTGTTCAAACGTAAACCGGTGAAATTTCGAAGTGAATTTTACTCACGCAGTCCACGGAGGACGTCGCCTTCTGCATCGGCCAAAGTTTTGCCTTGTTCTAATGTGATCAGTTTGGCGATTTGCGACTGTGAAGCAACAATAAAAATAAGCTGGTCTATTGATAGGTATACCAAGAGCAACGAGGCCATTATTTATGAAATATCCACCACTACCTACTAGCCTATCGTACTAAGATTTCACATAACAGACAAGTGGACAACATCAGTCAGAAAATGCCTCAAGACAAATACGCTTGATGAAGCTCAAAAACATATGTATGGTAATTTTAATTACTTTAATTAATTTTCAGGTTTCTAAAATAGGTGGTACCGCCCTCCCTGCCAAGGAAACGAGGCGACTCGCAGTTTACTTTGTCCCAGCCTCGGAATAGCGGTGCCCGTCCCAGATGGAACGGACGTGTAGAAACTTTTTTATCTTTTGTATGCATGTGCTACATCTCACTAGAGAGCAAGACAGCTGAAGAGTTCCTAACCTACATCAATATTGACACAAGCTTCGTATCTAATAGTTGACTAGTTATAAGACAACGACATACATTACCTGATTCTCTTTAATTAATTGCTGATATTTGAACATGACCTGCTGTCTTGACATCACTGACATTTCAGACCACGCTGGAAAAGTACGTGAAGCTGCTGCAGTGGCTGCCTCCATTTCTTGCTGAGTTGCTTCTGGCACACGAGTTATCACTTCGTTTGTTGCCTAAAAAGATACACTTTGTATGAATATCGTAAAGAAGATTCACCGCAGATTTCATGTTCAATCTAAGTATATCGAAGAAGGAGCGGAACTCCGAAAACTTGTGAATTATACTCCAGTGAACTGGGCTGGACGTTATTAAATCGGTAGCGGCTCAATGTTAACTAATACAATCACAAAGTACATGGAACATTTATAGAGTATGGAGTATTTGGTTGTATTATTAAGGTGCAAAACTCTGAAAGTTTCAGAATAAAATTCCAATAAATCGAGCTGGAAATCTTACCGGATTATGCAGGTCGATCCATCTGTCAGTTTTTGATTCGACAAACTTGCCATCAATAAATAATTTTGTTGTGGCCTAAAAACAAATATAGGTATAACTGAAATCACCATTAATGGGAATAGTAGTACAGTGATTTCTTACCCCTGATGAATAGTGACATATCTTTGTACTTTTCACATTCCCAAGAATCTGTTTAATAACAAAAAGAGTACGGTCAAGTTAGGTATATATTGAATATACCAAGAATATTTCTAAGCTCTCACCTTGGTGAGTATTTTCTGAGAACGGAACATCATGGAAAGCAAAATAAAAGCCTAATCGAAGGTAGGAAGCTAATAGAAAGAAAAATGATGATATCTGTTAAAATGGTATCGACAGTGAATATATGGCAGTAAAAATGAATTTGGATTAAAACTGAATGAAGTCTTAAACCTCATGCAGGATTTGTAGTATAATGGTCAAGACGCTGGCCGTCGATAGTCAATGCATTCAAGACAGTTTTATAGAGAGTTCTAAATTCTTACTCTTAACAGGAAAGTCACAGAATAAATGAGTGTGATTGAAATATTTTTGAACAAGCTTTACTCAATTACGAGTAATGAAAAATTGGCGGTAAATTTTTAATTTCAAATTTATTTTTGTATTGTTACATCACAAGAAAAACTTCGTGATTACTTCGAGGTTTTAACAAACTTGGCAATAAAAAAACCTATCGTATCGTTATCAGCTGGATGACTCGATCTTGACTGCTTAGGTGACATTATATCAAAATACTGCAATTTATCGAGGTTTTCTTTACTAAGATTACATAAATTCTCTCGCCCGCAACCTCCTAAATGAGGGTCTTGTTTAACGAGCAACAAGTCATGATATTCATTTAAAATTCGTTGTGCCATTCCCTCATTTTCTTCAAAAGTCGTCGTACATGTGCTATAAACTACCACTCCACCTAGTGACAGTAATTTATAGGCAGTTTGTACGAGACGCCATTGAAGACTAGGATAGGATGACACATTGCAGTTTCTTGGGGTGTGAGGGAGTTTTGGACGTTGACCAAGTGCACTGCATGGAGCATCAAGCAATATATAAGAAAAAGATTCAGGAAGATAAGGTGGAGAATGGTCATTAACACGACTTGACAATTTTATCGCATCATCAGCAACAATATTTCGTGAGTCAGCACTATATGCAAAAATAGAACCACTCAAATCTAATCTGTTGGCATTATCTAGAATTTTTTGTATTTTTGCGGTAGATCGATCAAGAGCGATGACTTTACCATTGTTACCCATTATCGAACATAAGTGGGTTGTTTTACCACCGGGAGCAGCACACATATCTAAAACAATAGATCCTTGAGGGGGGTTCAATACATGGCCTACAACTACCGAAGGTAAATTTTGCGGGAAAAAAATATTAGGCAGTAATGAAAGATCAAGACATGGCGTTAAATAAATAGGCTCATGCATCATTACACCAATTCCATTCATGCATGACAATGACGTGAAAATATCATGACGTGAAACTTTCATAGTCCCATTTCCAATGAAAAATTTATTTCCATCAAATTTATGGGCACCTTTCAAGCATTTCTTCTCTAGATCTACAAATACTGAGACCATGTCGCCTTTTTTTAATCCCGGCCGCGCTGCAATCACGCCTGGTACAAATACATGGGCGCCGCGTAGAACGGCGAGGCCACATGATTGGTCAACGATGACTTGGTTTTCATGCACCGGGCTGCTTTCAAGTTTATTCACAGACACCAACAACAAATCATTTATCGCAGGATGAGGTTCGATGCATATGTTATGTGAAGAAATATTCCTAAGATTCATATCCGCATCGATAAACTTCTGCAGCATTTTCATGGCATCTTCTGTGGTCACATTATGCCCGAAACGCACCGTCGTGCAAGACGGCGGGGGTATGAATTCTACTGTGGTCATGTAGTAGGCTCACTTTAACTTGACTGTAACAACCTAACTAGTGGAAAATCGGAATCCGCTCTACTTGTTTACTACTAATTTCGCGATCTCTGACTGTCGCGGCATACGTCGCTCTCATGAACTATCGCGCAAGACCGCAAGACTTGCAAAGCACGACAGCAGACTACCGGTACTGCCAGCAAACACTCAACGAGAGCGTATATTACAAACGGAAAAACAATATAGCATTCTCAGCAGGAAGATATATCGGTATATACGACAACCCTCATCCCTGTGATAAACCGTATCTATATTGCAATCCTTCAGAAATCAACACACATCTTGCTTTTGCTGAGCTGGTTGTAGGGCTACCTGTGAGTTACAGTACAGCCGAGCTGTGACCGTCTGACCAGACTGACTTGGGTATCCTAGTGTGGACCGGACAGATTGCTTTGTTCAGTTAAAATGTTCTGAAAGCGATAAGCTCCAAAAGGGACACGCATATGGATTGTAGACGAGGGACTAGCCGAAGACGTGACTCTTACCGGTATTAGTCACGTGGCTACGGTGCCTGTGTCCGTAACTCATCCACGATTGAACGGTAGTCTCAAGTACCGGTGCTGTATCTCCGTAGTTGTGTTTAATCAAAAAGCAGTAAACAACTCGATACAATGGTAGGGCGCAATATTCGTTCTTTCGTGCGCTCTATGGTTTCTATGTAACTTTTGTCTCGTGAGAAAATCGGTGAAGAAGGCGGCGAGCAAGCAGCAGGTAGGTAAGCTCATACCTGTCCTACGGTACCCCGTCACCGGTAACGTTGACTAATATGTGCGTAGAACAACGCCAAGCCAAACAATTGCTTGTTTTATGAACTTGCAGTTCCGATTTCGCCAATAGAAATCTGAGATTAGTCGTATTTTTTAAGAACGTAACAAATTTTGAAATGTAGGAGGTCACAAATTTTGCTAAGTCTCTTCCATTTTAGAGACCAACGCTTCACAATATTTATAAAAACTATAGCCTGGAATGTACTGGAAGTCTGCCTTCATGATTATTCCAACTCAACTGTTCAATATCTGTTTCAATTGAATCTTTCCCATCGATGCAAAGTACAGGTATAGCAATATACACCATTTGCAGCATTGAACAATTCGACGATGGACCCAAACTCCGATTCCGACTCTACTGTCAACAAAAAATATTCGCCAAAAAGGATCCGGACAACATGCAAGGAATCTACTCCATGGATTGATCCAGCAATCATTGTCATAAGTGACACAGAAGAAAATATTGTCAGTTTTAATAAGCATACCAAAAATAGTATTGAGCCAGTTTTACCTGAAGAGGATGAACTTAGCAAACATTCAAGCCCAAAGTGGCCACAGACCGTACACAAACGTAAATATTGTTCAGATAAAACTATAGAGATGTCTAAAAAGAATGTAAAAAAGAGCAAACCAGTGATGAAAATATCTTCAAGTTTGTTTCAGAAGAATCCTAAACACAGTCATTCTGAAATGCACGATTCTGATGTCCAACATCAAGAGGAAGATTTAGAGATTGGAAGTTTTACAAAAGAACCTACCACTGGTACTGGAAAAAATATTTTAACCACCACTGTGAAGAATACACCAGTTGTTATGCTTAACGATGTTCTACCTAACTTGAACACTGAACAGTTGAAACAGCTCAAATTTCATGAACATTCATTTGATAATGAAACACATACTAATGCTTCACAAACGAATACAGTATCATTAGAACACAGTGGCAATTTATCAGTCAATGGTGATGCAGGAATGCATTTTGGAACGTTAAAAACTAATGAATTGATGAATGAAGATGATATGTTAAAGTTGGATTTGTCACCGTCAACTGCGACTGCTAGCCGAGACATCGATGTGATGCAGTGTTTGCCTGGACAGCTTCAAAAATCATCTTTGATTACATATAAAAAGAAGCAAATTACCAGTTCTGGTAATTTTATTAGCGTGTCAAATACCGCTGCAAATGACTCGAGACACAGGTCGCGTTTCGAAGTCATTAATGATGCCAGTAACCTGTCCCCAAAATCAAAAGGACTGAAATCTGGACAATCACCAGATAAAAAACAGAAATCTAGAGGCAGCCCTCACAAAATGAAAAAAGTACCTGTAAGCAACCAAGCTGCTTCTGAAGCAAACTCGATTATGAATAGAACACAGTCGTCTGACCAACATGACATTTTCTCAGACAAAATCGAATCGATCCATCGTCCTCAAAAGGAACTAAATCTGTCGCAAACAGTCAATGTAGTGATAGAAAAGCGAAAACGGAGGAAGCGGAGAAAAAGGCGTCGTAGATCTGAAACCAAGCACGTTTTTTCTACACATGGTCACACACAGAAGTTGAAAAAAGACAACTCACATCTGCAAGCGTCAAGGAAAGACGGTGCAACGACAGACACGCAAACATCAGCCATCCAATCGACACTAACGCAAAAGAATGTAGAATGTTCAGAAGCCCAGGGCTCAACACAAAGAGGAGATATACCTAAATGCTCAGCATCATTGATAAAAGATATTGTCCTGGTGACACTGGATGTGGATAAGACAGGTGTCGAGTCCATATCACAATCTCCATGCGATGAAGATTTCCTGGAAACAGATACATTACCAGATCTATCCATGGAAACAATATCAGCAAGTCCGCCTGCAGAATCAAATATGCCACAAACTTCATCCTATGAAACGAATATGCTACCAAGTCTGAATGATGTGATCACCGCAAGTGACAAGAGTTCATGCTCTAGTACATCTTCTGTGAAAGTTCCGGCATCTCCTACCAGATTCAAGGTCGGCATAACAGATACACAAATGATCTCCGATCCAGCTTTTAGCATGCGACCGATGCTTGAAAAATTGAGTCCAGAAAAGACCTTCCTTAAAACAACAACTCCCAAAAAAGCCAGCAGCAATAATTATACATCTCCAACAAATACGGTCGAAGTTGATACCGGTATAGAGAAAATGCAAGGCAAGGATTTAAACGACCGCGTTCCTTTTCAATCCAAAACTCTCAGTAGTTTGAAAACAAAGTCGACCGACGTAGCTTCCAGCAAATCCACCGATCTTTCCAAGCGACACAAGAAGCAAAAACGGTCACCAGAATCTGAAAGTTTCGATTATTCCAAACTTTCTCCCCGTCATCAGAGTAACCATCGGCGTAAATTGCGTAAACGCAAACCGGTTTTATATTCAGACGAAATTATACATCTGGATTCATCTCCAAAACCCCCGAAGCGTCCTAAAGTGCCAAAAGTTTCTAAAGAAAGGAGGTTTCAACATATTTGCATAAGAGAACGCAAAGGCATTCATGAGATTGTAATCATAGTTGAATCTGCGAGTCAAAAGCATCTTAACTCAGGAATGTCAAAAAAGTATAACTTTTTATTTGCAGAGACTTTGGTTGAACTGACAAAAGCTTTTCAAACGTCTCAACAAAATGAAAAATGTAAGGCTGTTGTTTTGTCTTCAGTTGGGCCAATTTTTTGCTCCGGTCTTGATCCTACAGGCTTATTAAAGTGGTCACCGGAACAACCAGTGATACAAGATATATTAGAACTGTTAAAACTTTTCGTCGACATGCTCATAAGATACAGCAAACCAATCATTGCAATTGTCCAAGGTCCTGCCGTTGGTTTTGGAGCAACTTTGCTCTTACATTGCGATTCGGTATACATAAGTGAGCGCGCCAGTTTGCAATGGCCGTTTACTCAAATAGGTTTATCACCGTTTGGATGCACTACACAGCTATTGAATCAAACTGTTGGCCTTTGCCGGGCCAGATCAATACTTTTAGAAGGTCGTATCATCACAGCGCAAATGGCGAAAAATCTTGGTATTGTTACTGAAGTATTTCGACATGACTCTCTTTTAGCCAATGCATGGCCGTTATGCACTTCTCTACTTCACCGTTCAGAGTTTGCGTCACATCAAACAAAAATGCTGATAAACGTTAACTCAATGAAAAGTCTGGTTGAATGCAATTGTTGTGAAATAGATAACTTGAAGCGATGTTTGAAAACACCTACGTGCCAAAAATATTTACGAAGCTATGTAGTACACCACTTGCGATATAAATGATTCACTTCATATATTGCCATATTTTGAATTTTATCACACCGAATTGTGTGATTTTAGAACTGCCAAGCAAGAGGCGAGAGGGTTCCCTGAGACTCTCTCTTTTCGAGATTTCGGAAACTTCGATTAAATGGTCAACGAAGCTCATTGTCATCATCTGAGGGTACTGCAATCTATTTCAACCACAAGTCCCAAGCTTTTACCAATGAATGATATATTTAACGCTTGCATTGACCACAGTTCCGTATACCGGGCATCAAAACAACTTCTTGTTTTTACCATCAGGGGCGTCATGTCATCCGCTGCATGGATTTAGTCATTTTGATAACATTCTATGGGTTTGTTGCCTGCAACGGCTGTTAGTTACGTATCTTCAAAATGGTCAAAAAAATGATATTTTTGTTGCGGTGAATTTCGTAAGGCCATTGCAAATATATCCGTACCACTTCTCAACTACCTTTAACTGTTACGTATTATTTTTGTTTTTCCGTTTATTACTGTACCAGTTTTTAAATTTTGACCTGTACTGCATGAAGGACCCTTCAATATATCGTGTAACTTGTTCTTTTTCATTTTCATTTTTACAGTTTGGATTTGTGTTGTTGTCAGTGAAAAGAGATTTGTACCACATTGGTATAGAGTCTGGTAGTGCTGTAAAGAGAGGTAGGCAGGCTTTGCAGCGCCGATGCTATGTGGCCGGTGACAGGATATTTCGGCCTCTTACATCTGGTCGTTTCCGTAGCGGTCTAAGTGAAAGAAGTAGTCCACGGAAACAGTCACATTGATCCATACGCCCTTGGGTTTTCACGGAATTAACCGAATTTGGCGACCGCACGACTCCGTTCTGCCTATTTTGTTTACCCGAATGTGGAAATTTCAGTAGAGTTATCAAAGCCGGTGCAAGCAGCTCTCGGCGCCAGTCCTAGTCATGAGGGGTCGTGAGCGTGCTATTTACCTAGCGGAAACAATTGAGAAAATATCGCTAACGCATATATGTCCCGCCAGCGCTCTCCTTCATCATGGAACTGCGTCTACGACTCAAATTTGAACAAACGTACTAAGCAGAACAATATAATCGAACGCTGCCAGCGGCGGTCGCAGTTGTCTTACAAAACGGGGTATTCGGTGAGTAGTAGATATTTTCACTACCCTTAAATTTCCGTATACAGTACCGGTAGTAAGTTTCTCGAATAAATTTCAGCCAATTAATTTTTTTCTTAATCAGAGAACCAGAAAGACACTTTATCAGAGCGGCCAATATTTTGTGAAGGTTGAAAGATAAATTTCAGCCGGTGGGACAATTTTCTTCCAGGCTTGGACAAGATTATGAACGCAAAAGGTCCAGAGAGTATTTTAAATTTTGCCTACCACCTCTGAACAGTGGACACAGCATAATAGGCAAAAGATTATTCTCAAATGTCGCTCATTATGACATGTAGGCAGTATCATCAACAGTCAAGTCACGAACTGTTCATGTAAACGTCGACAAACTCGCCTTGGAGATTTCCAAACATGATTTTCCTCATTTATGATTGTTTTTGATCAACCTTCATCACTAGCAAGTTCCATACTGATTCCACTTGCATCGGACCTCGCATCAGCGTCTGTATTGAACAAATTCAAGGTATAACTACTCCCTGCTCACGAGCCGAGATGCAGCGATCAACAATGATCCTTCATAAGCAAAAGAAATTGAAATTTTCCTTAAAAAATAAGCAACGGCCACTTCTAGTCTCCTATATTAGTAGGCCTACAACTTGTGCATTTATGGTACCGGTACTCGTGGCACCAAAAATATTCGTTCTCAACATTTCTATTGAGGTGTACTGTCAGTTTCTGAGGACAGATGCAACACTCATTACCACCACCATTTCAGTGTACAGCCTAATAACCACCACAGCCGACGACGAAATGACATCCCACTTTAGTCCCTCACGGGAAGTTACATTACAAAGCCAAAGTAGTAGGTAAGCCAAAGTAGTGGCTGGCACCCCATTCTGTTTAACCAAGGCCCAAATGCATCTTGAGAGCTGATAAAACGTCTTTCGTGAGATGGTGGTTCAGAACCACCGACTTAAAATATTGAAATCCTCTGAATGCGTTGTCTAGACAACTGACCACTGAGGTTTGACTTACCGTTACCAAGATCAAGATCCATGTCTTCTTCTCCAGGAGGTGGCGGCTCAAAAGCTCTTGGCAATGGAGGTTTCACTTTCACCTCAGCAGGCGGCGGTGGTGGTGACACATCGGCTTCAATATCTTGCAACGGGCTATGACTGCGTTCCCTCGAATCTTTTGCCGGTTTTGCAGATTTTGAATGGCGTAGAGTGTTGTGTTTGCCAATATTTCTCGTGCCTATCATAACAGCAGCTGTATTAGGTCTCGATTGCCTCGTATTCCTTCGAGAAGGTATTGTAATAGAAGACAACTGATTTCGGAGAGCCTTTTCACGCTTGAGTGCTTCCACTTTTTTCTTTAGATCCTCTACAACAGCCTGTTTCTCGGATTCCGTCGGGTTGGATTTGGATGGTGCTGCTTTTGAACTTGATAATCTAGCCGGGTACTGTGTCTTGCCAGTAATTTTTATCGCGATTTTTTCTTTCGCATCGCTTTCATCATTTGATTGACTGAACGCACTGTGACTTGAAGTCAAGTTGGTAGGTGCCGGTTCAAAACGTCGAGAAGTTCTAACAGTCCCAGCTCCCCATGTAAATTTTCCAAATCCAGGCATATTCTTTTTTGTATGCTCCCCTTGCTCGCCATGTGATTCTTTCTTTCTGGTTGGCTCGGACTTTTCAGTCCATCGTCCGGCGCGATCACGACTCCCAGATCGTTCATCTTTACGGTACTCTTCACGCTTATTATTTTGTGTGTCACGTTGTTGTTGTTGTCTCTCGTACTCATCATATCCCGGCGACCAGTTCCGTTTTCTTTTTCCGTGATCTGAAGTTCGATCGGCTCTGTCTTTTTCTGACCTTCGGTGAGAATCTTCCTGTCTTAACAATTCATCATAATTCCATTTCGATGAATCCTTAGGAGGAAGTCTCTCCGTACGAGAATCGGAGCGATTGTTGTCAGGTTGGTATCTACGTTCTGTCTTTGATCTTTCGTTTTGTCTGTTTGTTAACTGAGGATTCTTGTTGTTGGCTGGAATTTCTGGTTCAAAATGATACACGGATTTGTCAGATGGGTACGGTTTGAATTCAGGATATATGGGTTTAGCTTCCGAAATCGCTGGCTCAATTTTTGGAGATTTTTCAATCCATTTCTCTTCTTTCTCAGTTTTGATTTTTGCCTTCACCTCCTCTTCATCATCGCCATTTTTCTTTTCCTCTGAAACACCTTCTTCCATAGCCGTCCTTTTCTTTTTTTTGTACTTTTTCTCATAGGACGGGTTCTTTTTGCAGTGTTTCTGTTGGTCAATTGAGACAATTTAGCAGGCCTGCAGATAACCGAGGTCGCTAGCACATGCGCATCGCACAATGACCAGAGCAGGTGCATTTTTGCGGGGATCAGGTAATCAAAATTCCAACATTTTGAATGTTTTGTTTTTTTTGAGATTGTTGTACACTCACATTTAGGGTAGTGGATATCAATTTTTGAAAAAAGTGAAAAAGTATGCACCCTAAATATACAGGTCTGTGCCACAGATTCTGTGGTATGTTTTGCAAACTGATTTGAAACTGCAAACTAGAACAACTGATACCTTATAGACATCATTGTGCGAATGTCCTTTCAAGTGCTCGTCAGCACATATCTGATCCCCAGAAAACGTCTGACACAACGTGCAATAATATCCCGTTACTGGAATAAGAAATTCCGAACCTGAAAACAGAACACAAATGTAGATCAAAGGACTAAGAACATGCGAACTATTGGAACCAACCTTTCAACGCTTTCATTTTCATATGAGAAGACTTTTGCTTCTTTACCTTCTCCCTGTTGTCCCACGGTCTATCGTAAGGATCAATGGCCTGAGAAAAAATCGTCACTTTACAATCTACATTCAAAGGTCGGTTCATTTCAGTTCAATGACCTCTCTTTTCAGAAGTTGCCCAGTGAAATTTTTTTTCCAACCAGATAATGAACCAGTAACGCCATCATGCCCTTTGCATTTGTATTACATCACAATGCATTACAACCGAATTCCCAACAAATTAACCGGGACGTCAAAGGGGCATTGCTATTGGCTCAAAAATTGATATATATATATATATATATATACCGGTACGGATAAATTAAATTTTGGCGCGGGATATTTAAAATACTGTGGTCATATTCTATATCAATTGAACGGATTGTCTCCCATCGCCTACAACCAAGACTGCATTACACTGTGATTCAGGTAATTTCCAGAAAATTCCAGGATTTTCCGATGGCAATGAATCACATTCAGACAATGACTGATCAATGGGCAGCAAAATACACTCGGAATCAGAGCAATAAATAGTATAATTTACTTTTCGGTGAGCTTTGCTGTGAAGGTGCGATAGAAACGCCATCAAATCTGGTGAGAAGGTATTACAGAGACGACACCAGTGGTTCCCAGGATCGAGATAATCGTACTTTGTAATTTTTCCTTCCTATAAATCAACAATACATTTAATTAAAATCTACCTCATTCATTTGGTTGCTTAAATTGTGAAAAAATGCGAAACACCCTTTAAACTCGTAAATTTACATCGTGTAAGTCGTGTAAAGTAGCAAGGAACAAAGGACAGGAAATAAACTACCGGTACATCCTAATCCTCAATACACCGGTACCAATAAACCACAGATTTAATGTCCAGTCCGGTTTACTGGATTTCTGCTCCTTCAACTCAAGACTGGACATCGAAATTATGCGGTGAATCTTCTTTACGATATTAAGGAAATGAAGTGAATTAACAATCATACTTTTTGATCTTTCACGCTTTCATCACTGCTATCGCTTCGACTGCCTGCAGCTTGTTCTGTCACATGTCTCGTCTCTACTATTGAGCCCTGGATATGAAAAATCGAGTCAGAGAACGCGGAACAATTGTTTATATTAATTTTACTGGATGTACCCAGGAGTCAGGACAACTAAAATATATTGTTGAGAATATCCAATATACTCTGGTAATATCTTGGCCACATTTTCCAATACTTGCATGCATTCTGAAAGAAAAACCTTGCTGATGATATATGGCTCACAGAAAACGCACCGAATCGCACAATTTTACCGTTTTTCAAACTTTTTTCGTGTGAGATAGACCTAATGAAGCCTGGTCCCATCATGGGAAGCCACGGCCAAATAAATATGAAACTACCGGTATGTGAAATATGTTTCATTTCCGACAGATGTCTTACAGTATGTAACAGACATGATAAATTATGAAATTAAGCCCCCAACCCAGTTGCAAGTATTTTATAGGTAGGCGTAGGCCTATTTATACCGGTAACGCAGGGACCTACACTAAAGAGCGATAACAATTTTAAACATCTTTGTTTAGTTGCACAGTATTGACCTATCCACTACAGAGCCTATTTATCACTCAGTAAGTTATGCGCATTTCAGATACAGCAGATGCCACTACGACTAGCTTTAGCTGACATTGAATAATGATGAATTATGGAGAATTGTATTCTCACCTGTGGCCGGTCTGCAGCGCTATTAGTGGAGTCCTTCATCTTTTTCTCCATCATCTCATTCTGCTGTTTTTTCAACTTTTCCAATTCCTCCTGCAAATAATTCAGCCTCTCTTGCCTTTCGTCGTTCTCTGGCCGTGGAGTAACCGTTACTTCAATACCGGTATCTCTTTGTGGGGGAATTACTATCCGACCACCATGACCTAAATTCTGTGGCGCACCCTGCTCTGGTTGATGATACACTGGTTGCTGAGACGATGCAGCTTGATTTGGTTGCTGGTAAACTAGCAAAGTCCCGCCTGGATTGTTCGGGTCTGGAATAGCCACTGGGTATCCGAGAGAGGTGGGTGCTGGGTTTTGATATACGATAGATTGGGCTGGTTGTGCCATTTGTATGCTTTGGTGGTTGTATTGCGGGGTTGGAACAGCATTATATGGGTCGTAAGCTTGAAAATACTGTTGCGTTTGCTGTGGGGGGTTTTCAACAGCCTGGGCTTTTTTTTTTACAGTATGTCCTCTCTGGATGGTCTGTATCTTTTGAGGCTTTTCAGTTTTTAAAATAGATTTTGGGGGGGTGGGTTCAGGTTTCATTTTTGCTTCTACAACTGGTTTCTTTGGTGGTGGGATGGCTTCCGGCTTTTTGCTCAAAGATTTTCCCATAGATGATTGAATTTGTTCAGTCGACATGCCAAAATTGAATCCAATAGCTTTCAAAACATTTTTGAGAGCGTTAGTATCGAAACCACCTGGAGTGACGGCCACATCTTTATTTTCTGGTTGTGGAGACTCTTGCTGTTTTTGCCGCGGTCGTGGATTTTGTTCCCCAGCTTCATCACCGTATAGAAATCTCTCTTCATCATCCATTTCACGACCATCATAGCCCTGTTTTATAACAGTGAAATCGGTTTGTTGTCTAGTGGCATCGTCTGACATGCCTTGATAATTTGTGGTGTCTGGCGCGGTACGCAGCTTTTGATACCCGCGTCCTGTCGGGACAGCTACATTTTGAGCCTCTCGGTCTGCATACATTGTGCTATGTATTTCCTCCACTCTCTGTCCACGATTATTTTGACTGTTCGATCTTCCCCCTCTAGATAATGACGACTCTCTTTGATATTTTTCATATGAATCGTTACTTCTTGACCTTCGATTTGAATATCGTTCTCGTGATCCTGACCGAGATCTATCATAACTACGAGACCTAGATCGACGTCTCGGTGACGCCACTCTCCATGATGATGAATAACGTTCAGGAGAACGATCGCGACGATCTCTCGTCCAATTTCTTTGCTTTTGTGGCGAGTAGCTTCTGTCCCGACTCCTGAAATTAATGAAACACATCAAGACATCCAAAGGGTAACGATATAATCAATATTGCAGTAGGTTTATAAGTAAGTTATCGCACCTTATAAAAATCAGCTTAGCCTCCAAAGTGTCTGCTGACAAAAGAAAGAGATTCATTCCTACTGTTGCAATGCCAAAATTGACGCCGCGGATTTGATGATGGGATTTCCAGACTTACTAAAAGCTGTGATGCCAATTCTAACTGTAGCTAGACAACGAAACTATTCACACCAAAGCACTACCTACAGAAAAGGGCGGCAGAATGTTTCAACTTCACTATCAATATATCCCTATACACAGTCGTTAAGATCTGGCTTCTGACATGAAGACTGGAATATTCTTCATCTCTTCTCATCTTAAGACGTACATCTCTATTTTTTTTTCTCTCTCTATCGTCTATCTATGTATCTATCTATTTCTCATCCGTGATAGACCTTTGTTAGACATGCTTGACTATGACAAGGTCGATTTGTTCAACAAAACTGCCATCAGTAAAAGACAACACACGATGCATGTATTGTAGAATCGTTTTCGTTGCTATAGATATTTCCGTCAATATTAAGACTTGTGTTTTTTTATCTCATTTTGATGATTTCTAAAATGTCAATATCCAAGTGATGAGTAGAGGCAGTTCCCTTCTGCTATAGTTCACGTGCCCACCTAACAGAACCTAAACAAATTGAGAATAACGAATGATCCGCTTCACAGAGATTCTTCATTATGATATCAAACAAAAAACGGCAATTTCAAAATTATAAATACCTCGACCTTCCACTACGATAGTGTCTTCTGCTACCTCCAGGAGAATGGGAACGATCTCTTGGGTGGTATGCTTCACTCCTCTGGTAATCCTGGAAAGGATGGTTGCAATACATATAGGACAGTGGTTCTCAAACACCAGTCTGTGACCCTGGGTAGTGACGTTGGTACGCTCATGGAAAATTTAGGCACGACCTATTAGTGTGTACAAAATATATTTTGGAAGCGCAAGGAGACGATAGGAATTCAAATAAGGCATCGTTCGAGCCGTCCATCTCCCTATTGTTGATCAAATAAGGCATGAAATATGTGAGGACTGCACGCAATTTACGCGAGCGTGCACTGACGGTAATTCTTGCCCATCGAGATATGTCGTGAAACCCAGTCTGGCTGCCATGAAATGCTGATCGGTTAACAGCCTAGCTGCCTCGCTATATAGGTACCAGTACTACACAAATATAAGATACCCACTCACCATGGATAAATCATGAATATTGATACGTCATGGGAAGATTATTTTTCAATTTTTAGTCACGAAACATTACCAGCACACTAGTACACTTACCATTTGTTTCCTGTAAGTGATGGAAGGGCAACCTTGATGGAATGTTTCTCAGCAAACTATCCTTTTGCTTTACACATTGAAGCAAAAACAAAGGCAGCCAATCTGTTACAGCACAGCACGCAATATCTGGTATTTATGTAACGTCAAATATGCCTGAGGATATCTATGATCAGAAATCATGAATAGCCTCTCTCAAAAAAAAGTTCGGGAATAGCCAGCAAAAGTTACCCAGGGTGATTTTTAAATGTTATTTTTCTCTCATGAGAATTAATCGCAAGTCACAGTCGGAGTAACCCGGCTTTTCACTTCTGCAATTTGTCTCACGCCATCACCCAAGTAACTGACACCCAACAAACCCAGGACTACAGTAGACCAACTCAACACAGTGCTCAGCAGCAACCCGCGCGGAGTGACTTCGGCCCGGACCCCGGAGTGAAGGAAAGCAGCGGCAGCGCGATCTTTTCATGACACACCGGATCCGGGTGCGCTAGTGCCCGTCTGGCAAACCAATACCACTGAGCTAAATATTGTCCAAACCGTGAGCATACACTTTAATTCTCTCGAAGCCTAGTTTCGTGTATACTACATGGTTGGGGATCAAACCCAGTAACTATCGAACAGCAGGCAGGCAGTTTTGCCACCGCACCAAAAAAGCCGACCGATCTGAGAAGGTTTTAAACTAGGCTCATCTGTATGTTTACTAACTCTTCGGAAGAGTCTCTATAGTTTAACTTTCTAAATGGCCTTCTTCGAGATATACTGCGCATTTCTACGGGCTATCCAGTTTTACAAAAATTGAATGCTAAAGTCATTAAGTCAGTGTCGCCAGCTCACCCCTCGATTTACGTCAGCCATCGGAGACGACCTTCAATGACGGTGGTTCTGAGAGGATTCCTTTTCGTGATAAATTACCAAGATATATTTCTTCGCTAAAGAATGAATATGTAGGCCTATCTAAATAAATACAGACAAACTTCATCCACCACGTCGCTACAAAATGAATAGCGTTATTATTGGTCTATATAAATAATAATTATATGCAGCTCGTCTTTTAGGCCTATTTACGCTCTATCTTTTATCTTTCATTTGACCATGTTCACGGTTGTTACAGTTGCTGCGGGTTGAGCGACGGGCATAGGCGCCGCCACAACTGTGCTGGTGGTAGTCGTCCTAGGTCCGTCGGAAGCTGAAAATATTTGAACATTGAGAAGTGACAGTAGTCTACATCACAAAACGCTAGGGTCCGAATTTGATCTACCTAGGCTATATATATGGACTATGCGTAGCCTACGACAAGCCAAGCTGATCGCTTTTTATCTTTTAATATCGAGTAAGCCTTGTCAATGAACACTAGATGGCGTTCTAGCAACATTCGTAAGCTCATATGCTCATTTCTGAAAATATGCATTTCTACGTATATTTACCAAAAGAGACACATTTTTCTTAAATTACCGCTAAAAATCTATATTAGATTTAAAGGTCTATAAATGCTTTCTACTTGAGCTGGCAATGAAGGCATATCCCCATATGATGCTCCAAACCCATCCTATAATGAAAATTGCGAGCGCGAGTTGCAGCAATCCAACCCAGATATTGATGCAACATGTCCAAACTCGTCCACCACCAGATTGCCCAACATTTCCGCAACACAGTACCGAAAATCCAGCAATTATAGTACCTGAAAACATACTAGAGATGATTGATATTAGCATTCGGTAATTGCTAAGGCTATATATTGAAGGCTATTTTGGGCTATATAATAGGCTAATCATGACCGAAAAGTGGGGTCTGCCCTAGGCTAGCGTTAAAAAAATTTCAAATGTGATTTCAAAATCGTTGGAGAGAGCGCTTGTTGCTGTTTATGAATTTATGGCGGCCGAGAAGGTCATGTTGGCTACGCAAGGTCAATGCTTAGTAGGCCTATATGTGTCGTTACTTTCTTTTTATAGCCGGGAACACTAGCGCAACCCCAGCCCTACGCATTGCCCCGATACTTCTCATTTCGTATGCCTTTTCTTTTCTTTGGACTAGACGTCAAGGTAGGCCTATACCCTTGAAAGCAGCCACTGTGTCGTGGTCTCATCTAGATTCTTCAGACCAGTCACTCCGTTAGGTGGTCTGCAGCCTATATAGCACAGGAGTGGATGACGTGATCTGCGGTTTGCTCCTCTAGACCACACTCGAATGCTCCCGATACCGACTGCCAAGCAAAGTGGTAATACGGATACCTATTTTAAAGTATTTGTTTGACTTAGTCGGGAATCATATCTCTGAACGTCCCGATTAGAAAACAGACATGGCGAACCACTCAATCACTCCTTTTAAAAACATAATTACTAAAGCTTACCGATTCCAGGGAGAAAGAAGTTGATAATTGCGAGAAAAATCGCTAACGGAGCAGCAAAGGCTGGTATGGCATCTCTCATGGAGCTACCGCCACTGGTGGTGGTTGTTTGAGTCACGACGACTGGTGGCGGAGGAGCCATGTAAATCGGTTGTGCAGCAACTACAGTAGTGGTAGTAGTCTGTATGTAACAAATGAATAAGTCATTCACAGTGGAGATTGTATAGGCCTATATGAGATGAGAGGTAGGCCTACTTTTTAGCCTACGCCTCATGCATTCTTCTCCGCAATTACCCGGGCTAGGGAGGCACGTTTTCCCGTGATCCCTCAATTGCTTTTTAAGCCCTTTAAAAATTGCTTCCATGTTCATAGACTCCTTTTTTCACATTTTACTACTGAAGGGCATTTATACGCCAGTTTATTATTTATTTGGAAGTTACGGCGTTATTCACCTACTAAGGTCATATACGCCAGGTCGATGCTCACGGTATACGTGTCAATACATCCGGCTTATAGCCCGGATCACTATTACAATCACGGCTTCGCACTTCCCCGATCCCGACTGCCAAGTAGGGAGGGAACGATTACTAATTTTAAAGTCTTCGATTTGACTCGGTCGGGAATCGAATCCGGAATCTCCCGGTCAGAAGACAACAAGTCTAATACCACTCGGCCAACTGCACGGTTATACGCCAGTTCATTTGCTTATAATTCATATCTAAGCCGGAAATACAGGCGAACTATAGTATTTAAACAAATGGACCTGGCGACCGTTACCTCAGTGTTGAAAACTCCATAAATTCAAGACAACAACAACACAATGACTTACCGCCATGCTCACAGATCACCTTTATCCAATAACTCGATGCTCAGATTTTGATCCTAGCTGAGTAGCTTGGTAGCGAGAACTATAGTGGTTGATCATCGTGATGTTCGGAAACTTAAAAAAAATACTATGGCAACGCTGAACCAAAACTGATAAAGGCGTCTTTCCACGTGAGGAAACACACTGACGGATTAGGAAGGCAATAATATTATGATTAGCTTCCGATAATATGAATGATCCGCCTGACAAATTCATGTCTTTCACGCAGCCGAGGCGATATATATATATGCCATACGGTTCAGTTGGTTTTTATAAATGCATTATATTTAAGTAGGATATTTGAATAGAAAAGAGGAAAAAGATTACAGCTGAATTGAAAATGTAACAGTTAATAATGGGCCTTTTCGGAGTTTTGGAATACCTAATTTGAATTTTACACTTCAATAGTATGTGCATGGCCTAGACCGTGGTATGTGATGGTAGACTATTTTCTTTCTCGTACTTTCATGTGTCATTTGGATAATGGCTTTCATTACGGCGTCCTTACTCTTTGTAAGTTGTGGAGAAGGCTTGACTTGACTATGACTTTATGAGGGTCTGCGCGGTGACACGCGACATGTTGTAGATTATTACCTATCGTGCGGAAGCCTACTCCATTGCATGTGAGGATATGACGTCATTGGGCCACCTCCGAAATCAAAAGCGGTTTGCGGCCTTGTTTTCCTTTGAGGATACTCTATCTATATCCATCGGAAAGAAATTATACTTCTAAAACAGAAACTTATTGAAGTATATCAATATAATGGTCATCGACAGGAACAGCTCTGTGGGTTATCAAGATTGCATCTGCTGTCCCAGTCTGCTGGGTACTCCGTCGCATTTTGATTGGTTCATTTGCAATTTATCCTTCGTCTCTCTTTGGTAATAGTGTTATTGTTTGGGATTTATGGCGCGGGTGCTACGACGTTGTTACTCGACGGTGGCGAATTTTGTCTGTTCGCGCAAAGCTTACGTGGTAAGGCTGTCTCTGCGCTGTCATCCATCGCCGAAGAATCAGCTGCCACTGCAATACTACGCTACTGCACTGCGGGGGCAGGCATAATTCTCTCCAAAGTATATATCTTTATTCACTGATTAGTATTTACCAAAGAATGTTATAAATGTTGAGGTAGTGAATGGTCGATATAGTCCTAATACACAGGGGCGTGATGGGTTGTGGTCGTAACGACTGTTGGAGGTGGTGGTGCCGCATACATTCCTGGATGCACCACAGTTGTTGTAGTCTTCTTTGGTTCATCATCAGACGCTAAAGAAAAACCAAATTCTTAATGGGCTCCAGATAGGGACGATACAAAGGATGTATGCTTGGCGTGTTCCTACCATATACTACACACCTTTTTCCCGTATAGGTCAGCGAAACAAGCTCGATCAGAGAGCAAGCGGAGACTTAACATTAGAACGCGCTAAAACCGTAGGAATGAAAGAATATCGTGTGCGTAGAACAAGACGATCTCAATCGCATCGGTGTAGACAGAGTCTATACATGTTTCCATGGAAACATTCGCAACTACGAGACAGAGTCTATACATGTTTTCATGGAAACATTCGTAACTCGTAGTTTTGAATTAATGGCGTCACGGTCATATGCCAGGTTTGTGCTTATTTAGCACGGGTGTTTCAGTTGTATAACCCGGATCACCATCACTATCAATGATTAGAGAGAGAGGCGGGATTTGTACCTGAACTTGCGATAAAAGCATATCCCCATATGATGCTCCAAACCCATCCTATAAAGACCATGGCGAGCGCGAGTTGTAAGATTCCAACCCAGATATTGATGCAACATGTCCCAACTCGTCCACCACCAGATTGCCCAACATTTCCGCAGCACAGTACCGAAAACCCAGCAAGTATAGTACCTGAAAGAAAGCAGCACCGATACAGCTACAGCTATAGCAATTTCGAATCGAAATTCTGTCTACGGATACAGAGGCTGAATGAACATTAAGATAAAAAAGAGTCACCACCGATTTAACCTCCGGTATAGTATCAGGGGGTGGATGACGTTAAATCTGCGATGACTTGCTATTCTAAGTAGAGAAAAGCATTATATATATCATTGCCCATACACGGCAATTACATTCCAGTAGAACTAAGGCACATAGCCTGGCATTTACACACCTTGACTAACCTACAGTACAGTAGTGCTTAAGGTAGCCTATGGCGGGTGTGGCGTGGCCTGTGGATGTGGCGTGCTGCACATCTATGCGGGGCGAAAGATTCAAATCCGTGAGTCCTTATCGTGTGATGGTGTCTCGATCATTACTGACTGTACATTTTCCTGATAAGGCCTACACGCCTCTGTGATAAGTGATGCGGTAGTTTGATGACCAATCGAAGCTCGCGCGAATGCTGATGACCAAGACGACTAGACACTATATAGGCCTATATTATGTAGATCTACTCCTACTACCAACCTAGGCCGGGAAAGAAAAAATTGAGTATGCATAAAAGGATGGCATACGGCGCTGCAAACGCTGGTATGGCATCTCTCATCGAATTACCGCCCCCAGAAGTGGTTTGCGTTACCACGACTGGAGGTGGCGCCATGTACATTGGTTGCGGTTGATGCATGTACGTCGTGGTTGTCTGAAAAGTAAATACATGTATTCTGTTCAGCAACAATGTGAGGATATATTAGCGCGATCTGTACCGGGGCTCAATGGCTTGAGATCCTATCACCTCGTTTCACTAGCACAGCCAACGACACGACTTCACACAATGTGTAGGCTACAGTAGGACTATATTCACATGTAGCCTACAGTTGGAGTCAGTAGTCAGTTTCCAGATGCCTCAGCTCTCATAAGGCAAAGCAATATATTACAGAAACAAAACAAGCTGACAGAAAGTTTCTTCAGACAACCAGGTCAGTAGAATAACGACTACCCCGTAAACTAATGTGATTATACCATACCCGTAAGTGGCACTGTGTCATAAGCATCCAAAGTATCTAATACTTTCACGATGGACCTTTTTTGCACTCAGCCCAGCGCATCTGCTCACTGGAGCGGAATTCGGTAGCAAAATATGTTCGAATAAGTCCCCCCATGAATGTAGTAGGCCATGGTCCCCCTAATGCAAAACACGTCATCTCGTAGGCTACTGAGACTTTTATGAGCGAAAAAACAATTGTTGCGTGCAGATAAGGTATTAGAATACCCTAGCTACAGACCTCACTCAGTCGCGCAGCAACGAATAGCACAATTTATTAGGCCTACCAAGCCCCCGATAGGAATACCAGTCCTGGCCGATACTCGGAAATTCTCCTCAGGCAGGCTAATAATTGTGTAGAGGGAGCGAAAGCCTTTTGCGGCATCATCCCATAATCCACGTTGCTGTTGTCGATTTGGATTTATAGCGTTCGTTCGCAAATGCCTAGGGCTACTATAGAGCGTGTACCTGCGCTAGGTTGTTGGTTTGGATACGGTGTTTTCAAGTGACGTCATATACGCCAGGTCTATGCTGAATATAGTATACGCGGATCGATACTCCCAGATAACTCACAACCACATCCCACCGCACTCCCGGGCTAGGCTACGGACACTTGACTATAGATCCGTAAGTGTTACCAACGCCGCAGGGAAATGAAAACATTTTCTCGCTTTATCAAGATTGGTTGAAGTAAATTTATCTCGCTTCATCAAGGGGTAGTGATAGCCTTATTTGGCTCATCTCCTCCTTGCCAGTCTGTTTTTGTGTAATAGGAATATTATCTCGCTTTCGTTTTCTTTCCTCTTCGACTGGTGAATAAATATACATACATACATATAAAACACTTCTACTCACATTCATTTTCGCGGAACTTTCTTGCCTTCACCGGGGAATCCAGAAAAGTCACTAATCAACTAATTCGACGCGGCTAGCAATGTTGTGGCATTGTCACCAGGAGTAGGGGTCTTAACAACGGGGTATCAGGTAAACAATGTTTATTTCCTTCTTTTCGCAAAACAGCGGACAAAAAGGTAACAGGTGATATTGATATGACCGGCTTCTCGGATTTGCGTATGTATTACCATTGTCTCAAGCATTCACGAAACCGACACATCTACTGACTGTTATTCCTTTGTGGGAAATAGCTAGGCTACCAACGGCATATTCCTACTGGAAAAATTCTTCAATACCTACCGCCGTCCGCCATACCAAAACATTAGTGTCGACCGCCGGTGCGGATTTTACGCTTCCGACGGCATCGCAGGCCCCTACAGGTCACGACACTCTAAATGTGAGTGGAAGAAAAATTGTACATTGAAATAGCATTGGAGTGCTAATAAAAACCACGAGAAACGCACAGTCAGGTCACCGTAACGCCGGAATGTGCGATTTGTTCCTAACTAAACAAAAAGAATTTCTGATTGATTGTCAAAACAACACTCGCCCACGTTGCGTAACTTGTTTCTATTCGACGAATAGTTCAAAAAGGAAGTATTCGCACGTCCCTGAAATTGGATAAGCTCTCTCCTTCCAAGTTTGATTTATCCTTCAACAATCTCTATATCATGAATCGCTTGCTTCTCTTCCCATCGTTGGTTATGATATGATCGAATATCGGCACTGACTCCTTCAATTCGCTCTCTCCTACGAGCGGCTTCCTAGAGAAAACGTTGCAGTTACGATACTGAACGACAATCGGTATTAATACCAGTTTTGCTGTACTAGGTCCATTTACGCTATTAACTTCCTTTTCCAATCCTGCGGCGGCTGACTGGACGACGATGTGTCTGCACTGACGAATGTTCGTATCGCCGTCAACTAGTACTGCGAAATGTTTATTGTAAAGAAGATCACCGCAGATTTGACGTCCAGCCTTAGTTCATTGAGAATTAGGATATTCACAATAAACTAAGGCTGGACGGTAAATCTGTGGTGATTTTCTTTACAATATCTATTGATCGTCCGCCATCGGCTACACTACACTCTTCAATTTGAAATGTTTATATATCTCAAGATAAATCGATCTGTCTGTCTGTCCCAATCATGACCAGTCCGATCCGCTGCACATACCAAAAAAATGGATCATGGACCAACAGCCAAGGAGACGTTAAGAAGCGTCTACCCAAATTCTAAAAAGGGATCAGGATCATGTTAAAGTTCAAATTCTCGTACCTCAATTTTCATGACCAACGGAATCTCCCACTTCCTACTTATAAGACTGGTCACTTTGCCGGCGGTAATCTGTCCGACCCGACCCACGCGACCACTTCGATGAATGTAATCTGAGGCAGCCCCAGGAAAATCATAGTTGATCACATGAGTCGTCTGCAGAAGTATTAGAATATTCAATTACGACTTGCCAAAGTTTCAAAAGTTCACCATCTAGGTGTATGAGACAGGGGTACAGGTGGTGAACCAGCCCTGCTGAGGGCCAATGCTCGAAAAATCGGACAAAGGCTCAAAACGTTAGCAAATGTCCGTGCAAACGGAAGCGCGAACATTTTACCACTCTTAGAAACGGCAGAGCTTGAATACATATCTGCACATTTATGGTATTAACACTGGTGATTTTATTACGTGAAATCAAGACCGACGTCAGTCGCCGCGCTACGCAGCGACTTTTCAGGTGATTTCGACGTCAAAATCCGGTATGTACGTTTGCTAACGTATTGGTACGTCATTTATTGTCGCGCATATTAAGATGTGCCTGACCCAGTCTGTTCTCGTAATTCGTTCTTGGAATCGGAAGACGTGGAAGCAGAAGCAAATCACGAATAACCGCTTCCACATCCCTGTTTAAAGCACATTCCAAAATTGCTAGAGTCCGGCGACAAACATTTTAAATTGTTAATGTGGCCAAATCATAATCAAAATAAATCTCTTCCTCTCTCTCGCACTTTTAGAGATTACTTACGTTCCGCGTGTTCAGGCCTCTTGACGACAAATCAGAGCACACAAATATTCGTCGTTCTCCCGTCTGTGCATTCATTACTATTGAATTCCTTTCCTGAGAAAACCACACCAATTTGAACGAATATTCACGTCAAGCCGCCCTAAGGTAAATGAGGGAGCAAGTCGAAAGGGGGACTAGGGGCATCAAAATTTCAATAGGCCTACATATGCTCTGCGGTTGCCCTGAAGTCTAGTTCGAAGAAAAGAAAAAGCCAAACGAGAGAAAAAGGCATGGCAAAATAATATAATATTCACCTCTGCTTCGAGTTCATTGTTGTTGTTGTACATCTTATCGACGGAGAATCCATTGAATATCAACTCCCTTGAGACATTATGAACCGTCGCTTTCTTATTGCAAAATATCATTACAGTTTTCTCCGCCGTCGTCGACTCGTTTAGAATATGAATTAAAGTCGACATCTTTTCAGACGGACGAACTCGCAGGAACTTGTGGGTTACGTGAGGCGATATTCGATGCATGTATCCAGTTGATATCGATGAAAGATCACTTAACTAAACAGGAATAGGGAACATTGTTTATCTCTATTTCGGTCCTTACCTAAGTAGGGTTGGACAATTCGAATCATCTGGGATTCGAAATATGAATCGAAAGTTATTTTCTTTTTGAATCAAACGAACCAAAGTTTTCAGCTATTGACGGTCATTTCAATTTTGTTCTCCAGTAACAGTTCATTTCACAATGAACCGAATATTTTAACAAAATCTACAGATTTCAACCGTTTCAGTCGCATTTCACGTAAGATATTCCAAGTCCGTTGAGCTTGCAAAAATATTTGGTCATCCACTGGGTGGCGCTATAATAATCCCGATTAGAAGGCGACTTTGAATCGATTTGATGTGCAAATCCCTAGACCGGAGTCATTCTTATACTCACAGAAATGATATCCTCAAGTGCCTTTCCTGCGTACATAGGAAATGTAGCACTAGACAACGTAAGTTGGGCCTCATTACCGGTCACCAACGGTTTTAATTTGCCTTTACGAATCTGAATAAAATGATGTGTTAACTATTTTATAATTAACATATGAGCAATAGCCGATTGGACCGATCTTTCACGCGATTCATCCATTAAAAAATTTCTAGACGTTTCCTTGCGTGAATCATGCATGTAATGCACTGTTATGCGAAACAAGCGCTTCAACATCAATGGTCATTGTCCATATATATTTGAATGAACTGTATGGAATTTACAATTGGATAGGAAAAACGAACTGAATCTCACATTGAATCTTGCTAGTATGTTGCAAACATAGTTAGAAAAACTTGCATCAAGAAGAGTATCACATTCATCCACTACCACATATTTGACTTGGTTGAGTGAAAGCAGGCCTGAAATGAATTGAGACATAAAAAAATAATAAAAAAGAACGCAAAAAGTGTAGAGACACCACGGACCACGCTATCATACCACAGAAAATGAAGTGAACATGATACATATTTCACATTTTCTCAGATCTGTGTCACCAAGAGGACGGAGTAAATTTTACTTCTTGGGAGACGAGAGAGTAAACAAGAACCGTAAATCATATAAACACATAAAAGAAAATCGGAGGAAAGAGCAAATTTTACTTTTTCAATCGGACAAGGGGTAAACAAGACATTGGTCATGGAAACAGATGATAAATCGAGAACTTACGTCTTCGTAACGCCGCTAGTATCAGAATAGGAGTAGCAACAATAACATCACCGACCAACACTTTCCGCTTAGTCCTCTGAAAATTGAAGGATTATGTAAGTTAGTGGTACGGGTAGTGGTCTGAAATCTAAGCAATTCTATGTATATTCATGCCAATCTTACCTCCGCCCACAATTTATCAAGACTTTCAACTTTTATCGGAAGTTCCAAATCCGTACACATTCGCTGGTTAAAAAACAAATCTCACACTGAGGGGGTACACTATGCTCACGGGGGTAACACTGTGCTTGCGGTGAACCACGTGCTCATAGGGAACACTGTGACACTTGCTTACATAGAACATAGTGCTCATGGGGAACTGTGCTTACAGGTAAACACTTTCTTACATGGGAACACTGTGCACATGGGGATCACCGTGCACATGGGGAACACCGTGCACATGAGGAACACCGTATCACGCATATTAGTCATAGGAGCGATCACCGCTTGCGCTGAGCACCTTCTCTGAATCATGTCGGAACTTCAAGGAAATATGGAGAACACCCGCCATGGTTATATCAGGTGAGCGTCGAGGATAGGGCACGTGTTTGCATTCGCTGTTGTCGCGTCGAGACGTCCCGATTGTAGCTAAATTAAATGCTCGTGCACGGCACCTCGCCTAGTAATATACAAATATTTCACCTAGCCTCGGTTTAACTGTAAACAAGCTCACTAGCTTTCGGAGCACCTCTCCTTCGTTAGGTGATCAGATGGAAAATATCAGGTTATACCTACCACAAATTGGTGACTCAGCTCTTTTGAAGGGGTCATGACGATTGCGTGAGGAACTTGTTGAACGTCATGACGAGAGACAGACTCCAGCAGTTTTTGGGCAATAGGAAGAAAATATCCGAATGTCTTGCCACTTCCAGTTTCGGCAGCAAGCATCACATTTTCACCTGGTTAAAAAGATACCGAACAAGATGAGCCGAATATCAGGAAAAGGCCTGATAACAAGGCTTCCAAATAGAGTGACCGATCTAAAGAACCTGGATGAAGCCACCAAGCAGTGGCTGCCCTGCGTATAGCCGAAAGAAAGCGAAGCCGTGCAGAAGAAGAAGATGGACAAGGCGTCTCAGAAAAGAACAGTTGCTACAGTTCAGTATGGGGTCCTCCCCTCGTTAGCATCTCAGAGCCAATACAGCATTTTAAATAATAATTTCAAAATGTTCTTACCTTGCAGTAGAACTGGAATTACTTTTTGTTGAATGTTGGTTGGCGATTGCATCCCAATAATCGATAGTGATTTCACAATGCTGGTTGATAAACCCAACGATTCAAATGACGAATCTTCCTCGTTTTCATAATTTGTTGACGGGTTCTGTCCATTATCAGGAGATAAATCAAAACAAATAAGACACTGTTCATTTATTCAGCGACACAAGACTCTGCTTACTTGACGAGTAGCATGGATGATGAAATATCTACCGGGACTTTTATAACTAGTCCATGTTTGAGAAGCGAGAGTCGGTGGTTCGAATTTTGTAGGAAATTCATTCGTGTACATATTTAGTTTTCTGTCATTCGCAGAAATTAGAAGCTTCCCAGGTCGAGAGACTTTGATTACTTTTCCTAAAATAAAAACACAAACAAGTGATAGGAAGAGAGATAGCTGTAATGGTGGATTGTCAGGCATGAAACCGTTAGGTCCTGGTTTAAAATTCCGAGACTGCATAATTCCCAGAGATCTTTAATATGGTATCTGTTGTTTCCTATTTAGATGGTTATCACTTTGAGGACAGTGTGGAGGAGAGACTTCAATAGCCACCCAGCCGGTTCCTTGTCCAGCCTGCCTGCATTTCCTTTTACACAAAAGGCTAACCTTTACGATTTTGTCTGGCTTTATCCTTGATAATCCGTCTTTTCTGCCCCACAGGATGCGTTATAAGTTCAACTTCCTCACCACCCTAAAATATTAGAAAATCATATGGGCTTGTATGGTCAAAGAGAGGATTTCTTAGAGTTGAACTTACCAAATTTACGGTGGCCATCAATCTAGAAGATGTTTTTATGCATTGATGTAAAGTTATAAAGCATCTTGAGCAGACTAAGTTGCGCATATCTTCTTATCCTTTATATCTATCGCGAATTTACGGTCTAGCAACGTCTCTACACCGGCTACCAGTACATAAAAAATTTGTAGCTGCAGCCCGATCGCAGTGATCACACACAGACCGATACGGTTGAGTGAGCGTTATTCATCACCTGTGTCATTAATTATACAGATTCCAGATTTTTATCCACTTTCGCCATGATATCTGTATCTGCCTTTTCCTTATTTTTCCACCTTAACAATTTTGAACTCATGTTCACTTGGCTGAGATAGCTTGAAGGTACTGTCAGGAAAGAGACAGTCGAAGATCTTCGGGTATATCCCCCGGGAAATTCCTTCATGTCACGTGGGTACCGCTGTAAACAAACCGTAGTAAAAAGCGTGGATCGACCGAGAGATTAGAGACTGTTACGTGCTATGGCGGTCGTGAAAACTTCCGAAAACACATACTTGATAAATCAGTGTGATCTTGTAGGGAAATGGTATAGAAACACCCTTCATCAAAAAATAAACGGTGTTATCCGCGTAAATTTTGCGCTGAAACGGGACTATTTCATCCTCGACGATCCATACGTCATCACTGGAGATGACCGAAAGCAAGGCCATAGAAAAAGAAAGTTACCGATGAACGAGGAAGAAATTGAGGAACAGGAATACCACAATTCAGTATCGGAGAAGATGCTTGAAATGTTGGCAAAATCACAGCCGGCGTTGAAAGACTTTAATCTATTTGAGCAGGATCGTACAGTGCACATTGAAATTGACCGAATCTGTGGGAAATGCTCTACAATATACAGAGACTTATGCCTTCGTCGTTCGTATAACAAATCTAAAGATGTTCTTGAACTCCAACAAGGTTTTGCAACACACCTTGATCTACATCACGTAAGAGATCGTGTTGTAACTTACACCGGTAACGAACCCTGTACGATATGTCTTCATAGAGAATATTACTTATTACCAGAAAAAAGTTCTTTTCTCCTCTCTGATGCTTCAAAACTTGATCCGTTGATCAAATATGCATCAGAAAAGGGAGGATATGATGTCATAATTATGGATCCACCTTGGGAAAACAAATCAGCCAAACGTGGTAAAAAATATTCATGGTTGAGTCTCGGCGATATCGGCAAAATTCCGTTGCAAAAATTTGCAAGAAATGGTTGTATTGTCGCAGTATGGGTGACAAATAAACAAAAAGTCCATAAATTTGTCAAAAATGAATTATTTCCATCAAATAACATTGACTTTATCACCGAATTTCACTGGGTTAAAATTACAAATTCTGGTCTACCTGTAATGGGGTTCCATTCATCACACAAACGACCTTATGAAACAATCATTATAGGACGCTATCGTAAAGCTGAAGACGTCGCTATTCCTCCGACCATATTGATCAGTACACCATGCACTATTCATTCACACAAGCCTCCACTCGATGAGATAATTTCCAACTTTATAGCCCTACAAGAATCACATTGTCTAGAACTTTTCGCTCGAAATCTGAAACCGCATTGGACAAGTTGGGGAAATGAGGTGTTGGAGTTACAGAACATGAAACATTTCGATTCATTTCAAAATGAATGTTGAGATGGCATCTCAACACTTTCTCTATTTATTCACTGCTCTCCGCTGGGTGACTTTTGTTACATCAGGACACTCTGTTCATACTTACTAGGCCTACTGTGCTCTGGCTACCGTCTGCTAGTTGTGTCGCAAATATCAAATTATACTGTACTGTTTGTCTGCGTGTAACCTGTTAGGGCAGGGGTCGGCAAACTTCTTGCACTAGTGGGCCAATTATACACATTGTCGCCAACTTGCGGGTCGTACTAAAGCCGTCTATACACGCATACGTAACGCAACGGTGGAATTATAACGAATTGTACGTACGATCTGTTTTTATTCGTAGTTGTTCGCAGGCCATAAAATAATGACTGGCGGGCCGCAGTTTGCCGAACCCTGTGTTAGGGGATTACATAATTATGTGGAATTTTCGCGATGATAACTTTATTGACAATATACATGAGAAAATCTGTTAACCAACGTGTGATCTTTTATGCTTCAATATTTCGACTGCACTCAAGTTGAAGTTCCTATTGCAAACATCACACCAGTAGTGCTTATGTAATTTGCTGTCTGATGTGCTAATAAATGGCATGTCATCATCATCTTCTTGATTCTGTGCCTCTGGGGAGCAAGACAACTGATGACAGAGTCTGTCGTACGTGTTCGCTTGGATAGTGTTCTCGCATTCATCACACTTCCATTCACAACGACGGCAATCATCGATCGTAGGCTTGTCAGGATCTTGACTGATCGGTGGACATGCAATGCTGTTATACATCAAATAGCTCGTCACAAATTTGCCTTCTCGTGTCTTTGATGGAGCTGATTCCGGTATTGATGTCTTTGATTTTGACTCGATGACGTAGGTTTTATCATATAGGTTCTTTTTGTCAGTTGAGGTCAACCTGTACATGGTGTATCTAACATGGTTGTCGAGAAAATTGCCAAGTTTTTCAGTTAGAGTTGTTTTTAAATCGTTCATTAACTTTAATGACATTTTTGACTCATTCTCTCCATTTAATTTTAGTTTCAACAGATCATCCCATGTTCTACGAAGCCTCAGAATCGCAAAAATCAAAGATTCTGCTTCGCTTCTATCATCAACGATAAACTCAACCCATGCGTCGCAAACAATTCGTCTACAATCGCGACTTAAATCCATCGTTTGAGTGAACATTGTCAAACTTTGCAAAGCAGGGACTCGTAAAGTGTTACATAAGTAGGGTTTCTTCGTTTCCAGTAGAGAAACATATGCTAATAACTGATGCCTGCTCGAAAGCAACCCTTTTTTTGTTGTGGTCTTATTTTTCTTTCCTTCATGCGGATCCAACACATCAACATTATTTGCAAAATATGCAGTTGGGTGTAATGTGACGAACATTTTCGTCGGAGTGTGATATACAAGATCGCTCACACTTTGATATGAATTATGTTCATCCGCGATCGCAAGTTGCGGATATAAACTAGAACATAATATAATTTTAAGAATTCGAAGATCTCGACGGCTGAATTTACTGATGTCATCGACGGTGGCTGCAAGTTTCGTTGCGTCATTTTTTATGTTGAATTTAAGATTGTGGATATCGTTGCCTTCATCGTCGCTATCTTCACGATCTGCAGAAAATTTTAATCTTTTTGGCTTTCTAGTTTCTAATCGTTGCTTTTGTTGTATTTTACGCAAACTTATTTTATCCGAATGTCTCTTTTTCCGGGCGTGGCTCGTTTCTGCATGATCGCTTTCGGATTGTTTTTGTAACAAAGTGCACGATTCTAAAAGAGTTTTGAATTGCGATCGTAAATTTATGGCTTCGTAAAATCTTTGTTCTTCAACACAATGTTTTTTGCACCATTTTTTGCTGTTTTCCCTTTTACCTTTAAGCTTAATCCATTCGGTGAAAATATTTAATAAAGTGAAAGGATCACCATGGTCGGATTCCAATTCTTTCCTTCTTTCGGTCGCATCAAAATTTCTGTACGCATTAAAAGTAAACGGAGACTGGATACTTAGAACTGCGGCGCATGACATGATGAGATCGACCATATCAAACAATGAACCAACAATTAACAATTTACCCATTACAATATCTAATGGTAATTGCGCAAGGACATTTCCGATTGGGGTTAAATTTTCATCGGAATCCAAAGCAGCTTGTGCCTTTAAAATTTGAATATAATTTTCGATCGCATGCATAGCAGGTGGTTCGATAAATTCAAATTTTCTGACTTCCTTAATATTCATACTTTTCATTTGTAGAATTAAATTAGCGAGTGGTAGTCTTAAAATTTCCGGCGTTGGATATGGAACCAATGCTTCATAATCATCTTCAGAATACAATCTGTAACATACGCCAGGCCCGGTTCGACCAGCCCGGCCTTTTCGTTGCTCGGCACTTGCTCTGCTTATCCAACATTCTTTAAGCATTTGCATTTTGCTATGATCATCATAACTCATATCTTTTACTTTTCCAGAATCAGTGACAAATCGAATTCCGTCTATAGTGACAGATGTTTCAGCGATGTTTGTGGATAGAATACATTTTCTAACTCCCTCCGGCGGGATATCAAACACTTTATCTTGATCAGAAATTGATAATGTGCTGTGTAGACATAATATAATCCAACGTCCTGTTTCGTCTGCGTATCGTTGAGCAGCTTCTGCCACCGTCGATATTTCGGTCATACCGCTCAAGAAAATGAGTAAATCACCATATTCCTTCGATGGATATTTTTTATCGATGCGTTGCAGTATACGAACGTAAGGCACCGGGTTTAAGTTGCCTGTCGATGTCGTTTTGTCTTCTAGAGAAATAGGAAAATATTTGACTTTAATCGGATATAATCTGCCTGGAACTTGAATCACTGGAGCATCTTTGAAGTAATCTTTAAATAATTCCAGATTTATAGTCGCTGACATTAACACAAGTTTCAAATCTTTTCGTTCATGCAACACAGTTTTGAACATGCCCAATAAAAAATCTGATTGTAGATGTCTTTCATGGACCTCGTCTAAAATTATTACCGAATACTGCGACAAAGTTGTATCAGTTTGCATTTGTCGTAACAACAAACCTTCTGTCAAAAAAATAATTTTCGTTTTTGATGTTTTTGTGCTGTCGAAACGTATTTTGTAACCAACAAGACTACCAAACTGGTTTAAAGTCTCGTATCCAACTCGTTTCGACAAAGAAATTGCTGCGATTCGACGCGGTTGGGTGCATGCAATATTCACGAATCCATGTCGCAAAAGATATTGCGGTACTTGAGTAGATTTTCCACATCCTGTGTCTCCAGCGACTAAGACGACTTGATTTTTTTCAATCGTTTCGAGTATTTCTTGTCTATGTTGCGCAATCGGTAAATTTTCTTGTTGCGTTCGTAGTTTTTTCAATTTTTCAAAAGCTTTTTTCTGACAAAAATTGTAATATTTTTGCAACGCATCATAAAAATCTCGAATTCTTTCTTCTGGGATCCGATTTTTTCTGCCTAAAGAAATATACTCTTCCAGTTTTCCAATACGAAAATTGAACACTTCGTTAACTTTAGGCTGAGTCTTTCCAGTTTTTCGGATATAACCAACCAATCGATTAAAGAACAACCAAAAATCAGTGTACTGGTTGCTACGATACCGAATATAGTCATTATCACGAAAAAAGATATCGTCCAGTTCAGGTTGATAACCTTGCCAATCAAATGTATCCATAAATATGACTAATTCCTGTTTAATAAAACGTGAAGAGTGTTCAATAAATTGGCATAATAAAATGAACAATATGAAATATTTAGATTCAAAGAAAGCTGCAGACAACACATCATATTCATGGCTGGAAACAGAAGAGAAGCTGGCAAGCTTCTTCCAACGAACCACTTGTGTCTGAGGGAAAATATTCTGCTGCATTTGGACAAAAACTTACAGAGATTCCGTACCGTGCCACTGTGCTTGAATATCTTTTTCAATTTATTATTGTTTATTAATTTATTTTTTCACAAACTGAAAACTTGGCCAGTGAAACTGACGAATGAGCTTGGAGGTAGAGCAGGGAGTGTCATACAAATATTGCCACATGCGTGCTGCCGTGCTTATATAGTTACATTATATCAAATTTGTCATTTTAAAATCTGCACTTTCACACCGATACGGTCAATTACATATTGCGGCATACAAAACACAGGATTTACTTTTTTAAACCCGCTTTCACCAAGCAACGATAGCCCAGTGATACCAAACAATGTATGAAAAGGATCAACAAGATCGCCAGGTCTATCTGCAATCCCACCGGTTTCATCATCTTGCGAGGCTAATATAAAATTAATAAGTTTCTTATTATCGATCCAATGGACTTTACCAAGCATTGCTAATGACGATAGCACCCACCAAGAATAACATACATCGGGTAATTTCTCAGGCCTGCCGTTAAGTCCACCAGATGGTAACTGTCTTTCACATAACCACCACCCTAATAAATCAGCATCAACGCGATGAAGTTGACCAAGAATTGATAAAGTACCAAGACAGCAATAAATTTGCCCAGAATGCGTCTCCGATCCAGGTCTGCAACCGAATCCACCGTCAAAATTCATACATGACATAACGAAATCAACTGCTTTGTTTAAATCAACTCCATTGTTTTTGTCATCAAGGCGTTTCATCAAAGCTAAAGACGCGACAGCGCAAAATGAAAATCTCGTATCGATTTCACCCCACTCATCTCCAGCAAATGATCCATCCTCATTTTGCAAACTGCTAATATAAGCAATAGCCTTGTCTTGACCAATAATATCCATACAGTCATACAGACATGCGATTTGTATAGCGCTCAACGTGTATAAGATGCTCTTATCATGGTTCGGTGCAGGCGAAAATCCACCGGATTCTGACTCGCATGATTTAACGTATTCAATGATATCATCCTTATTCATCCTATCCAGTTGACCAAGAAGATCGATGGCTGTTAAACCCCAGTAGACTCCACTAAGTCGCAAATATTCCGTCATGCAATAGTGATAATCACCTTTTTTCGATCCGTACGACACCAGATAGTCAGCGTGCTTTGTCGCGAAAAATTCTTTGTGCGAGTTGCCCTTCAGTGTCACGTCTTTGACAGAGGACATGATAAAAGTCGCAAATGTATTAGACCTATTTGCTGATATGTAACTGAGATATCTAATCAGAAAAAAAGTTTACAAGTCAAGTAAACAAAATGGTGCCGGTACAACAAACATATAGCATACGACACAGAGACAATGGCTATTTCGTCTCCACGAAAGAAAATCCTAAAAAAGGTAGGGAAATGATGGGGACAGTGCACAACGAGATCTCCGCAAAATTGTCCAAACTTTTTATAGTGCCAACTAGAGTCGACAAGGCTTTTTACGATCACAATTAATCAACAGCAGTAGCAGACATGACCTGTGGGCCATAGATTGCCTAGAAATGATCTATGCAAAATTCTGCAGAACAGAAAAATTGAACACAATGTGACCGAAACAACAACAATTCAAACAACTATTCCTGTATCAATATACGGCCAGAATCGAAGTCAACTGAAAAATCGTCACATAAATTTTCATTACAACATGTAGGCTAAAAGTAGATTAATTTTTCAATTCACTTTGTTTCAAAAACTTTTTTTCAGACAATATTTTAAAAAAAACAGAACTTTATGTAAACCGGCTCGAATCTAAAAGCATCCTGATATATCACAGAACAAATATTTCTGACATGGCAACTGCCAACTGCCATCAATTAGTTTATCTCTGGTGCCTCATCCAAGGTAGGTGTCGGACTCCGTCTATCCCATTCATTAGAGATCACAGGTGGAGGTGGAACAGAGGAGCATACTCCCTCCATTGGTGAAACACCAGGAGGTAGACTTTCTGAACTATCATTAAGTTCTGCTTTAATTTTTGCTGAAGCATCCGCAACTTCTTTTTTTTCGATCGACTTGATTTGTTCAGCTGCGAACGCTTGTTCGATTTTAGCTTTGTTGGTATCGAACTTCCTCACACTTTCCCGTTCTTGCTCAGAGACTCCATCTTCATTCAACAGTAGTAGAATGTCTTTATTTACGTGGGCTTTTTGTTGCAAAGTAAACCTGTCGATATACTGCTTCATGGCGTTGCGCACATCGGTTGTAGAATCAAAAATACATTTCAACTGCTCGGCCGGTAATTGCAGAAGGACTTGAAAAGATTGCGGCTTCAGTCGTTGGCAACATTTTATGAACCCTTCCCATACTGTCTTCTGTTCCCAAACCTTCTTCAAAATCAAACGTTGCAATACATTCATCACAAATCCAGACAGACGAGGGTAGGTGATAACAGACTGTATCACCGTCCGCATAAATAACGTCGGAATCGGAACTCTTTCCACAAGTTGATTAATTACGGTAACGAGCACTTCTGATGTATAAACCGCTTTTTGAGCAAAACAAAAGCTTGTTGCTTTAATCACATTCTTCACTTCGGCAACATTCGAATGTATATCATGCAATGCAACTAATAATTCGACCGGTGTTAAAGCGTTGGCTCTAAAGTCACCTTCACGAAGTCTATCAACGCCAAGTAGTCGATTAAAGACACCTTTCACCACCGGCGAACTGAGTTGGACAAGTTTTGGCAATGCTTTCAAAACTTCATATTTTTCGAGTCCGTTGAGAACGGGAATTAAAAATCTGACGTCAGGGACTCGTTTCACGTACAAATCTCTCACTTTGTTAACAAGATCTACAGACGGTATCGATTTATCTGTCAGAATATGAAGGACTCTTGTAACCAACGTTTCTGCTCCTTTAGGACATCCTTCTACGAACTGTAAGAGTTGCGTCGATTCCATTCCCATTTTTGCGATTGGTTCGTCCAAACCTCTCAACACGACACGTTTGGCATCGGCATTCGCTGGAATGTAAACATCAGCAAGATCCACAATTAGATTATGATTTAAAGGAAGTAATGTCAGAAATAAAGCTAAGCATTGTTTCATTAGCGTTTCACTCCAAGCAGGGTTTTCTTGAAGTTTTTCTTCATCAGATAAAATTGCATTTGGCGGATTTTGCTCTTTCAAATATTTCAAATGAGCCAATGAAAATGCTTGAATGTATTCTTTAAGTTCACTATTTCCATAAAATTCCGTCACAATCTCGATAGCTTTAGATTGGATAATTGGCTTGTTCGACATGCAGCTTGACAACAAAATTTTCAAAAGCTGATTTCTTCGTGGTACTCGCAAACTTATCAACCTTTTCACTAAATTTAATCCCGATACGGCACGTTTTTCATTTTGGCAAAAAACTGCAATTTGTTGTACTGCATTTTCTGTTAGCAACGGCGCTTGTTTTACCAAATGAACGAAAACTTCATCTTTGACTTCTACTTTTTCTTGAAATCCTTGCAGCAGCCCCGTGAGACACGCATCATAATTTTCCAGAGCTGCTTTATCGTTCGATCCTTTTGAATTTTCTAGATAAATATTGAATTCCTCATACAACCAACCCAATGCAAGTTTTGACCGATTCCGAACGTCAGCTAATATAAACTCGGCTAATTTTCGATGCAACTCTCCACCAAATTGTGCGACAAGGCTAGGTAATATCTTCTGCCATCGTTCATGAACTCCGCCGATAAATGCACTAGCTTCTGCTTTGAGTACTCTCTCAACGGCGTGATGTACTATCTTATCTTTAGTCTCTAAGCTTAACGGGGTTGTGATTGATTCCAATTTGAAGCCTTGTATACGTCGGTGGATGCCTTGTTGTGGCATGACAGTTTGTGAGTATTTTATCATCTCTTCAATGTTCTCCTTTGACTTTTTATCTTTCACGTCTTCCTCGGTAAGGATAGGTTTTGTAGTGCCGCCAATAACGGTTTCAATACGTAACTTTTTATCCTTGTTGCTGCTCTCTGTCTTCTTTTCTTTTTTCTGTCTCTCTTCGGCTGCGACATCAGCGGCTTTCTTAATTCCAGGCCCAACCTTCATAGCTGTCATTTGAATAGATAACAGTCTCGCTAAATGACTAATTTGATCGTCTGTGCCTGCTAATTCGATTGGCGTGTACGAGGCTTGGAATGCGTCAGGCATCTTATCGGGTAACATTACCATGCTAAGTAATACTAAGTTAGCGACGTTTTGTGGGGTTAGTAATGGAGACAGTTCCTTTGCTGTGATGTCAATCGCCATTGCTTGTTCGTTTATAACCGGTGCGGCTTGTACTGTGGAAGATCCCAGTACATCATCATCTTCCTCATCCGAATCATCAATGTCTTTTTTAATTTTCTTGCTATCCACTCCACTAGATTTCAACGGGTCTTGATTTCTTTTTCGTGAACTTCGACCTCCGAGTTGACTGACCTTTGGCATATTTTTTGAAATTTCTGATGCTGTAGTTCCAAGATCGTACAATAAATTTGTGATTTGCGGATGGTACGGATGAGACGATACAAGTCGTAATATATTCATCAGCTGCATTTTTAAATGTTTTCGCACGCTTGCAACTTGAGTCTTCGCTAAGGTTGGAGGTAAATTTGCATGTAACGTCTCAAATGCTTGCACCACGGGTGCCATAAACTGCGGACGCTGCTTACAAATTGAGCTCAACGTGCCCATCGCAGCCATTAAATTCACACTTGATATCGCCGGGTTTGAGACAAACGCCAGTAAATCGTTTAAGGCCTTTTCGCCATCTTCTTTAAGATCATCGTATTTTAATAACGGGTGATTTGCAGGAACCTTATCCAGTGAAAATTGCGACATTGATTTTGCTGTGATTTCAGAATTTTGTTTAACTTCTGATAATGTCAGGATGATTTTTTCTGTGAATTTAACACTTTGTGTACGAACTCCGTCATTATCAGAGTCTAATAAATTGAGAATATAATCACGAATTTCACAAGTTACTTTCCAACATGCTTTATGACTGTCGGATATGAATTTCGTTCTGCTCAACCAATTTACTACAATTCCATATAATTGGGTCATGGATTGAATAAATTTTTTCGTAACGCCTACCGCAGCATCAGCACGGATCAGATTCAAATTAGCAATTACTCTAGTTAATAATTCATTATCCTTTTTTGATGCTTCCTCCATAAAACCAATCACTACTTTTTTGACTTCTAATGAACGGTCTGTTTGAAATGCAATGAATTCATCGGTGAAGTTATCGAGAAGGTCTTGCTCTTTGTGGACGATAAGTTCTTGGACGAGTTGTAACTTTCGTACTTTGTCTGAGTCTCGTGGAGATAGACTTGCTTCGTTTAAAAGTTGGATCACTCGATCAGAGGTCGACTCTTCTGACGATTCTGTTTGCTCATCAGTCTCTGTTGCTTCTTTCTTAATCGTTCGACCCGCCATTTTACCAACTAAGTTAGGTCTGCAATAGGGGAAAGTTTTGGTAGCATTTTACATCAACATCAACTCCGATTATTTTATTCTTGCAGTACCCAAGACACAAGCAAACCCTCATCCTTTTGCTACTCAGCGACGACCGCATTAAATCGGGTTTGAGCATGAAACTTAACCCGCACATGATATATGTGGTTGCGTGCAACATGTTACAAATTCCTATTGTGGGTAATTTTCTCGCATTTTGACTCTGTGTATCTGCATGACTCATTTGTATATGTGAAATAATGCCATATTTATAATTTCGCTCATCACCCACCATGTCCTGTCTGCATTTGCATTTCCCATCGCGCTGCACTGCTCTATAAAAAGAACAAGCGCACATGTTGCGCATTTGGCTTTTGCTATTTTTCTTGCGAGAAGATCATGCCATCTAGGGTTGCTTGTTCCTACGACAAAATTCATCCATAACTTGGAAAATTACTCCTGAAAGGGAATTGATAAGAATGGAAGTCGAAATAAACTAAGAAATCCAGCTTATAGTAACATCACACGTGTTCTGCATATTGACGTTCACCGGCTTCCTGGTTGCAAGTTGCAACTTCCTTCAGATATTTATTAATTTATAAACTAAGGCTGGACGCTAAATCTGTGGTGATCTTCTTTACAATATCTATTGATCGTCCGCCATCGGCTCCACTAACTCTTTCATATAACTTCCTTCAGATGAGGCGTTCTTCCTGAGCCAGCTACGGTGGTTGCAATCTTGCAGTTGGAAAATTGGGCGTGACTGTGGTACCTGCCAGGTCAGCGGGGGTTCAAGTTGCTAGTACTGATTAAACTAATCCTACAGTTAATCTGAAACATTGTAAGGTGGTACATGAACAAGTTGGCGTTGTAGGGGAGATATGACAGTAGCGTAGCAGTAAGCCCCCCAGCACCCGCCACCAGTACCGATAGGTAACCTAATTATATTTTCATATTCGATCCTTTAACATTTAAGTTGTAACCCAAGTTATCTTTACAGTGATTCGATGTTAGTGTAGAAACGGTAGAGAAATATAACTGGTGCTTGCCATGGATGTATTGAAAACGGACAAGGAAAATTTTGTCACTGGATTAAACGGGACTACTATGATGGAAATAAACTTGATCGTTCATTACCCTGTGATTCTAACTGGTTTGCGTGTCTTGGTTTTGGCAGTTCTTCCGCTTTTTATGCGAAAATCTCAAGTGATACGATTTCTATTGGATTATATCCTTCTTATAATCCCTGTTATTGGAATTACGACAGTAATGGTGAATGATATTGACACAATTTTTGCTACAACATTGCTCGTCAGTCTCTGTGGTCCATTTATTCTTGCTGCCAAAAAAGACGATGAAGGCTATTCGAAAAAACTTCACGTTGTTAATGTCCGTCGATCTGCATCCCAAGAATTGCTTAAAGACGGTTTCGATTTGACTTTAAATGAGTCACATTGCATCGATAAAAGTGATGGAATATGCAACTCCTTGCTAGACTCCTGTATCATGAGTCGAAATCGAGTACCTGGCATTACACTATTCCGTTCATGGATAACGATAACAAGTTGTATTTGTATTTTGGCTGTTGATTTTCATATCTTTCCAAGACGACTTGCAAAAACTGAAGTTTACGGGACGGGCCTTATGGACACCGGTGTTGGATTGTTTATCGTTTCTAATGCAATCGTTAGTCCAGAAGCTCGATCTAAGTTTCACGTCCCAGGAAGACTTTCGTTTATAAAAGGGTCATGTATCGCAACCTGGCCTTTGTGGGTTATAGGAACGATGCGTTTGCTGTCTGTAAAATTTATAGGCTATCAAGAACATGTGTCTGAGTATGGTGTCCATTGGAATTTCTTTTTTACACTAGCAACAGTTCGAATAGTATCATCATTTTTGATCGCGGTTACTTCAAAGTCATTTTCTCTGTTCTTGTCGGTACTTTGTGTGATATTTTACCAATTTCTACTTCTGTACCCTGTTTATAATCTGTCAAGCGTGCTATTTAATGACAATAGACAAGGGTTTTTGATGGCTAATAAGGAAGGTATTTGTTCATGTTTGGGGTACCTCTCGTTGTATTTTGCTGCCGTACATCTTGGTTCATTTCTTTTCAAGCCGCGGCCTCCTTGTGTACGAGCTTGGTTAAAAGTGACGTTGAAGTTATTGTTAATGAGTGCATTTTGCTGGGTCGTCACACATTTTGCGAATATTATTATACAACCAGTATCAAGAAGATTTGCGAATCTTGCCTATGTCGCATGGGTAATGTCAATGTCATATTCTTTTATTGCCTTGTCTATTTTAACGATTATTTTCGTAATTATATGTTCTCGCTATAGGGACATTGCTGCAGACTTAGTCCCTGATGAATGCCTTTTGCAATACGAAAAGAACATTGATATCAATACTGTTAAGTATACGCCGCCGCCACCAACATTGTGTGTGATCACTGCTGTTAACCAAAATCAATTGTTATATTTTCTTTTGTGTAACTTGTGCACGGGTATCGTTAATGTATGTTTTGATACATTACATACTTCTGATACCTATGCGTTTATGATAATATCAGTATATATGTTGGTTACGTTGTCTGTGATTTGGATACTACACCTGAGACAGATTAGGTTAAAATGCTGGTGATGATACCAAACTTTTGCATTTTGTGTTTATTTTTTCCGTTATTCTGCGTTAAAACATACTTGTTACAATTTTTGATTTTGCTTGTTGTTGTCGCCAAGATTCTACCATTCTAATGTTGTGTAGTAGAATTGCCACGTTGTTAGACTTGTTTATGTGAAATATGCTAGTGGAAATAATCCTGTCTTTGCAATAAGTAGTCACTGCTACACTGCTAGGAATTTTTGTGAATATACACACATGCAGTCATTTCGGACATTGCCACTACAGTCCTCCTCATTTGGGACTCTACCATAGAGGAGTTACTGATAAAATTATGCATGGGCGATGGCCCTGATGTGATGTATGCTGCGTTGGAGGGAGCAACCACTTGACTAGAGACATAGAGTTCGATATCTACTGGTCTGAAATGTTGTGGCCCTAAAAACCAATGATATGTACAAGCCAATATGCCATAATACTATTTTGTCGTAATACAATAGAAAAAGACGCGATAAAACCACTGTATTAAACTGTCGAATTGGTATTGTTGAAATTGTTCTTCTCTAGTGATTTATTATACCAAATTAATAATTACAACTTTTTTTCATTATGTTATAAAGGTTTTATGCAAGGCTAATGGAGTTTTCAAAAGACCGATACTTTATCGTGGAAATACTTATTCGGATTTTATTAACCGCGATTTTTGTGGCATTGGAAAAAGTTGAACCTTTTCAAAGAATAATTCAAGACGAAGAATGGTGGCTTTACAAAAATCCAGTCTCGTATAATGAATTATTTCCGACAAAACTGATGTTAATGATTGCGGTTTTCCTTCCGATTGTTACCATATTGATAGTATCTTGCAGTGGACGAAAATGGAAAAAGGTGGCACCGGCGTTTTTAGCCATTACATTAGGCCTTTGCCTCAATGGTGTCGTCACGAATATTATAAAATTAATGGTCGGTCGACCAAGACCGGATTTTTACTTTCGATGCTTTCCAGACGCTGAATTACCCAAAGGTCAACCATCCGCGTATAATTTGAAATGCACCGGTGATTCAGATCTTGTGACTGAAGGAAGAAAAAGTTTTCCAAGTGGACATTCATCGTTCTCTTTCGCCGGACTAGGATTCTGTACGTTGTATCTTGCCGGACAGTTGCAATGCTTTAGTATAAAAGGTCGTGGCAGCTCTTGGAGGCTGATAGTTTCTCTAATACCAATAATATTGGCGATCATTATTGCAATCAGTCGTACGAGTGACTATCGTCACCATTGGCAAGATGTGTTGGTTGGATCATTGCTTGGTTTTTCTATAACTTATCTAAGCTATCGACAACATTATCCATGTTTGGGGCATGAAGAATGTGATATGCCGTATATGAGAAATGAACCCAGTGATTTATCACATTCAAGATCGATGGATAGACTACAATTCGTTCATGTTAAACGTGATCTTTGATGTTGGGAGGTATACAAAAGTTTTTACCTTCCGAAAGCGCGAATTTCTAGAAAACATGGATTGGCTATTTAAACTTTTCACGTCCCATTCTAATCGAATCAAATTGTCTTTATGTACCGGTGTTCATGTTAAATAATTGATTATCTGGATTAAATCAAGATCCTCTCGATTCAAATCATTGGATATTGGATCAATCAATTTATAACTTCCATCCATAGTCTGACGAGGATTGGATTGACCTAATTGGCTCTATCATTTCATTAGAGTCCTTCATGTTCTGATGGACATGAGCGTAGCCCAAATCCCGTTTATCCAGCCAACCGAGGGGCTACGTATCATAGTTGAATCGTCACAATTTTAGTAAATGCAATACTTTTTCCTGATTTTAAAGTGAAAATATTGTCCTTCAGAGTCTTCAGACTTTAATTAATTGCTATAAGGCAACATTGCCATTTTAGGACAACCTAGAGAATACGGTACAATATAACCAGGAAACTCGTTGTCATTTCCTGTGCATGTGAATTCAGATTCAAACTCAGCAGCAAGCCATCTGCGTAATTCAACCTCTTTAATTTAACAATCTTATTTCCTTCTCATACAAGGAGCTTCCTGCTTTGCTCATGTTATGCAGCCATTATTATGTCTTTCCAATTTAAGTTGGCCTAGCTCCCAAATGTATATGATGAAGGAGCGGAGCTCCGGATGCTGGTGAACTATATATTCCAATAAACTGGACTAGATGTTAAATCTGTGGTGACTTATTCTATCCACTACTATAACAGGGTAGTTTTCCGAAAACTTGTGATTTACTGTACATTCCAGTAAACTGGACTGGACATTTCAAGTCTGTGGTGACACTTATTCTATTACTATTTGGATTGTCCATCATCACCATCCACTATTTTTAGAGGTTTTCTTTTCAAAGGTATTGTGACTCTTTGTTGACTATGGTATATATTCCAGATAAAGTGACATTTATATAGTTTTATTTCATATATTTCGCAATCGTTGGATTTTAAAATTTAACTCAAATTAACTGCAATATATGCCTGTTCTGTGTGACTGACTCCATGTGTTGAATATATGTTGATAACATTTCTCATATAGTGTGATGGTTTGGCGACGTCTCTATGGTCGTCTTGTTCTGTCTGCCTGGAAATTGATTGTATCACACTGACTAGACTGGGATAATTCTAATTCCAAAGTTATATCATTTTTCAGCGTAATGTGGTGCATTATCTTATAATAAGTCTTTCTAACGTACAAAGATTTCTGTGTAAGCTGTTGAAGAAGTTAGTAGTTACGATTTCAAATGGCCTCGTCCTCTGATGATGAACTCAATGTCGGTGTGAGCACGTCGGTGAGTTCCTGAAACCCTTCTATCGTTCACACAGAGCAATGATTTTACACCCGAAGGCCTTCCTGCCAAAACCCTCAAATTACTGGGCTTGAGACCAGTCATAGACATTTTGACTGTTGATGCTTAGCCTTCAGTTCCCCCGACTGAGCTTCAAACCTCATTCTGACGGGTGAAATATGAGAGAATATAGCCATCTAACTTGAATTCTCATATGTCACTGAACCACAGTGCAATCAATATGCAATAAACTTCCATATTTTCTATTCAGAGACAAGGATACGATCAATTCTGTACAGACTCCAGATTATGGTTCCCAAAAGTGTCCGGCACTCTCTTAAAGATAACAAATAAAGAGGTAAGCCTTCGTCTGTGCAAATTTAAATATTCGACTTATGAATTTGTGATGTTTTGAATGAATACTCTGGACTGGACGTTATATATGTGAACTGTGGTGACTTGTTATATCTATTACTATAGTAGGGTAATGTTTCAGAAGCTTGTTGATTGTTTTCCAAGAATCTGGACTGGATGTTAAATATGTGATGCATGCATAATATATATTACTATAGTAGGGTAATACTCCGAAAACTTCTGAATTGTTTTCCAATAAGCTGGACTGGACGTTAAATCTGTGGTGGCTTATTGTGTCTATTACTATTTGGAATGTCTGCCATCAGCTCCACTATTTACCTTTTTCAATTTAGATTCCTCACTCTGGCACAGATATCAGAAGCAAAACCCAAGACAGATTACTGAGATTATTGAAACAGAAAGTTCTTGAACACAACTGGGAGGATGCAGCTTTGTTAATGCAAGGTTTAACAGGCCAAGCTATTGAGCCACGATACGTCTTAGGTGAATTCGTATGGGAAGTCGGCAATGAGATATTATATAACCATCCATGTCTGCGATGCGAACCGAGTTTGATTCAAGAACACAAAGCGGCGACTCGTAGCATACCTGGAAAGGACGTTTGTAAAGCAAGAATATTATATGAATATGGACTGTGGATGCTGAGAATCGGAGATATTAATGAAGCACGCGAAGTATTCCGTTCTTTTCATACGAAAGGCGTCAAGAGTACGTTCACAACTAACTATCAAATACATCGAGAAATGATGGCATCATGGTTACCGATTTTTGAAGCGTATCTTGGACTTATCGATTGGATATCATGGAAACGAATGCCAAACACACCTCGTCAACCAACAGACGACGACGAAACAGATACATCGCCACGAATGGTATTGGCCGAACAAGCTATATGTCATTTTGAGACTGCATTTCAAAGCAAGGGAAACTGGGATTTGTTTATGCTCAAATATTTAGAAATTATGGAAGAAATATTTCAAATTTCTGACGCGGAAGAAACGTTACGCAAGTATTCCGCGAGCAACCCGACAAATCCAAATGCGTATAAATATTGGTATGAATTTTTGCTGCGACATCCCGATACTGCAGATAATGTAAATTCACGAATTCAAATTCTATCGAAACTAAAAGAGATTGCGCCATCTGAGTACTCCATGTTAGATTTACATAATCTGCGATTAAACAAAGCTTTCTCTGTTGTAACGACTAACTATTCTCAATTTGTAAGTATGGCACGTATGGCAGTAGGTGTTGGAATGGATTTGCTGGACTTTGATAGGTGGAAGTATAATGAAAAAGTCTGGAGCAAATTTTCAAACAATCTCGTAAGAATCCAAAATGCTATGAAAGAGAACGATTTCAAATGTATGGTTGGCGGTGTTTGGGTTACGTCAATGCGAAATAGTTGGTGGCCTCAATACCATTTTTCTACCTCTGAAGCTGAAAAAGCTTTGGATATAAGTCAATCATTTGCTGAGACAAAGATGACGACAGCGCGAATTTTTCTGGGTTCAAGATGTGCATTTTGTTGTGCCGTGGCTGAGCTTTGTGATGCCACTCAGAGTAGATGATTGTAGAATCGTTTTATGTCATCCATAAGGGCTTTTAATGTGATCTACCTCTTTTGTTCTTTCACATATATGCCCTCACCTACACTGTCATTTTTTGTTTGAATAAACTGTGACTTCATTCTCGTTATTTGATCATTTATGTGTGGAGTGGTATTCTGTAGCTGAAGCAGAAAGGGCTGGTTGAAATGAGGCTGCTAATAAACTTTTACGGTCTCATTTGGTAGCAGTGAGCTGACCATAGAGTTTTTACGGTCTGAAAGTTGAAGTGTATCTATCTCATCACAAGGCAGTTGCAGTCCTTCGTTGACGGAAATATTGACAAGTGAACGGGCCGATAGGCTGGTACTTCTTCCGCTTTTTGAGCGAGAAAAAAGTTATCGGTGCCGTATCGCGACCTAGAACCGATATATATTATATGTATCGTTAAGATAATCCGTAGGTGACGCAAGTAGGCTCTCAGCGCGAGAGTTATCGTTGCGTTATTGTTACAATCTGCGTAGTAATTTATCAAAAACGCAGTCATTTAATGATAATACTCCACACGATAATTAACGAGCACAATCTCCATAATAATCCTGGCGATGAAACTCATTCCATTGCAAACTGTAAGAAAAAGAATAAGCTCCAATCATTTTCTTAAGTCTAACAATTAATTGATCAATACTATATACATACTGATTAGAAAAATCGAGACTCGGTCCATCGTTGTCCTGTGTAGAAGGGTGGTACTGACGAAAGCACTGATCGATGAGAGACAGGCGATAACATGTAAAACCTGCGCGTTAAACATAGGATTAGCTTTTAGTCCTTAGGATCAGGCTCGTGATCATTTCTCAACGATATCTAGGGTCGCCCGAGACTATAGAGACCCGCTGATACGTTGATTTTTACTGACTTCCTCACTGATCACTGTTCCGATTACTATCGCGAAAAGATCTACTCAATACGGGCTGAGTCGCAGATCTGCCGAATGGCACACGGTCTATAGGTCGGTGCTGTGATATATTCATTCTTTGGCCCATGTGAACCGTGTTGGCCACTGATTTTTAGATGTGCCTGCTCGCTTCGCAAGCAGCTAGCGGTCGAGCAACAGTGGCACGTGTGGTGTGAATATGTTGTGTCGTATTTTCTGAATTGTCTTGGACATATTAAACTATATTACTACAGCTCCCATCCTCTGCGTGTCGCCGGCTCAAACGTCAATGTAGTGATATCTGTCTTATGCTCAGGTTCGGATCTATAGCCTACCGAGTGAGATTCCAGCCCGACGAGTCAAACCAATGACTTGGTATCCTTTCGACTTTGCTTGGCGGTCAGTTCAAAGGGTTTCGGGCGACTCGAGCTATAAACCAGAAGTATACAGTATAGGATCGCGTATATTCTAGGCATTGACCTGGCGCGGGGGCCTGGAGAAGTTGAAAACGCCATAAAATTCGAAAATACGACAATTATAAATGGTGGCCTAGACTTACCAAGACCTCGTAAGTAAACCCTTGTGTAGTTTTGAGCGGAGAGCGAAACACCGTGTAGTCAAGAGCATCGTACAGTAAAGCACCGACCAGTGCGATAGCGAGAACACCTCCGACAATGAAGTAGAGCTCATACTGTCTCAATCTTCCGTTACAAAGGTTCTTTTTCAAAATTTTCGGGCGAAATCTTTCCATTCCATTATTACACCATACAGCGAGCGCCTTCGATAGGGCTATTACGAACCCGCTCGAAGCGGCCCCTCTTGGAAGTAATTTTATCCAATAACCAATTACTCCGTATTCCGAGGTTTCACGCTTTCTCACTTATGACGTAACAAAGCAATAATAACGCGCGTTGATAGTAAATAAGTCTACGCCACGAAAGACCCGCCAGGCGGTAGGTACCACAACAGCCACAGTATACGGTCATACTGGATCAAGATTCTTTTATTTCCATTGGATGTACTTCTTAATAGGCTACACTAAAGTCTCTCTCTCTCTCTCTCTCTCTCTCTCCAGGTTACATTAGAACGATAATTTTAATGAGCGATTTATCGATATTTTATCTCCCAACGCTGTGTATAAATGGTAGTTTTGCCCGCTTATAGGCAATCGAAAGCATCCTTCATTATTGCTCGCAAAACGAGACATCGAAAATCGATGATTTTCGTTCGCGCTGGCTTTCGTAATGCAACTGGTCGATTCTCGCGATTCAAAAAATTTCACAAATTCACTTTTAAGCGAACGGTTCTTGCTTTAAATTTATTCCCAAGAGTGTGGTTTTACGACAGTGGGAATTTTCAATTACTCTTGTCAGTGACGATTCAAAAGCTTTAGTAAAAGACTGAATTATGGTTTGAGGTTTTAGGGAAAGACGATCGAGAGAGCCTACGGGGTCAATGAGCGAATTGCAAAAGAGACATTTTGTCAGGTGATTTCGATAAGTCCGATTTTCTGGTCTGGTAAAGAGCAGTCTATTTGGTTTGGGCGAAGAAAGATTTGTGTTACAAATACCCAATCTGGAAGAGTATATGCCTAATGTAAACAGGCTTGTATATGAATTGCTCCATAACATATTTTCGGCCTGAGAGCGGAGAGTAAACTGAGGCTGGTAGACTAAAGAGCGGTTATAAGAATGATATATTCACATGTTAGCATTACAGGCATCACTTTTATGTTTAAGCCCTCAGCAATGGAGCTGTAAATGAATCTCACAGAGGGAATATGGCGGATGAAAGCAATCGGTTGTTCAAGAGTAATATCGTCCGAGCCGCATTTGCTTTAGCATTGATATCGTTCACATTGGCATCGGTTTCTCTGGTGACGGACAGCTGGCAATACGGGATAGCAACGCCAAGAGTTCGATGGAGCAACGCAGATGCATTTACTTTTGGATATAATGCAGATTCGTTCGAGAAATACAGAGTGAAGTCTGGTTTGTGGCGGGTATGCTGTCTAGATGAAGGTAAAATGTTGCACTCTTCTCGCCAATCAAAAAGATTCGTATATTGGGTCTACAAGTGCACGTCGTGGGGCGTCTGACGTATAAACCTCGGACATGTGTTATACAGTTGAATTTGCTCGGTCTAAAGCCAACCAAGGCGCAAGTATTATCGTTACGGTCTTAAAATATCAATATACCGGTCGACGTCGGTCCGCCATTCGCTACAAAGGATGTCATAATTATATATGCTATGACTTTGCGTGAATACTGATAACCGCATGAACCGGCTAACGAAGCTATGTAATTGTAAATCCTATTGCAGATTCGTGTGGATCTCAGTGTCAACCTCTCAACAACGTTGGCGCGACAGCAGAAAATGAGATACGAAGCTTCACCTCCTTTACGAGTAAGTTATCTCTTGTTATGGGTAAGACGCAAGGCGATTTAGATCGCCTTGGTAAGACGGTAACACTTATTCGTTTTGACGACTTCCGGTCCGTTGGGTACGCGCACCTATAAATAACGAACATCAATACTTTCAGATGCCGTTAGAAGGTTGAATATATTTCCCATTTTAAACATTTTCTTTCTATTCGTTGGCGGAATTATTTTTGTTGGAGGACGATTCATATCAAAACGATGGCAATCTGTCACCATGATAGCGGGGATAATATTTGTTTTTTCAGGTAAGATAGACTACTCATTGAGTTGATCCCTGACCTGAATGGTAGTGCAGCGCTCGCGTCATTACGACGATGTTGGCGTTGTTGTTTAGAATTTATGGCGTGTCATTAATACTTCGGTATAGTCCGGATCACTATCACAACCACAAACCTCCGAACTCCCCACGATATATTGGCCGCCAATCAGAAAAGGAACGGATATCAATTTTTAAGTCTATATAGCGATGAAATATCAATTGATCGTCTGCCATTCGCAACACTATATATATCCTGGGACATTTGGTAAACTTGACCTATTCCATGCAGGTTTATTGAACGTAATTGGCATCGTCATGTATTCATCACAAAGCAGTAACTCTTACGGAATCACTGACAACAGCTCCTGCTACGGATGGTCATATTACTGCGCATGCGTTGGCTTCGTCATCTCAGAGATAGCAGGAGTTGTCGCCGTTAAATCATCCGATGTCGCTGATGTAGGTAGCGAACCTATCTTATTCCATTTTATCGATTTCTGACGAGACACGCCTATTGCGGTATTCACAGGATAATGCGAGCCGTGTCGAATTTGGGACTCGACCGAAAAGGATTTATATCCAAACATGCGAAGAGGTTCCAACGCCAACTAAAAGCGTTGTTATTCCGAGGTAGTATTTCACATTCTCCAATATTGAAAAATATAGCGGAGCTGATATAGTGAACAATCAATAGCGTATCGTAAAGAAGATTCACCACAGTTTTAATGTCCACCCTTGCTTTGAGATTATATAACATTCACAAGTTCTCGGAGCTTCGCTCCTTCGTCAGGTGAAGATGGAATGAACTTCCCGATACGAGTCATCAGGTCAGATCGGCAAGGAGCTTGCGATGGAAAAGTACAGACGGCCGATTTATATCGAGGACAATAGTGATACGTCTGGGATAAATCAGTATCTGCCGTAGGCCAAATAAGGATGAAAGTGCGCCTAAGGTCACTATGATGTGAGCGCATCGTCGGGATGTGAACTCGCGTTAGGACAGGCGCCTTTGAAGTCAGAGATACATCGCAAAGCCCAACCTCAACATTCGTACAGGCGGAAGATCGTGAGGCCCTTCCACGATTTGCGATAGCTGCATTTGCAAGTGAAACACAAAAGCAGGAGGCTATCGAACTTGCTTCGGATTCAATCAGTATTCTAAGAGACCGACATATTGATATTGATTTCCTGTAATTCTGCACCGATATACTGTACTCATCCACACACACACTTGGACAATATTATTGTTTTTCTACTATTTCAGACACGGTGTACCCAACCAGCCCTACCAGAAACCATATGATCGCATCGTACTTACTCGCATCGATGAGCATCAAGAGACAGGGCAATGTTTCAACGCACCTATCCACAACTCCACCAAAACGCCGATGATCGTAAATGCTGAACTTTCAAGTATTGCACACAGAGAACTACCTAACAACGCGGCAACTCAGATTTCCATTCGTAGGACTCCTACTACTGAACACGTTAGCCAAAATCGAGATCATCTATCACACAAAACAAGAGATCCCAGGAACCTTGAATTCGCATCGCCAAATAAGGAAGGATATCGCCGGTACGGCATTGACGAAACGACGCTACGTTACAATCATCGGAGACATTCGATTGCGAGCGATTCAAGTGACATTATAGTGACTAGAAATACGCGATTATCTACAAAGACATCGAGAGCGGCACGCTTTGAATACTGCAATAAAGAAAAAGACTTGCCGAATACAGTGAGCTTATAGACTATATTATATCGTCGTTAGTTAGCGATTCAATCACTCAATTTGATAGTACTGTATAGGCCTAGGGCATAGGCAATCAATCGCAGTTTTGACCAAAGTGCGATTCTGTCTCCGTGAACCGCGAGCGCCGTTTTGCGATACAGCCAAACCTGGATGTTGGCGTATGTCTTGCCGACAACGAACTTTTGACTCGGTCCGCGATGCGCTGGATCTATTGTCAGCGCTGAAGCTCTTAATTGAGGATATTCTTTGAACTTACCAACCGACGATAACTTGGGAATTAGAAGCGCACACGGGGATTGATTGATTGGCAGGCGCTCACTTTGATAGCTACACTGAAGTGTACAGCCTACACCGTACCGTCCAGTGTAGGCTACCCGCACACCGATTAATCGAGACGTGGCCTATTTCATACATACATACAGTAGGTTATATTTCGTATACTATGGGCGTATTCCCCATGCTACAGACAGGTCTACCTATAACTGACAAGAGTGACTACGGATCAAAGCGATTTCCAGCAGTGTTGAGGGAGTCGACATCGACCGTTCCAAGAAGAACTCCAACTATCACAGAGAGGACCCAGCAAGCTAACAGCGACGATTTTAAATTGAAAGTATCAGAAATACCAACAATTTCAGAAATCGTCCGCGAGCGTCAAGAAAAAGGTGAAATAATATACTATACAAATATTTTGGAGGTTTTATATCAAGTAGTAAATAGACTCGTAGCAATAACTTGGCTTTTGCAATAGGCCACGGTGGCCACATGTATCACCTACCTCTCGGAACAGGTCCCGGTCGCCACATGTATTACCTACCTTATGCAACAGGCCCCGGTGGCCATATGTATACCCTACAAGGCGATCTCTTGAGATAGCCTTGATAACCTACCTTTCACAACATGCCCCAGTGGTTATGTATCACGTACCTTTGGTGGCCACACATTGTTTGTAGTGGGGCAGTCAGTATCGGGTGGGCTCGGAGTGTTGTGGTTGTGATATAGTGGTCCGGGCTATTAACCAAAAGTAGGCCTATTGACACATGTATATAGGCAACCGAAAGCACTGACCTGGTGTACATGGCCTTATTAGCAGTCTAGTAAAAAAACGCCATAATTTCGAAGCAACGACGTAGTAGGACCCACATGAGAAACCAAATCTAAAAGCCCATTCTTGTACAGATATCGAGGATTTACAAGGAAAATGTGTGATTGCAAAGTCCCTTCTTGATATCTCGTCAAAACGCATTTCCAAACCATCGCATCTGACATCGGCGTCAACTTTTTATCAAATTGAAAACAAACGAAGACGACCTACACGCGTCCATCATCATCATACCTATTCCAAGACCTATATGAGTGAACGGTATGTAGCATTGTAACATCACTTTTACAACCTTTACTTTTTACTTTAACTCCTAACCTTATTATTAACACTTAGTTAAGGTACCCTTTTCCCAGAGGTATTGTAACGGAACTTTACCGTTACGTGTCAATGTATATAGAGTTAGCTTGCATGTAACTCTCACCTCGGCAATCGAACTCACATCATTACCACACCCGTATCACCTTAGACTTACCAATAATTCGTAATCCACAATTTTCAGAATATGGGTAGTGTTCTCAGACACACTATCATGGGAATAGGACGTCAGCTCGGTCGGGCTACTACTAGTTCGAGATTATAGCACATTTGCTATCATTCTCTCTCGCTTAGCACCATTGGATTTAATAGAACAATTAAGCCCAATGTCGAGAACAGCAGACCTCTAGGCGGCACAGCAATCGCATTGCGGTCCGTAGAAGCCAATGGGAGGTATACCATATGTTATCGAATGCCGAGAGGAGTTGAGATTTACTCATTGTATATATAGGCCCAAGTCGCATAAGCGTGATATATATATAGACATATAGAGATATATGTCAGAAAGGACACGCTCTTTGAAACTTTTATATTACAGCATATTCAACCCTAATCCTAGTTTCTTCAACCCTAACTCTAGCTGCCTCAAAACTAACCATAGCTGCCTCAATGCTAACCCTAGTTGCCTCAAAACGGTTTCCAATTTGGTCGATTGTGTACTAATACTTCTAAGCCTTCCTACGTTGCAGGTATTTGCCGCAAGACCTTTCTTGTCGAGCGCCAGAACGTAAAAGATCTCTGAGGCGCCAGCGTGCATTAGAGAGTCGAATGGAAGAGCCATGGTCACCAAGTAAGTGTAAAGCTTTCTCTTAAAGGTAAAACGGAGTAAGTTACCGATTAATCGAACCTACAGGCTATAACACACAGACCCGTGCATGCCGACCCCCCAAAAATCTGCAACATGGCTTTTTTCCTTGCGAGAACTGTGACCGGTTTTACACTTTGAGGCGGCACACGCCTCGTGGTTGCTGAAAATTATTACGTGGCGTTTACCGCCACAATATGCCTCCGTGCTGCGGACCAAGGCCAGACCTAGATGCTGTTGTGGATAGTTTGCCGCTTGTGACGATCTATCGTTGTGCGTGGCCGTCTTGAACAGACACTGCTCGTGGATTCGAAAGAGTAACTAAAATCTTGGCATCTCGCATTGCAACCCCTCATCTGCCACGCTTTGCAGTAGCCAATTTGCTTTACTTCGCAGGATTGTCGAGCGGGATTGTGAGCCGAGCCTATCATACAATGCCACATTCAACAAGCAAGCCTAAGCAGCCGAACATATATTCCTATACCTACGAATCTAGACAACTTCGAAGTCCGTATTCACCTACAGTGAGCAGTAGGCCTACCTATGAATCTCACGATCAAATCACTGAACAACAATCACTGGACAGCACTCTTAACTACGATAATGACGTCACTAAAGCGAAAAAACTCAAGCGGTGGTACTCCACGAACACAATCAACCGAAAAGAGTGTAAACCGAAATTAAAACGAGCGACAACTTTGTCAAACTTGGCCAGAAAAGTGGCGTCGAGTTCTGCAGCGATTGTAGACAATATTCGATACAAGATGAAGGCATCGGTCGAGACTAAAACGATGAGAAAGTCTCCGTTGCTACAGATGAGGTCACCACGGGAAGTGTCGGCGATTCCAGGGACTCCGGTTTGAGGTGTGGTGATATAAAGCAGACCTCAACGGACATTGTTGGTACTTACACAGTCCGGCGCCGGATAACCGGTGAAAACCAGACCACCACGGAAAATAATATTCTCCGGAAATAGGCAATTTTTCAGCTCTGCCTAGGACAACCACCCAGCGTTACAACGATGGAAGAAATTTCAGGAAATCTAGACGTCGATCGAACCTTTGTATATTTTCCTCAACGAAAATTTTTCACAAAATTGTTGCAGAATTTCTCAGACGTTTACATTTTACACCAATTTGATATTATCAGAATTCAATTATTGAGAGCATGCAACGACTTCATACAAATCCCAGTCGTGGTTCACTGTTTGTCGTCCAATGCTACGAATTGAGTAGGACAATATATACAACAGATGGGAGAGCATAAAATAAAGAAATTTCCTAGCGAACGATCGAAAATCAATAGGAAGAAAACACAAAACAAATTGGAGGTTTACCCCCCTACATGTTCAGACTATCCAGAAGCTAGTTATGTTTCAAGTCATCCAAAAACACTGGTGCATTGAATTTTTGAGTCCAAACCAAGACTGGATATATTGTCACTTTCCGGGGAGATGGATATCATTTTTAGCGACACAGATTCTAACGCAGCTGAGGAACAAATACCTTTGCTTCGGTTACAGATTATATACTGTTGTAGGATCATAAAGAGAGAGAGAGAGAGAAAGAGAGAGAGACGTGAAGTTTTGCCACATATTCATAACACTCTATCAGAGGTGGATTTAGACCCTCCGGCTCAGAGGCCCTCGGCTGAAGTCAATTCCGAAGCCCCCAGGTGGAAATTGGTTGAAAAAGTGAACATGACTCATTTGCAAAGAACTTAGAAAAAGATGGGCCCCCCAACATTCGAGGATACCTAGCCATATCGGAAATCTGCACTCTACAGTATGTACCATGGAACAAGTATATCTAATAAGCCAAGCAACGCCCACCGACCAAATCATTTACGTGTTTTCTATGAGCATTTCGAGATGCAGAGTAGGACAATGCCCACATACCCAACAGTACACATTAACTAAAGTTTTTTTATTGGGTTGGAACAACATGTTACACCTATTTAACATCTAAGGCATTTGATTTCGAGTACATATCAATTGAAAAAAATGGCATACGGCACCTACCCATAACAAAGAATTAAACAAACCGTGGGTTTTGCAACTTGCAAGAGACTCAAGGCTACGAGAATCACAACTTACGCACAGCATAAAATTTTATAGAATCACTTGTAGAGGAAAAAACCTCTCGATAGCATCGTCTGTGACAACATCCAAAAGATACATTTCCGAAATTAAAAAAAATTCCATAAATATCGAGTCATGGAAACAAGGGGGCGCCAGAGGGAGGTTAACCAGGGGCTTTTCGTGAGCGAACAACTCTACATTATATTGAGAGGGGTCGACATCTCGACAATGTATTCGCGCCTGAGCCCCAAAACATCTCTGAGCGCCCGCACAGAAAACACCCATGTCGTTCGGTCTCGACAAACAAAATACTTTGAGGGGAATTTTCCACTGTTGGAACAAGGAGCAATGTGCACACCACATGATTCCTTTCGAATTGTCCTGCTAAATATATAATTGGACGTACAGAAAAGCGACCACAAGAAAAATATTGATAAAAGAACTCGTGAATACATTCACCAGTGCATCCAAGTAGGGCTGGGCATGTCGAATTACAAAAGATTTAAAGCCATTTCCAAATTGGGATTTACACTGCCACCTAGTGGTTGACAACATTTTTGATGGCAGCTCAACAGATTCGAATAAATCATGCGAACTGTGACAAAACAACTGGAATCAAGAGATTTTGTTTAAACTGGACTCGAGTGTGAACTGAACAGTGTTGAAGAACAAAATTCCTCCCTGTGTTTAAATCTATATGGAACTCGCCAGCGTTAAACTGTGCAGGTTTTGATTCAATGATTTGGTTCGAAAAAAATAGTCGCTTCGATTCGTATATGGAAACAAAAATGATTCGATTTGCCCATCCCTACATCCAGGCCACGCCGTTTTATTATCAACATCAAACCTATATTTTTTTACCAAGCTATTCCGCAGAATCGTCACCGAGAGTAAATTATCTGTCATACGAACTCAATCTGGACATTTGGATATTATCAAACGACATGGCATGAATTGGATGCATGGGACACTTGGGACAGTTCCCCGACTCGTCATTTTTTTCGGACAACACACAGATTTATCTAAGCTATCTTATTATCGAAGAGGACGGTGGTCACTTAACTATTTTCCACATTGGTCGTCAGATGATCTTCAGCACGTTTATGACTTTCCAAAGCCGTCACTGTATACATGTCTTGCGGGAGCTCGGATTTTCGTCGTATCAGATGCCGACCACCTTTCTTCAGAGCTTTCTTACCCTGAAGGTAAAGTAATAACTTGATATTATGTTTCGTCCTCATACACAGTTACACAATAAACACTAATGCAGGAGAGGAGCTCTGAATCAGTCATCTCGTTTGTAATATTTAACTGTAAACATTGATTTTTCAACAATTTTTTGAAGCCGGTGCTTCAATTCGCAAATTGTTAGCTAACACTACTTACCTCTTCTGCTTCTTGACTGACGTGCGACGGGGTAAGATCTTCGTCAATATCCGTCTCCATGTTTTGAATGACCTGTCTGGGAGCAGACGGCGGGGCGTCTCCACAACCTAGCAATGCCATCAGTGGGTTCTCAGCAGCAGCGATGATCGAATCCGTGAACGGTGTTAAGGTACCCTTGAGAAAAATTGTCTGCGCCTGGAATGATAGAAGCAAAAATATAGAAAATTGATATGACGGCAAGCGCGGTGTTCCTTGTTCCGCTCCATACTTTTTCATGTCAAAAATCTACCTAGTAACAGTGGTGAAAGATGAACAAAACAGTGTACGATACTAATGATGAGTTTGGGTGTCATTCCCAGCTAAGACCCTCCCATTTTCGTTAACCAGGAGTTGAACTTGGATATCAGATATATGAGATTCTCATCTTAGACACGTCACCTGTGCCGGAGTATCATACCAAGACAGCATTATTCTCAGCTTTCATACTTATCAGATAATATTCTCACATGAGGATTTTTCACAGCTAATTTTGAAAGTTTGTCCCAACATTCTTCTCTATCCTTTTGCTTCTGTTTCTCTCTGCAATAGAAAAATTTACGAATTGCACTCAGGACAAATTGTGTACTCTTAAACTAGATACAAGGCCTGGGAATTGAAACTGGGACAAGTGGGTGAGGTGTGGATGTTGAGAACTAAGTATAACAATAGTGTCAACATAAATTTATATCCGGGTTGAATTTTGTGCAACATAGGACAGAATCAAGCCTGGGACGTGTGGTTTGGGAAAGAAATAAGATCACATTCTCAGTTTATTCAGAAAAAACTATTTCAAAATCAATTGAGAGACATACTTTTGTTTTTCCATCTTGTATTTCTGTGTGCATTCATCGAAAAGTGTCTGGTTCATTTCCATGAAGATTTTCAAAGCGTTATAGATGAGACCGTGGATTGTTCTAAAATTAAAAGCAACATCATTGGATACCAAAAGCAACCCCATAGTTCAATCAATTTGAATCACTGAAGATTCAAAGGTAACATAGAACCTGGATCTATAGCAACAGTTGGATACCAAGTCATACGCCTCTGTGGTTGCTATTTCATAGTTTTTGCAAGAAATGTTAATGTCAAATGTCTGCTGATAACTTTATGCATAACCTTTGATAGGGGAAACCTGGAGAGGCGTTGACTCGATGATCCGATTCAAGAAAAATAATTTGGAAATAATCGAGTCACTTACTTGTTCCAATGAGATTTTGAATTTCTGTACAGAGCTGGAAATATGATGGGGAGCACAGTTTCTGTGTTATCGCTGACCAAACTCATGATGTACTCATTGTTCCAGAAGTAGAGAGCACGCTCTGCCACCTGTGCAGAAAATGTCAAGTTTAGCGAACTAACATATTTCATAGTTTCTCAAAACTATCATAACGGCCAGAATTGCAGATGACAGGAACGATGATGGTAGACTATTAAGCCATAAACAGAGACCACATTCTCCCCCTATGCAGAAATTCAACACTGCTGTAAGACAAGTTTATCAAACTAATGTATTTCAAAATTTCTCAAAGGTCCCATAACTGCAAGGAATGTGAAAGAGTGAATGAATACGGTGGCCTATTTCAGATGGGAAGGAAAGACTCTCCGATTCCACGGCTTATGAATCTATTTCTGATTACGCTTGGAGCTGGATGTTCATTCAAATCCTAGTGACACAATAGTTTTATATTCAGTATATCTGATCGTAAACCATCGACTCTACTGCTCTAGACTCCTTAATTTAAATTTAAAAGAGCGCAGGTACAAGTGGAAGTAGGCCTACGGTCTTCTACTATGCCTACTACAACCATCGAAAGCACAAAAAAGCAAACACTTCTACCAAGTCTACAGGACTTCAACCCGAATGTAATGACAAGAATACTGCCACAAGAGTATATAAAACATATGCAGCATCGATCCAAGTCATATTGATATCGTCCACTAGCGAAATTGAATTGCTACCATACACAAACAACCCAACATTAAAAGTGGACGTCAAACACACACCTACAGCTACAGGCATCATTTTAAAAACTCTTCTCTTGTAAGATACAACGAGAAACACTGTACCGGTATCTACATCTACTGTATACCTATGCATCTCTAGCTACTTACTTGAAAATGAGGACTCGACACGCTCTTTGATAGTTGTTTGAAGAGCGGTGTCATGATTTTGGAGAATTCGGTTGGCTCTATAACATCCAATATTTCCTCCAACTCGTTAAGAAACATCACTTCTTTAGGACTGTGAACTTTCGGCCAAAACTTTAGAAGTCCGTCAACAACCTGAAAACAATATTCCATGTAATTAATTTGTATATTATTATGCTTATGGTGTATGTCAAGTCCGTCAATGATTGAAAACAGCAGCTGGTTTCTGATCAACTGTTGGCCGTACAGCATTAATTAGCATATTTTTATGCTTATGGCATCATATTTCCAGCACAGGCCCTCTTTAAATCATCGATGACAATTTCTTACAATATTTCTATTCTATTGTAAGCCATGGACTCCACTAGCACAAGAAACTAGGAACTAGATAGAAATCATACAGGTTTAGTTAGAGCTGAGTCTTTTTCCAAGAACTGCACAACGCAATACGCAAGTTGTGGGTGATAGACGCTCAGCGACCTCGCTTTGTGAAGTGGAATCAAAACTTGCACAAGAAACACTTTGTGTTCTTCTTTTAGAGGAAGTGCAAAACCATTGATGATGCTGAAAGAGTGAAAATAATAACACAACATTAACCATGACGTGTATTGCATGCCGGTTGGTGGGTTTTATGGTAACTTTTCTATTAGTAGACGAGTGGATCAGTAAATGTGCATATTTTCCTTGTATTTTGGAATTGGAACTTTGTCATGTTGAAGCTACTTTTGTGGACACTGCCAGCCTAAACAAAATGTTAGGGCTAGCAATTTTCGTGAACATTGTTTTTTCACTAGGTGGTTTTACTAAACTCATGGGAAACATTACACACACAGGGAACACTGTGCTCATGGGGAACACTGCACCCACCTGGAACACTGTGCTGATGGGGAACACTAGTCATTAATATAGTTCAAACCACCATTGTTTTGATATATAGATACACACCTGCCTAAAATTTCCAACAGTTCAGCGATTCCGTTGTGTCTTTCCATTTCATAAATGAATCTAAACAAGAAATATTGACCAAGTAGATAGTATTAATACATTAGAAGATGTGGCAATAAAATTAAGCCATCCGATGGTGAACTGTGTGGTGCAGAACACACAAAGTAGAGTGCTGAGACTTGGACTGAGCAGTCAGTAGCAAAGTCAAAAAGCAGCTACCACACTTTGACATCCCAAGCTAAAATTCATCCGGAATCTCAGAATAGTAATGGATCCGATGGTGGACGACGATTAGTACAAATAGTGAGAAGTAGGCCCTAAACACCACGAATTTAATGCCTGGCTCATTGATCGTAAAAATTCATTCACAAGCTTTCAGAGCTCTGTTCCTTCACCAGGTCAATATTTGTCATTAGTCAAATTTTCAAGACTGCGTTATGGGGTGAGAATGTATTGCCACGATATGATCGAAATGAACATTCCACCCAATAACGAGCAATTGTTACAGTGATGACAGCACAGTTGAATCGTACAACAAATGAATAAGACATGTTACATTTAGCAAGAAAAAATCAATAGCAAATAACCCATCAATGTCACACTCACACCCCCATCACGCCCACAACAGTATAGAATCACACATTAAAAAGAGTCATTTCACAAAGAGCAGGGTTAAATCACAGCCATCATTTCACTCAAATCCAATAGAAATCGTGACATCTAATTGGAAAAGTGCAACCAATTTCAGACAATGTCAATAAGGGAAAACCTGTGAAATCTTTAAGCAACTGCAGTGAAGGATTCAATATAATCATTTTAAGCAATTGTACAATTGTAGTCATTGGATTAGAGCAACACAGAGTGACTAGATGTCGCAAATACATAGGATACACATTCCATTTTTATCGATACTGGTAAGGATTATGAATATTTTTTTACCTTTGTCATTCAAAATAATCTGTGTATATTTGAAGGTTTAAAATCATTAATTAACTCTAATCAGGATCTCTAAAATCATATATAGCTCTTTATCGACGTTTTTGATTGTTATTCAAAATAAATCACTAATCAAAGACTTAAACAGTGATTAAATATGATCACACTATCTCAAAATTTAAAAGGCATGACAGAACTGTTGCGACGACTCCTACCAAATTGTTGTTGAGCCAAAATGCAACACGGTTGGTTGATTAAGAAAGGCTAAACTACGTCAAACTAGAATTGAGGTTTTCCAAGCCAAAGATGTTGACAAAACTACTAGGAGGTATCACAAAGCATTGAATTTTCACAAAATAAAGCTGTAATCCATTTCAAAGCTGTTTAGCAAAATTGACACCTCTTAATATATATATTTAAGCAGATCTATCTATTTTAACATCTTTGGTGTGACTTGACCAGAATTGGATATAGTGGCTATCGAATTCACTCAATTCAGCATTGCGCCACTAATCCAGTCAGTGATAAATTTATCATGTTTCTGAAATTTTAAATACAACATACTTGTAGAATATATTGTTGATATTCTTCCTGATGTAAGCTCTCAAACCGAGAAACTTTCCGTATATTCTATGCAGAGTAGTTTTCAAGAAATCACGCTCACGTGGATCTTCGCTGTCAAACAGATTCAAAAGCTGAAAAGACGAAAGAAATTGATTAGATTCAAAGCCACTGTGAAGTAGAGAATAGAGATCGACCGACATAGGTTTTTTCAAGGCCGATACGATAATCGGCCTTTCACATGGCTGATGGTGGAAATCGATAATCCAAAAATTATGAATATCGACTTTGATATTAGGCCGATTAATCGTCTGATTATTGAGGCCGATATCCAATATTGACTTCCTTACTCGACTAACTGCCGATACAGATAATCGCAAAAATACAAATATCGGCCTTGATAATCGGTCGACCCCTAATGTGAAGGGGGTGGGTATTATAATATTGACCCCTAAGGCCCAAATCAAAGCTTGTAAACTTACAAACTAATTAGAATATGAAGTACGAGAATTGATAAATTGAACTTTTGGAGAAAATATTTGTCCGGTAATGCTTTCGATCACTCTAAAGGATTGATGAACTGCGGAAGGTTCCCCAATCATTATTTGAAAACCAATATCAAGCCAAAATACTACGACATAGTCACGTTTCGCCAAGTGTTCCAAGCATAACACAAAGACAACTCTCCCGTGTATAAAAACAATAGTTTTACATAATCTCAAATCAAAACACAAGTCCCAAGTCGACGTTAACACAGAATAACTCACCAGCAATAGAGAACACCAAATGGCTCACCCTATACTTCATAGACTATTAAGGAGGTTGGTAGTAAAATGGATAAGTAATACAAAATACCTTGACCGATCAGGCAATCACACAAAACAGTTGCATAATGTCCCTGCTATTTGAGTCTGGAGTCGTTTTATAGTTATACTGTGCTTTCAACGCTTCCTCCACTTACCTCTAGAACAAACTTTTGGTCAATAAATTTCTTTGCAGTGGGTGGATGGAAGTCAGGAGACTCCAGGAACCGCAAGAAGAACTCGTACACCAGCTGAAAAAATAAAAATGCAGGATGGTGCACAACGAAACCAAGTGTAACATCCACCAAGATTCTTGTAAGGCAGTGCACTCTACAGAAGTAGCAAGCTTCGAGATGATATTCACATAGGTCTGCCAGAACACCAGTAGGGCTTGACAATTCTAGATAAACTGTATACTGACCTGTATATGTGGCCATGCTGCCTCCAAATTTGGTTCATCTTCTTCAGGGTCATATTCCGCACCACTAGGATTGCTCAGTGGTGGAAGCGATCGGAAGGTGTTCAATGCAAACTGTGTAAAATTAGAACTTACAATACCGGTAAGCAAAACAAATTGCTAGGCCTACAAAACGGTTGCAATATTTCCCTGAAACACAGAATCAATGGAAGTTCATGTTCCAAATCGCAGACACAAATAATTTTTAAGAGATTCCTGGCTTCCCTATGTTTTTTTAGCTATCTTCGTACACTATACAGTACAGTACACATATTGAAATGATAGAGCCGATCATTTGATTTGTGAAACTCTATTAACGTATTTAACTGAAAATTTATATGCCTGCTCACTCACAAGGTCTCTAGGGTGTGGAATGTTGAATCAAGGACATATATTTGCAAATTGCAAAACTACTTAGTTGACGTAAGTCAAGGCTATAAAACATACCGATATATACTCTTTGGGACAAACAGATTGCTTAGAACATTTAACATTCAGAAGCAACATCGCAAAATATTCATTTCCACGGCATAACATTTCTACCGTGGGTCGATTGATGGGTCCTCTAAATCTTTAATGGTGAAGTTCGTTAATACATCTGACTCAATCAAGGTAAAACATTCTACCATGGAGGTCCTTTCATGCTGAAGTTGGTGAAACATCTGGGATGTTACTCAATCAAGGTTAGATAGCCGGCAACATGGTTTTGTAGTACCGGTAGCGTTAATGAAATGAGCTGGTGGCGCCACACATGGCAGAGTATAAGAATAGCCACTAGATGAAATTATATCCTAATTACACAGCCCACGAGGCTAAATAATTGACGTTTCGTTAACAAAATGCCAAAACTATCCCCACAGGCGACTAAATTGTGTAAGACGCCGGTACACTAATCAGTGCACGTTTATCTCAAGGCAGAGAAAGATTACAGTAATCCTCAATTCAAACATCATTATCAGGCATGTCAGCCAGAGGGCCACATTTTCAGCTACCGGTACCGGATCAATTTTTTTTCAAGTTTTGAGGAACACAACCAAACAAGATATCAACATATCAAGGCTCTATAGAGCCGGCTAGATTGGGAAAGTCTGGGAATAACGATTCTCATGTTCCAAAAATTTAACGATATGATTAGATTCTGCATTATCAAATCCCTGGAGGCATATCTAGCACTTGTAGAGCATAGGATCATTGATTTTTTTTCCATAAACAATCAAATAAACTTATATCCATATAAAGAGAGACATGACACCAGACCGTTCATTGGATTAGGAGAGACACTAGCAGACGAGTTTGGAAAAGATTTATGCTAGTGATTTGATTAGATTGGATGCATCATGTTTGTTTTTTGAGAATTGAAACAAGGCACACAGAATCACAGCTGGGATATGTTTCTAGTGCAATTACAACTATAGGCCTATTATTATCTGAAAATAAATAATTTGACCCAGAGATGGGCAAAATAGCATCATTTGTGTTTCCGAGTATGAATCAAGATAGAGTTTTTCGATTCAAATCATCCTGGGGCGGGGGTGGTCTAGGGGGGCTGGAACCCCCACTTACACTTTGCATTTTTATAAGTAAGTAGCATTTAGAGAGGTCTCCTCTCTCTTTTTCGGTTACACAAGGACCAGTCGGATTCGGAGAAATATAAACAATGAGAATGCTCTTGGGCAACTCACCATTTGCACTGCTTCCGGATAAATAGCGTCAGTGATAACACCTCTGTTGTGAGTGACATATTCAACCATTTCATTCAAAGCTGCACGCTTCACTTCTTTCCACTTGAGGTCGCTCAAGGGATCGGTAACAAAATCAAACACGACGCAGCATTGCTGCAGTTTTCGTACAAATAAATTTTCAACGTCATTAGGTGCAGCATCTGAAAATTTTGACACAGAATCAATCAAATTGCCAAAAATTTCTGTCTGTGTCGACTTGGTCCATAGCAAACACAGCAGCATACGTTTCTGTGTGACTGTCAAGGATTAGGTTAAGTGATTATTGCATCGTTTGTTTTCAAATACAGGCCATGTGAGGAAGTTCCATTTTCAACAGCTGCACTAGAAAGCATTTCAAATCTCCATAGGCTGTACCTGACTTGATGATTGCCTGATTGCTTCGCTGCGGTCTAGTCGTCTTGCCCACTTTCACTATATATATACTGGTATATTCTGTTATTGTTATTAATGACTGAAACACTAATCTGTCTGTCCGTCTAAAGCCAGCAAAAATCCTTACTAATACAATTTTTGCACCTTCACCATTGATAACCAGCTCTACAACTGTAGGTTACGACTTGAGCTGGGTTTTATCTGACAACATGAGGTACTTTTCAATAAATCAAGTTTGAAGCCTTACCTTTTAATGCTGGTATTCTAACCAGTTCTCTGTTTTTTGAAATATTAAATCTTGAAGAGCTCTGCTTCTTATCTTTTCTGACCAGTGGACCAGCTCCATATTTCTTGGTCAGCGGAGTTACAGGCGGAGCAGCATTGTTGTGATGTGGATGAGGTTTTTTCTAAAAGGACAATAATTTACTGTAATCATTATTCTTCAGACTCCAACCTCTCAACTCCTATTGGTTTCAGTACAGTCATTCACGTTTTTGTACAACCGCATCAATGTCAGCAATCAGGCCAACAGCATCCCATCAGGTTGTCAATATTCGAAAAATTTCAGATAATTTATGACTTTATAATGACAAATTAAATAGCCAGTACAAGGCTTGCCGTTCCTGTATTGACATTAGCAAAGAAAACGTCATGAGCAATCATAAAAAACACATTTGGAAATAATAGAATTCAATATTTGATCATCGACATACGTAACTCCTTTCCGAATTCATTGAAACATCACAATTTTATGCAAATTCACAAAAACTATTTTGATGTGTACCGATGCCAGAATTTTTAGATCGCCAGTGATGTTCTTTACCATGACATCGAGATCGCAAATGTTGTTCACATACTGACCATACTGACTGATGAGATAATGTCAGGAATGATACTTACATCATCCTCATCTTTGGACTTTGAGCTTGTATTTGATGGTTTAGAAGCCTATAAGAATTATTCAATTTTAATTTTGAATGAAGACAACACAAGGTTGCATTCAAATGCAGTAGGCCTATACTTCACTACCGCAACAGATTAAATTCCAAATTAAATAATTTTGACCGTTTACTAATGAAACTAAATATTCCAAGCCGCAAAAGAGTGAGGTTGTGCTAAAAATCAAAATTATCAAAGCCTTAGCAACAGGGTGGTGCCGCCAAAAATATCACATGGCATATCAGGCTAGCTCGTTGGGTCGTCACCATACCTACAGTAGATTCTGTGGCATCCAGATGGGCTTTACACACACACATTACAACAAGACATCTCATTAATAAAAGACTTTATAAGAAAAATTCTGGCCTGTGAATTTACCTTGTCCTTTTTTGGTTTGTTTGGCATGTTGGTCCTTGAAAAACAGTCTTCTACGATAATTCAGCGCCGGATTCAATAATAAATGAAGTTATTATATTCCAGGTTCATAAATTCATCGTTCGCTTCGAAATTTTTTTATCCGAAACCTCCCCACGCGATACGCCCAAAGCAAAACGTCGTGGCAACGCTAAATCTTTGACAATATCTACAGGATTACGGGTATACACTCTATCAGTCTATCGCCAATCTATAAAAAAGAATAAAAATCCAGTCTTCGTGTCCAAGCCGGTATTCACAGTCAATAACACCCCAGTTGCACAAAAGCAGTTTTACGTTGATTGCCGGCTCGAACAAACAACCAAGACAGCGTCAATGATGTTCCCGTACCACCTACCTACTTTGAACTCCTCACTAAAGTTCAATATACGCATGGAAAATTGTTGGAAAGATATACGCCAATAATTAAATTCATTAATTATAACGAGAAAAGCCTAATTATTTCCTATCTGACCAAAATATCAACGTCTCAATACATGGAGAACACACAGTCGACTACATGTTTTGCTTCAGCAGCGCCGAGCCCTGGGTCACTGCTCTCCTAGCTGATTGGTCAACGCTCAGTGACGTCATGCGTATTTTCTTCCTTCCCTTCCTCCGTAAAGTAGGAGGAATATAAAGCAGGAATTTGTCCCTTCTACAGATTCTGAGATGGAACTCACTTATCAATTATTAAAAAGCCTCAATTAATCAGTTTTGACGCGTAAATAGGATCTACAAGGACTCACGATATGGCTCACCGAAATTTATTTTCAGACAAGCGTTTACGACCATTGACACATTTTGGACGAATGTTTGGCAAGACCTCACAGTCAATGTATTACTAATTTGAGAGCCAATACAGTGGACAAAATATCCAGAGGACAGAGTATAATGAGGAGGGGTACACTGACGTTGCCTGGCTGCCCGCCGCCATGCATTAAGAGAACACCAGACAGTGGAAACGTGGCAGATACAATTCAAACGGCAAAACATTACTCCAGCAGGGCAAAACAATAGCCTAGAGCAAACAATATTGCGGCTCATGGCGTGTCGAAGGCCGCTTTATTAGGCCTGCTGGTCAGTTGCACACCACTCATAGGCATTGCGAAATATTTTATTCCAAGGAGATTCCTTCACGTTCTGATTCCATTCTCTTGGTACCCATGGAAAATTCCACATCTCCAAGCAACGCTCAGGATGAGGCATCATTGCCAAATGTCGGCCATCGGCAGAGCTAAGGGCTGCCACACCTGAAACGGTTGAACAATTAGATCAATCCCACAGGCTATATTTGGTTGTATTAAGGCAAGGCGTTAAATCTGTGGTGAATCTGCTTCAAGATTTCAATAGATCGTCTGCCATCAGCTCCACTATATTTTTCAATATTGTAATGAACGCTTCACCTGACTCAGAACCGTTGGGGTTGAGAGGATATCGCACAGTCGGTCTGCAGTCATTGTCAACAAATCTTATTGGCGCCATTTTCCTGCTGTTTAGGCCTTCAAGAACAGCTTCATCGCGGTAGTTGAATCGTCCTAATGCAAAAATATTTAAATTTCCACTGCGCCGATGTGTATTTTTGACAAGTAGCCTAACCTTCTCCATGCGCAACCCATACTCCCAACTGCGATCCATCCATGTCTTTAAGCATGATACTGTTACTTTCTAAGACCTTTACTGTAACGAATCTGCATTCAAATCTTCCCGATTTATTGCGATCAAGATAGCACTGCAGCTCTGGAATGTTCCTAAATAAAACAGATCCGTTGTGCAAAAGGTTTTGTAGGTTTCCAGACCTGATATATTGGGACCAAACTTGATTCCATGACCTAAGCTTCCAACGAATGTCTCCCGCCGGTATTAGGCCATGAGACTGGTTTCAAACAGTGGTCGCATTGAACTAGTAGGCCTACAGATGGACAGTAGGACATGTTAGATGCGAATTTGGTAGTTCAATATTGAACGATGCAGCTTTGCTACTGTACCGTCCTAGGGCATAACGAATCGTACGAGAGTCTTAGAATGTGAGTATGTGATTCCAACCTTGAGTTTATTTCTTTGACTTCAGGATCACCCACCCAGCCGAGTAGCGCCATCAGTTGACATCCATTGCACACACCAAACGAGAATGTGTCAGTACGATTGTAAAATGCATCGAGCTGTTTCTGTACTCTGTCATTGAAAACACAGCAGGCAGCCCACCCTGGCGAAATAAATACCAAATAATTAGTCAATATATTAATATTTTGCAACTTGAAACGTGACATGCACAGAGTCTAAATGCGAAGAAAGAACCCACAATAGGAATTTTTGGCATCATCTGTGAATACATGGGAGCATCAACTTCTGATCAAGAAATATTAATTCTGACCACAGTAGGGTTAAAAACTAATTATCCGAAAGTACCTTTTGCAGATCCAAATACGTCTGCATAGCTGAATCCACCAACAAACGCTAGTCCTCTGAAACGATTGAGGGTGATTTGTCCACTGAGAAGATCTTGCATTGTGATATCCCATGCTTCAAAGCCAGCCTTTGCAAAGGCCGCACACATTTCACGGTCACCATTACTTCCTTCCTCCCTCAAGATCGCGACTTTAACATTAGCTGTACAAAAATGTATATGAAAAGTCAGTTAGTGGTACACAATTCGAAGACTACTTCAGTAGACAACACATTTTTAATATAAAACTCAAAGCACTCTCCATTGTCTCTTTTCAGAGTTATTGACACAAGAGAGAAGAGAGAGAGAAATGTGCTTTGATTTTTTAAATATAAATTGAATTTGCTACAAAAGTGATCTCAAAATGCACACGGATTCGAATTCTAACTTAAAACTCCAACTTTACAAAACTCACATGTTAGAATCCTTGGAACAGTTTTTTCAGTTACATCAAAATTGACAAAATATGGTGGATCACTCCTGCAATTGAGCAACCAATCTCTTTCTGCTTCCACACATTCTTTTTTACATTGAAGTGATTCTAGAGCAAAGCTGGTGCTTTCCCAAGTATCTCTCAACGTAGCAACTTCATCATAGAGGACTTCAGATCCATTTGTAGTGACGGAAACCTATTAGGGTGACATAAATTTTATCTCATAATATGATATGAGGGGTCCAGCTTAACAATATGGAGATCCGAAAAAATTCAAACACACAGATGGGATTGCCGTCGCAATTCCAATGACACAAAACTGGCCACGGTGAATTTTACTAACTGTAAAGTCGTAAAATACAAAGCACAGGTCCCCCTCAGTACCTTACGATCAGAGCAACTTTGTCCTATCTTCAGAGCTTCTATGCCAACCTTTTCGTATTCCTGAATCACTTGATCAGGATGTTCTGTTTCTAAAACTATTCCGAGTCTTTCAGAAAACAAGACGGCAACTCTGTTCTCTTTATGATTAAAATTAATCTGAAATTATTGAATAAGACATCAAATCAAATTTTATAGATACCTATGCATTTGGACAACACAGTGTTGAGAGAGAGAGAGAGAGAGGGAGATTTTGTCTATGGCCGTACTTCATATATGTAACAGAATATTCTATGTTAAGAGAGGCATTCTATGACAAAATTGAGTACCTTTATTCCACAATTACCGGCAAAAGCCATCTCTAATAAGCAAGTAATCAGTCCGCCATCGCTAACATCATGTCCAGACAGAATTTTTCCGTCACGAATCAACTTTTGTGTCTGTTTCCAAGCGTTGACAAAAAGTGTAACATCATCCAAATCAGGGATTTGTTTACCAATTTGTTTATAACAGTGAGCGAGAGCACTTCCACCTGGGAACAAGAGAAGCTGCAAACTCTCGATTTCCGCTACGAGCATTTTGTTGCCAAACACCTTACCTAGATGTGCATGGCTTCTACTCATAGGTACATAGATTAGAGTTGCTCCTTGATTTGGGCATTTTAAATCCGGCGTAACCTTCATGTTAACATCAGGACATGGTGCATATACAGAAATAACCAGTGATCCAGGACATTTGACAGTTTCCTAAAGAGAAGATTACATTTTAAAATACATTGGAGCACACAAATCACAATTTCCTCTTATCTCTACACAAATCACTCATTCTAGCATATTAAAGGTGGTGAAACTGAGGTGAGATTCCTTATATAGAGAGAAAATGATAGTTGGCCATCGCCCACTATCAATACATATGTTAACGACATATACGTTTCACAAAAAAATTAACTAGGCGAGCACAGTGAGCCAGCCAGTGGTGTAGACAGACAGACAGTTTCAAAATTATTACTCACATTGTCAACTCTTGCTGCCATACTCAACGAATCCTTTCCACCATCGACAGCAATACCGAGTTCTTTCATGACATCACACATCGCTTCACAAGCAGAATAGATTGTGGCACCTTCACCTAAAATATCACTGGAATCATAATATTGCAGGTATCAGAGCATAATTGAACGATATTAAAGATTTTTCGATAAATCGGAATTGGCTGAGCCTACCCATCAGGTGAAGGTGCTGATTTACCGTTCAGTCTCCAGTTATAATGCCCAATGCACCCTCAATACAAGGGGTTAAATTGCTAAGTCCCTAAATTTCAACAAGATTTTCTATTACCATACAATTTCGCTGGCCACATCCAATTCCCGCTACACTTCACATCTTTAACATCGGTGACAACCGCAAACACCAAGTTCGTGAGCGCTTCACCAACAACCAATCGTGCTCCAGCCCGAGGATCCACTAGCATTTTGATTGGCTGTTCACCTAAAATATCAAACCAATGAAAACCAATTTTTTCAAAGTCAAAATATTCATATTACCAATGGCAGTAGCAGAACCGTGAGCAGTGAAATGCGATAGTGACGTCACAGCAACGTCAGCAAGTGGTGTGTGGAGCGGGCCAACGCATTGCTGTTGGGCAATCAAACCAGTGACACATCTATCAACCTGAATGCAGTAAAGTATATTGTGAAATGGTCTATCGAGCTTCATTGAAATTATTTATCGGTAGTCATGAGCCAATACCTTATTAGTAAGAAACCTCTTGCTCCCAACAGACGGCAACTTCAGAACTTGCAGTATCATTTCTTTAATGGAGACCTGCAACAATTTTTTTTGAAATAGACATCGGCTACAAAAATGGGAGAGTACAAGTTGACATGGAAACGCAACACAAAATTTTATTTCAAAAATCTTGATGCCTGTCCCCCTGAAAATGGCGGAGGGGCCCCAGGACTCTCAATATTTTTGATTTTTTTTTGGATTGTGTTTCTATGTCAACTTATATCCTAACATTTTTGTAGAAATTTCTCAATTAGGAAGTGTATGTGTCAATGGCTGACACAAACACTCGTAGCAAATTCTGTGTTAAAAATCATACTGACATTAGGAATGTGGAATGTTTCCAAATAATTCATTTCCGTTTCCAATTCATATTCTTTTGGTTTCATTTTTCCGAGAACATGTTCCAGCTCAAGATCAACAGGATGCCGAACCGACGATAAATCAGAAGAATCTGTTTTCAGTCTTTTTTTGGGAGACTCTCCATTTGACAAACCTAAAAATTGGCTTCATCTGTAAAATCTTGCACTGAAGTATCTGATTAAAAGGAGAGAGAGAGAGAGAGAAAGGTGGTTTATTTGTCACTACAGGGCAAAATCTTGCAATACAAAGACCCGCTGACAAAACTAGGTTATCATTGCTCAAAAATCTTTACACATTTTACATCAATTAACCAGAACAAAGCACTTACTTTTCTCAGACAACACAATCTTTCCATCTCCAGTCAGTCTACCAACAACATCAAGCTTTGAACGCTCCCTCTTGCAGATTTTCTTCACTGTTTCCACCTGGCCTTGACGCAATAAGATGGCGTCTGATTCCTACAACAAGATAAAAGTCCTGACAATCCCTTTGCAAATTTCCACAGTAGGCATACTCAGTTGCTACCTGATACTCAGCCACCCAAAGTTCAAGGGTCGTTAGCGCACTGTCACCCTTCGTGAATGCATCAGTGTGGATAATTGCACCGGCTGGCTCAACAATTTCCTTCAGAACATTACCTGAAAACATGACAAAGAGACAAGCAATCATAATCAACTCGTGACAATCAATACTGATATCACAAGAACAGACACACACACAGTGACAAATCAACAAACCATTTCCGCCTGCTCCTTGGTCATGAATACTCAGAATTGGGTTATTTTCGTCCATTTCGATGCAACTTCTGATGACTCTGTTCAATTTCTGTTGCATTTGTGCATCTCCACGCTGCACAGCATTGAAGTCGCGATCTTGAGTGTTTTCTCCTTGGACGAGAGAGGACGCAGACCCCCCACCGACGCCGATACAATATGCGGGACCCCCAATCTTACCAACAACAAGATCTGAAAAAAGCATTACCATCATATTATACCTAGCCCTAGAGTAATGACGCTATCAGTGTCCAACTGTCCATGTCCAATGTCCATGTCCAGACAAGACCATTTATGTGCATATGTACTGTGAGTTCAAGTTTTCGTTTGCTGGTTGACAAAAATTTATCTCTCTCTCTCTCTCTCTCTCTTTCAAGATATTTACCATTTACACATATTTGGTTTTCCAAGTCAATCTTTTCTACATGGTTATCTTCGATGGAACCGATTCCTCCGCTAAACATGATCGGTTTTAACCATTCTCTTCGTTCTTCGTCAGACAGCTGCAGTCCAAACGATCGAAAAAATCCTACATTCGAAATATTGGATTTTAGTATTGCAAAGGTTTGATAAGCATTGAAGGGGGGAACAAAAGATTCGAATCGAGTCTGAATATTTGTTTCAATGTGCCCATCCCAACTCAGTAAATCCAGTAATTTGTTCATAAGGTTTCGAAAGCCCGCTCCCTCATCAGTTGAATATTAGACTGACCTGTAATCAGTGGTTCACCAAATTTGTTTCCATAGTCGCTAGCTCCATCACTCGCTTCAATTGCGATCCTTGCAGCAGTTGCCAGATTTGTTGGTAATTTCCAATTTCCTTGGTCTTCCCAAGGCAAAGGATGGTGAGGTAGGTTTAAATTACCTACACAGTACCTGTCGAAAAGAATATAGATAACTTAATCCATAGTTAATGGAGAGCTTAATAATAAGGTAGCGACCAGTAGTTGGTAGGTTATGAAGGAATTTTAATGATCGAGTGATACCAATAGGGACGCAACCAGCCTCGAAAAAAAGGGAAGTTCAACTCGTGACTTACGTCACAAATAAAAAAGAACTTTCAAGAACACCGGGTGTACACAGACCAACATGACTACTGAATATCAACAATCTCAGATTTCAAAAAGGAGGGTTCTGACCCCGGGAACCCCCTCTGGCTGCGTCCCTGGATACCAAGTCGGCATACCCAACGTAATTTGTTTCCTTCTCACATCTATTTATGCTGAGTGCGCAGCAAGAGTAGATCAAGTTAGGCAACGCAAAGATTTTGATCTGGATTGAGTCTACGGTTAAGTTATTGAAGATGCTGATACTCGTCACTAGACTGGGCTGAAATATTCCATCATCGTGCTTACCCTGCAGTTCCTGCAACGACATGAGATCCACGTCCTGCAGCATGTTGATCTCTTTGTCTCCCTCCTGTCCCTGTTGTTGCTCCTGGAAATGGAGCTACACCAGTAGGAAAATTGTGCGTCTCTGCCGTTAATGTAATGTGTCTAGAAATCAATAAGAGTGCATTTGGACAAACAGTTGCAGTCACATCGCCTAACTTTATATTGAATTACAGTAGGCTATGTGATAAAATCTCTCTCTCTCTCTATCGGCAGCCTCAACAAATGTCGGCCTATATAAAAGGACCATTCATTTCATCTATGTCGCTAATAGTTGTAGCACTACTCACCGATTTGTCCTTTTAATGCGCATCGAACATGGGGCTCCAGGCTCAGTCGGGAGTATAGAGTCAACTTCGTACCCTTTTATTGCACTGCTGTTGTCACGAAAGGCGATAACATTATTGTCATTGCTATGCTCTCTAGTTCCTTTGACCAACTGGAACATTGTCTTGGGTTTTTCAACTCCGTCGATTGTCATGATCCCATTGAAGTACCAATGGCGACTGTGTTCACTGAAGGATAAAAAGTTGACAATATAGGAATATGAGAAGTGTGATGCAGAGTGGTTGCGATAGCGGTCTGGGCTACAAACTGGAAGTATTGACAAACATTCATCTATTCAAACATTAGTTTTTATCGTAGTGTCCCTTTTAAAAATGCCTTGACCTCCACTCGAAAACATTAAGCCTACCTGTTGGATTGAGCAAGATCAAAGCATTCAACTGTAGTTGGATTCTTCTTCAATTTGTTTTTGAATAAATCAGTGTATAGTTTGATATCATGATCGTCCATGGCAAGTCCAAGTTCTGTATTTGCTTTCTGCACACAGAGGGAGAGCGAGAGAGAGAGAATTTAGTAAAGACAGAAGCATGAAAAAACATGCAAAAAGATCTAAAGAAATCGATAGAACGAGTCAAAACAGTCACTTAATCTCATGTTGATGGACTCCTACCTGTCTCTCATAGAATTGTTTATTTCAACAGCTGTGCAACAAAATAAGTGCAACTAACCAATAGCGCGACTTCTCCCTTTTTTGTTACATCAATCTCAGTCCATGATAACCGCTTATTATCAACTTCAAAATGACTCAATGGCTTGACATACCTGATAAGAGAGAGTACATTATAGGTTCATAATTGAGATTGAACGACAAGCTTTACAGATTTTTCAAGACCGATACGATAATATAAACTTCACCTACTAACTGATTATACAAAATCACAAATATCTTGTCTCGATAATGATAAATTGGTCAATCTCTAGTATTTAAAAATAAAAAAAAGAACAGTTTTGATTTTAAATCATAGAGTTAGCAACTAGCATGGCATCAAATGGTAGACTACTTATCTCTAAAGTGCCTACCTCATTTGTGTCATTGGATCGTGTAGACTTTCAACTACCGCTTTCTCCTTCTCACTACTGAGTTTGGAATCCGCGCGCAATAGATATCTCGATGCTTTTTCAATCCTTTTTATCATAGTCAAGCCGGCATTATGACAAATCGAAACTGCATTTGTAGAGAATGGTGTGCAGAAGGAAAGTCTGAAGGATATTTAAGAATTTATTAAAATTAAAACACCCTAACGCAGTGTTCTTACCGTGGCCCTATCTCCACTACAAAAGTGTTTTTAGAAACAGGGTCCAACTGTGATACATCCTTAAGATTATTTCCTCCGAACGGCTTCTGAATAATCCATCGTAGAATCCTCACGAATAACATAATCGTCAAAATTTGCTACTAAAATCATACGGACTCATCTTCAACTTACTCGGTCTGCTGTTCAGTTAACTTTATGCAGGTATCCACATAATAACAGTACTCTATGGAAAGCACTTTCACACCATGTAATTCAACATCTGTGGCCAGACGACTTTGCTGCTCATTCTCAACTATGTAAAATCTCAAAACTGTCATGATTGAGGCGCTGATTCAAGAAAACGAAAGAAAACTGTTTATTTTAGTCGATATTTCATTTTTGCTGCATTTACAGACTCACGTAATGACATAGGCCTACACACACAATACTGGTGCTTATGCGTATTTTGGATAAAAACTGTCATGATTGAGGAGGCGCTGATACAAAAACACAGACTTAGAATTAATTTTATAAACAGCAGCCTGAAAATCTTCGGACATAAAAGAGATTTGTAAATAACGGCAAAGGCTGCAGAGCCAGCACCCAGCAGAGTCACAGGTTGACCCTTTCAAATTTCCCGCTTTAGCCTTACAATTTGACTAGCGCAATGTGACTAGCGCAAGCTATCTTATCTCGTAGGAATATGACTCAGTTTTACGTGTCGAATTATAGTAGAAATTTTTCAAGAAGAAATAGACACGTGTGCTGTAGAAATCTCGCGCCCGGACACCGCGCCTTTCGCCCCTCGTCCGTGCTCAATTCCTCAGCTACCTAACAACAACAGACTGCAGGACGCCGTTTCCTCGATTGCACGCTTTGATGATCACCGCAGCAAATCTGATTCGCGCACGCGCACCGCCGCACACGCGAGCCGCTGCGGTCCTTTAGCGTTCAAATTACAGATGCGACAAGTGTACGCGTGTAACAGTGCGTATTTCGATACGTATCGCATAGGAAAGGATTGTAACGATTCTGCTCGATTTAAAGATCTGGGTAAATTTCAAGGCCGTCTTTGGGGGAGTTCAAACAAGGGTCAACCCCTAAAATTGAGTGGTTCCAATGCTGTGACGTCATATCTTTGCCGAAATGGCTTCTACCCTATATGGTATATAGGGATCATTTGGAACGATTATAGATGTAGCGGCGAGTCTGAATTTAGGTTAATATTGAAGCTGGTCCCTGGTGGAGACCAAGCCACCGTCAATCGTTCACCCGAATTGATTGGTTCCCACGCTAGTGACGTCACATTGGCATCGAAATGACATATTTCCATACGTATCGCATACGGAAGGAGCAGGCTTGTCGGAAGGGCTTCGACGCGCGAGCGTACTGCGCTGAATGAGAAGGACGTGCGCCATAAGAGCGTGGCTGCTGCTATCTCTATTAATTAACATGCCTGCTACTTTCCGCATGAGAGGCTAACATGAAACCGCTCCAAGCCCCTAGGCAAGATAGACGCATGGAAACAAATGGTTGCGTACAGACAATCGAATCTATTCAGTCATCACAGATATATATTCTAGTGTAAACATTTGAGAACAAAGAGACGGCGGTGGTAAATAAACATGGCTAATAGTCCGTTGCTGCATAGAGTAGGCCAAATAATAAGCAAATGTGAGTAGGCTAGGCATAGGAAAAGCTTGAAATCGTTTTCTACAGAACCATAGCGATTGCATCTCTACATCATCTTACAGAATATCAATTTCAATATCAATTTCAGCGGCATCAACATGAAAATCTGTTGCACACGGGCCTTCATTGCATGGTATTGCACGATACATTCGTATTCCATGAGTATTAATCTTCGTGTAAATATGGTCATTCATGGTATAAAGATGGCTCGGGCTATCGTCAAAAATATCTTGCACCAAGTATTTATTAGCAGGATTTTTAATACCTAACTCGCTCAATGTAAATTGATAGCCGACGGATTGACCATAATCGCTTAAGTTGATTACTGCGATTGCGTAGGTACCACCAATCAGCGGCTTCACCCATAACTGAAAGGAAAAGAGATCATAGTTCAGCATTATATTAGTATTATCGCTCAGTTGGCCGAGTAATTTGACTATCCGACTTCTGATCGTGAGGTCCCGAACCCCGGGTTCGATTCCCGACCGAGTAACACCGTAAGATGTTTAAATTGACATTCGCCGGTTCCTTTTATTCTTGGCATTCAGTATCGTGGAGTAAGGAAGGTTGTGGAATACACGCGCATATTCAGTTTCAAATCTAGCGGGTTCAGCGTCCGCGTAAATTCATATTCATTCACGCCTGCCTGGATACCAGGAATTTCCCTCGAACGACCTTCCCGGCTCTGGGATAAAAGATGGAAGTGGATGCTTACCTCTTGCTTGTTTGCTGCTTTGATCCGTCTCCCTTGTATACCCAGAGGATCCTGATTGACATCAATCACTCTTCTGTTAAAGTATATTTCGTCCCTAAACTTTGGATCAATGGTTCGTAGATCAACTGAAACTATCAGCGGCGCAGCAAGCATACACCATATACCTGTAAAAATATTTTATCACGCATTAGGATGGTTGACGAAACAGCGGCGGTGATTTCTGCTTCTGCATCGAGAGAGAGAGAGAGAGAGGAAGAGGGAGAGGGTTTATAGGCCCCGGGTCTTTACTGCAGAGAGAGAGAGAGGGAGAGAGAGGATCTATATAGACCCTGGGTCTCTTGACTGGTGGGGGCGTGAAAAAATTTTAAATTTTGCGTTTTCGTCTGAAAAGGGCAACGGATTTATAAAATGTCGATGGGGCTACTCTGGCACACAAGAGCGGGCGTGGTCAAATTGTGACCACATCGAATTTTCCGTAAATTGATGACGCGCGCTTTCAGAATATCGCTTGATCTACGGGTGCTAGCACGTTCGCTGTATAGGCCGTCGAACGAAATCCTGGCGAGCACCTTATTCGCTTTCTATGGCTTTATGCGGTAGGACCAATTCCCGCGAGGACGTTCGCTGTTTAATGGTTTGAACGACTTCGCAGCGTCCATACGTTTGCCAGCGAACGCGTCGACTGAATTTCCAGCGAGCACGTTCAGACGCCTCACACCAAGGCGATGTTAATTAAGATCAAACCATAATCACCCGCTATCTAATGCACCGATGCGTCACATAAATCGAACCCGCGAATGAGTATCGCGTCGCGTTGCCTCCTACCTTCGTGCATGCGCATGTTTTTCTGGTCCTATTAACTCATCGAACACTCTTACCAAATTGGAGTCTCGCCTCATCGAAACTCAATGAGTAATCTCCTCCAATCAGCATGTCCGGGTCGTTCCATCTTCCAGGACCAGCTGCTGGGATTAAGACGTCTTGGTGAGAGGCATACCATTCTTTTATGTTGGCAACTTCGGAAAACGCGTCGTTAATGTCCCAGTAGTTTCGCCACATATTGCAAATTTCGCCAAGCAATGTATAATTTACCTAAGAAATACATTTGGAAATATGATGATAGTAGGCCTAGTAAGCAAACCTTTGACTCACCTTTGGTGGTAATCCGCCAAAATTTGCAGGCCAACTGCAAGAGAATATAATATGACGACCAGTCGCATTCAACTCTTTGCTCATTAATGGATATCCTACTGCTTGTTGTGAAAAGTTTGAATTACAACCGTCCAATTTCAACATGTCTATACCCCATTCTGCAAAAGTCTGAGCATCGGTTTTTTCATATCCCATCGTCCCTGGGTAACCAGAGCAAGTTTTTGTTCCCATATCTGCGTAAATTCCAAGCTTAGTGCCCTAAAAAATCAACTTCCATCAGTCAACAAGGGAACTTTATTATTTTACTGAACTTCCGCACCTTGCTGTGCAAATAATCAGCAAGTGCTTTCATTCCAGATGGAAATCTTTTTGGGTCAGGTTGGAGTTGATGTTTTGCTGTACGTTTCGTATCCATCCAGCAGTCGTCGATGTTCACGAGTTTGTATCCTTGCTTGACCCACCCATCTTCTAAAAGCCTTAACATAAGATATTCATTTTGAACAAGAGTTTTCTATTTTGATGAAATAACAACTTTCTCTCTCTCTTTCACATCTCAAAGGATAAGATTACGGCTGAAGGGGTAGTTCTGGACGGTCATAAGATGTTGGGCCTCCTATACATAGATTAGCCTGTTGCGCAGAGGGAGCGAACTGGCAAAGTCCGCAATGGGTATATTCAAAACGGCGAGGTTCGAAAAAATGTAGGTAGTCATGCTGATGAGAAGGCGGGTTGACTTTATCTCACAAATACGAGATTGGGTTGCCTCACAAATACTGGATTGCACTTACTTGTCAGCCATTTCCATATAGAGCCTCTCACCAATACAGTTCTCTGGGTCGCCTGTACAATCTGTATTGCAGTGGAATCTTTCCCATGAAAGCCAGCCCATCGGTGGCGTTCTTGCCACACCGTTGTTGTAACAGTTGACATTGCTAGTTACAACTGCAAGCAACAACACGCTCAACCACAAATGAACCATATTTAAATCTGCAGATGAGAAAATCGCGTTAGTTCAAGTTGCTGTTTTGGATACACGATGCTTCACCCTACTAAGGTCATATCCGCCAGGCCAATGATTACGAGTCTGTCGACACCTTTTTGGTTTATAGCCCTGATCTAATCACTGTCAAAACCACAACCCTCCGCACTCCCTCAATTTTGACTGTCAAGCAGAGAAGCAACGGATACCAATTTAAAGTCTTTGGTTTGACTCGGCTGAAAATGGAACCCGGAACCTCCCGAACAGAGGTGTAATCGTGCAACGGAACACATTCAAACACCTCTCATGTTCTGAACCTGTAAGCTTAAGGCACGTTTACCGGATGAGCAATGCTACTGTTGTCCGCCTACGCTCAAGGAGATTGTGAGATCTGATACTCTACGTAGACGCTACTGTTTCTTGAGGTGTATCACCGCAACGTAAAGATAAGCATTTGGCAGCTATAAACGCAACGCGATCAATCAAAGAATGAAGTCACATTGCATATTTAGAGACCAGCGTACCACCAACTCACGACGTTAATTGACCAAAGCAAACATAGCCGATCCTCCGCTCTGAATCGATCATTTTTAACCAGCGCTACGAATTTTATTATTATTATATAGAAGATTATAGTGGCGCTTATCACCGGGCGGCGTTTGCACCACGAACAAGACAGGTTGGAGCAGATACATGGATATAGTAATCGTGAAACATGATACATGAATACAGGTCATCGTGAATATAGTAATCGTGTCAATACACCGGCTTATAGCCAGGATCACTATTATAATCACGGTTCTCCGCACTTCCCCGATACCGACTGCCAGGCAGGGATGGAACGAATACCAATTTTAAAGTCTTCATTTGACTCGGTCGGGAATCGAACCCGGAACCTCCCGATCAGAAAGCGGACAGTCTATACCACTCGGCCAACTGAACGGTCAGCGCTACGAATTGCTAAGAAGGTTAGCATTTAAGCAAAACTGAAGTAAACATAGCCTGCCGACCAAATCGCATCTAATCTTATCATTACAAGTTGCTAAGTGCTGGGTTAGTATTGAACAAGACCGAAGCAGAAATATAGCCTAACGCTCGAATCGAATTGAACCAGTACTACAAATTGCTGAGGATGTCTGCATTGAAAAACCGTTAAATCAGACAGTAGTCAGAGAAAACAGACTGAGTTCAATCGCACACTCCATAGTATAATCAAATTTTGCTGCGTTAAAATCACATGCTTTCCCTGCAAAATGCAGGCGCCGCAATTCATTTCCAAGCAAAATCCCTACGTTGACACATGACTAGATCTGTCATATGATCAACATATCACATAGCTCTTTCATAAAAATTCCGTTTTTGAACTGTGCAAACTGCGAAACGCTTAGATTGTTCACTGCGTTTATGTTAACTGTAAACAAGTTGAGTGCAACAACTTTCACCCTCCTACACCATCAGTCGACTGTTATAATCGCACAATAAGAGTTGGTTATATCACTATACTACACGCACATACGTTCGACAAGGCTTTGTCATTATATTGCGTGACGGGAAGCTATACCTTCATTCTTTTGATTCGCACGCGTGAGTGGTTATCGATATATAGGTATGTCCGTAAAATATTCAGCTGGTCTTGCGCGAAGATGGCGTGTATTTAGGTTGAAAGGAATGTAGTTTTGTCGTAGTAGTCGTTTGGAAATTGATACATGGTATGCATAGAATAAGTAAGCGAGAAAAGTATTTATACGACAGGAATCTAGCAAGTTGTGTGTTGCCATACAGACATAGAGTAGGCCTACTACCTTTGCCTTAAAACCTGTTGTTATTATTGCTAGATCCAGTACAGAGCAGTATTAGCGGCATCATTCGCATCTAATATTCAATTGATAAGCAGATGATAAATATGGCAGGCCTATCTATCAAGTGTTTGGGTGTGCTCTTGCTTGTTTTTGTTGCCACCAATGTCCACTGTTATAACAACGGAGTAGCAAGAACGCCGCCAATGGGTTGGCTTTCATGGGAAAGGTTCCGTTGCAATACCGACTGCGTCAACCATCCTGATACATGCGTAGGCGAAAAGCTTTACATGGACATGGCTTACCGGTAAGAGGAACCCTTATATCTATAGACCCATATTACGCTGCAGGATTGGAGTGTTACCTTTTCAGCAGGTTGCGGACAGCGTGCCCTCGTCAATCAGTCGCAGCACTGCCTAGTGAGGGCTGAAATATTGACTCTGTTGGATGTTTAGGCTTCATGAGGACGGTTGGACCAACTACGGCTACACTTTGGTGAACATCGACGACTGCTGGATGGATACGAAACGTACAGCAAAACATCAACTCCAACCTGACCCAAAAAGATTTCCATCTGGAATGAAAGCACTTGCTGATTATTTGCACAGCAAGGTGCGGAAGTTCAGTAAAATAATAAAGTTCCCTTGTTGACTTATGTAAGTTGATTTTTTAGGGCACTAAGCTTGGAATTTACGCAGATATGGGAACAAAAACTTGCTCTGGTTATCCAGGGACGATGGGATATGAAAAAATCGATGCTCAGACTTTTGCAGAATGGGGTATAGACATGTTAAAATTGGACGGTTGTAATTCAAACTTTTCACAACAAGCAGTAGGATATCCATTAATGAGCAAAGAATTGAATGCAACTGGCCGTCATATTATATTCTCTTGCAGTTGGCCTGCAAATTTTGGCGGATTACCACCAAAGGTAAGTCAAGAATTTGCTCTTTTTTTGGATTTTGAAATAGGCCTACCTATCATTATATTTCCAATTGCATTTCTTAGATAAATTACACATTGCTTGGCGAAATTTGCAATATGTGGAGAAATTATTGGGATATTAGTGATGCCTTTGCTGACGTTACGAAAATTAAAGAATGGTATGCCGTCCATCAAGACGTCCTAATCCCAGCAGCTGGTCCTGGAAGATGGAACGACCCGGACATGCTGATTGGAGGAGATTTCTCTCTGAGCTTTGATGAGGCAAGACTCCAATTCGGTAAGATTGCTGAATTGTACAAGGTCGGCGTTCATTGATATTTGGCGTCCCCTTATAGTCAAGCCTGCATATATGCATATACCACGCATGTTGCAAATACTGTATGTTACCGTCAATGCGTAAAATGAAGCAACGTATTAGCCTATACTGCTGCTAGGCAGTTTGTGGTTTGCCAAGGAAGGCTTACAGTACAATCTACGTTGTACGTATATTAAATCGTCTAATTCATACAAATTGCGTGCGCACACCGGCAATTTACAAACTGCCTGAAATTAAATCGTCGGTAGCCTGCTGTAGAAAATTTGCCTGATTGCCAGCGAGTTATTCAAAGGCATAAGCCGGCACTATATGAACTGTTTGATTATTGCTCACTGTGGCTCTTTCTTTCCAAGTAATCAACTAATCACACAATCTAGTAATCAATCACCAATCCAATCAACCAACCAACCAATTAATCAATCAACCAACCAATCAATCTATCAATCAACCCAACAATCAATCAATCAACCAATCAATCAATCAACCCAACAATCAATCAATCAACCAATCAATCAATCCACCCAACAATCAATCAACCAATCAATCAATCAACCAATTAATCTAGTAATCAATCAATCAATCAATCATCAATCCAATCAACAAACATATAATAGTACCTGACGGTAAGTGCGCGGCCTCTGTTCCGTTTCGAGGTTATGTGAAGCATAAAATACGCAGCGGGGTGATGTGCTAGCAATTTAATTTATAGGCACGCCAATGTAAGTTTATTTTTCGAATAGTTTGGTCCAAAATCGGACACGTATCGCAGGTCGAATCCGATCGAAAACGCGCCGCAGCGGCGACTTTCTCTGCGTAGTAGCAACGTGAAATTTTGTTCTGCTCTGCTCGCCTTTTAAAGATTTCTTTTCTCAGGTTTATGGGCTATTCTCGCTGCACCGCTGCTGCTTTCAGTTGATCTGCGTACTATTGATCCAAAGATTCGAGAAGAAATATACTTCAACAAGGCCGTAATTGACGTTAATCAGGATCCTCTAGGTATCCAAGGGAGGCGTGTCAAGAATTATAACCGCCAAGAGGTAAGTATTTCTCATTGTTAGGCTAGTTCTGTTACCACCCGGTTTGGCCTGTGCCGCTACATGTTCCCGGTGTCGGTGATGTTGTTTTCCCGCTATCTTCGTGCTGCGTCCCCGGCATATTACAGCGACGATATCCCGGCACAAACGCCATGCCAAGTGCTTTCCATTCCCAACCGAATCTAACCAGGGGCTTTAGAATTTATATCCGTTCGATACCTGCTTGGCAGTCAGTATCGAGGGGAGTGCAGACGCTTATGGCGGTGAGTGCGGGTCTGGGATATATACCTATACCCTATAGGTAGCTGAAGATTTCATAAATTCAAAACAACATCTCTTTTCCAGCTGTGGGTTAAGCCTCTCATCGGTGGGGAATATGCAATTGCAGTTATCGACATCAACGATTACGGAGTGCCACTAGACTACAGATTTACACTAAACGAGCTTGGTATAAAAAATCCTGCAAGTCATTATTTGTTGCAAGATATTTTCGATAATGATCCTAGCCGTGTGTATAATTACGATGCGTCTGTTCTCACTTTTGTAAATCCGCACGGGATACGAATGTACCGTGCAATACCAGAAGAAGTACCAGAAGTATCTGAGATTGACCTTAGTCTTGTTGAGATTGATATTCTGTAGGGCATTAGCTGCGATTGTCATTGGAAAAGCGTAAGGTTCTATAGTCTATAACCTCAACACTTCCATATATAGCAATGATGCAAGATTTCTCATTTTTTTCCTGGTATTTTCATGCTATCACACATGTTATATGCAGTAATGTCGTTAATAAATTGTGTCGCGTTTACTATCCATTTAAAGTGAGTGCGTAGGGCGTCAAACCCATAAAAGGGCTGTGTTCCTTCTTTCATATGGCTTCCTTCGGGCTATAGAAGTCAGGGCAGCCACACAGCAGCTGTATTCTTCAATTTGCATCTACGTCAGATGAAAATTAATTAATCACAAGCTCGGTAGAGGTTGCCACCTAGTGGGATAACATTTCGTTGTTTCTTGACCTTGGATTTGGCATGGTTGATCTTCTATCAAGTCAGATATACTTGGCTCTGGAATTGAATGGATTCCTGACTCTGAAGAGCATAATATTGGCGACGTTTTGGAGTTCTCAACTGCTAGTGAAGTGTCTACTTGACAAGAATTCTCTCTTGCATAAGTTGGCGGGTGTATTGATGATGATTTTGCGATCCCCCATTCAGAATTCCTGCGGCGGAGTGTCCGCCTCTTTGGGCAACATGGAAATAAACGTAGCCGCCAATCTCTGAACGATGCTAAAACACATCCAAGGTTGATAAGTAAATTAGCATCAAAAATTAAATTTGTTACAATTCGCGGTTTCTCAACAACGACTTGAACGATTAATCCACAGAATATATCAGAGACTGCACACAATACAGCAGTGACCATGACGCGTCTGATGACTTTAACAATAGTACGTTGCCGTTTGAATTTTCTCTCTTTAACTTTCATTGATGAGTTCTTTCTCTTTTCCGCACCTCTGACGCTACTACTGCTCTTGCGTCTTATGGTTGATTGTGACGACATTTTGCAAGCTTTCATAGCCGCCCTATGGCGTATTAAAGGATAGAGAAATAACGCCAGCAGAGAGATTTGAAACACAACAGTGCTCACGGTTAGAACCACAAATCTTGCGGTATTCGAAACTATATTTCCCGGTGAAAGAACCATACATCCTCCGACACTATCTTCTGATATTGTAGAGACAAGAAACATCACAGAATTTGCCACTGATGCCAGTCCAATCAATGACAATACAATGTAAGCCAACACGCTCAATATTTTAGAGCCGAGATGGCGCATTGCAGGATGAGATAGAAATACTTTTACTCTGTACCACAAGATGGCGTAAAGCGTCGAAAGTGAGATGCAATACGTCACCACCATCGCGACCTAAATCGAAAAATGCAGTTAGCACGTTCATTCCCGGAAGGTTATTACGAAATAAGCTTATTGACCTATATAAAGTAAACGTTCCTATTTTCATAATTTAGACGACTCGGAAGGGATACAGCAATTACCGGTATAAACTAAATTTTAACGGCGGACAAATCGTTCAAGGCGGGTCGTTTTCCTCTAACATTCCAGGAGAGGAAACCCGCCTGAAATCTTGGTTCGCTCCACACTAAATCAGCTTCCCAGCCAACGACGCCCGATGTCAGTACTATCGTACAGCCACAGGCAAATGATGATAATGATGCTCGGCATAGAATCTCGGTTAATAAATCACCCCGCAGATCGCAATTTGCTATAATAATGCACTCGCGACACCGATTACGAAGTACTGTATATAACCCTAAGTAGTAGGAGGGCGAACACTGGCGTGATCAGAAAACCTTGATTAGTCAAGCCGATACTGTATATGATTATTATAACGCTTCAATAGTGTATACCTGATAATCTCTGCAATCCACTCGGTGTTCGTTCGCGGGAGCAAGTTCTAACTGCTCGCAGGCAATTCTGATAAAGGTAAATGAAGCCGCAGCCAAACTCATCTTTCTCAAAACACGAGTGTCCTTTTCCGATGTTGTTTTTGATTTGCCAGAGCCAGCAGCAGAATTTGACGTTAACGACTCGGAGGTTTGAACAGTGACTTTACGTGTCGCTGTTTGAATGTTCTTGCCGTTTTTCTTCTGGACGCAATTTGATTTCATCCAATTATATTTTAAAAGCGCGAGCACAACGTAACTCGCCGCCAATGCCATGGAAACCGCTCCAGTTTGATAGACGATTCTATCTGATGTAGAAATGCCAATGTTTTCATCAACGCTGCTATTTGTAGGTTCAGTCATTATGTATCCTTGACTTGTAGGGCTTGCAACTGCAGCGTCGCCATTGATAATAATATTTATTCCTTCCTTCGACATCGCCTACGATGCCTTTTTATAGGTATAAATACTATGGCCAGTACCAGTAACATGGAATCTGCACATAAGCTAAATATACTTATCATCAAAAGCTTTTTGCCTCTCAACGTCTCACGGAACAATCGTTCGTTGGTCCAAAATGTGCAGGAGTCAGCCGCACGGAAAGTGAGCAAATTACCAACGGGCTGGGTCGAACGCGCGTATTAACACCCACCTCTACCTCCTGTGCACCAATTTTGGACGGCACCATGCAGGTCGATGACTCAATCAAGAAATTATTCACAAAGAAGTTCACGCCCGATAAATAAAAAACTGACAAAACTTCCCCGCACCACTTCGTCATCGAGATTTCGCAACCAATTATAGCTACATTTTTCAATCAACACCAAATCGATTGCGAGAATTTTACATACCGCACTCGAACTCGAACGGGAGCACACCAACTCGAAAAAACGCACCTGGCCTAAATGTCCGACCGAAAGGTTACGGATAGAGGCTATCAAAATCCACGTTGTTCTAATTCCTAACTGTTGGGATGCATGCAAATATAGTTGCACGAGACCAGATTCGCCTTTCCAAAACAAGGCTAAAAGGCATCTAATCACATGATTCTAAATTAGCAATGTAACACGCGATGAATCAATGCCAGATAACGCTTCAGACTAATAACCGATGATCAGCTGATGTCAAATTCGTGCCAACTAATTTCACCAATCATAAATATACACGGTGCTTCACCATAGACAAAACAGCTGTTGCTTATATGCCTATATGCTTGGTTTTTCAAGCTTGTTTCGCCGACGAACGGCGTAAAATGAATTACCACCAAAGCCCCAAAGCCGCGAGGTCTACGCATATCTTCGTAGGCAAAACCGAGCCTAGACCTATGTGACATTCATATATTACAACAGTACCGCGTTGACAGACTAGACTAGACGCTTCTTGGTTTCGCAAAATAACTTTTTCACCACTCACCTGTGTGATGATGTTTTGAACATTGAACTCTAGACTTTCCTTCGCATTTCTAGCGTTCGTGGTTCCTATATACTTCCTATCCATCTCATTTCATCAGAAACAAAGAAATCTTGAATTTTAGAGCAACGATTTCAGCAACGACTTGTCACCATATGCAAATTTGTCAGCACCCAGTCAGCACCAGCACCAGTCACCAGCATGGCAACGACGGTTCCACTCTAACGTAGGCCATGTTTCCATAAGAAATTTACTTTCTATGCTTCCAAAATATATAGCCTCTATACGCTCAGGTCTAAACTAAAAATAAAGAGGTAGGCTGAAAAAGACTGCACAGAACGAACATCGAATCCACTTAGGCTACACGGGCCGTTAAAGAATCACGCATTTCATAATGGCGGCCTATTACATAGGCGTACGCCGTACGGTACATCCACCTCATCTTCGCGATGCCGCGACCATGCGCCTTGACCCAACTCTGAAGTGGCGACCGACGGATTACCAACCCAACCTGGCCGATATTCCTAATGTAACGGCCTTTAGCCAAGTAGAGATCGGCAAAAATAATAATCAAAAATGCTCAAGAAATTTTCAGATCGAGTATCGTGGGCCGTGGTCGTATCGAAGCACGGACAGGGCGAACCAACTGCACGCGACATCACTCATCCAGCTGGCGGCTGCCACCTACCGGTATATCATTAATCTTCAAAACGCCCGTCACCATTTCATGGATCTGTAAATAGAAAATTACGTAGATGTATGTTGTAAATAAAATATCATAGCCAAGGTTTCATGTAGAAATCAATTTTCGTCCTGACATTGTTGAAACCATAGAATGTAATGGTGAAACATACCTTTTTAGAACTGAGACTTTTATTGACAAAAGAGACCTAACGCGAACGTCAAGTGAAACGAGAGCTTTTATAGATAGCGTTGAAGTAATCAAGCACAAGGCAAAGTTAAGGAATAACAACAATTTAACAATTTCTTGTTTTTGATGTACCATAAAGATTATTTATGTCGAGTGACACCTTTCCGCTTCACTTGTTGGCCTCAAGTGGAAGTTGCTTTGAAATCTGAGGACGCAAAAGCCGCCGACCGCGAGCGGAAAGTTGGTAATGGATGTACAAAGGTAGGCGCGAAAGGGGAATGTGTGGAACATGACAGGAAGTAATAATATCAGTAGTTCTTTCAAAACGGCATTTAATGCTGTTCGAAGGGCAAATGTCGCCAGAGGAACAGTGCGTAAGAAGCCAGAAAACATTGAAAAATCATCCTCCCTTCCGCATTCTGCATTCGTGAATTTTCATGCCGTGGGACCAGCATGGACTGGAAAGCCAGCGATCACGCTGCGATTGCATAATGTTGCGGGTGCGCCTGATTTATATTGTTTCAACCTTATGCCATCTGTTGACCGACATAGAAAAGTGAGCCGATCGAAAGCAAGTGGATTTTTTTTAACGAGCACAAATTCGGATAGTATCATACGGAGCAATATGATTTTACTTTCTCGTAAAATGTTAGAAAGGTCCAAAGGAGACAGACTGCCTCTTTCGGGTCCACCAGGTTTTACGAATTGTATGGAAAAGACAACTAAAAGACTTCAAATTCCGCATTTTTCACGACAGTTTCTTGAGAGGTTTCTGATAACGGATGGAGATGAACCATACAAAACAAACTGTATCGAAATATCAAAAATTATTGCAGCCCCGACAAATGAATATTGTCATGGCACAGATCCAACAGTATCGTACATCTGTAACATCTGTTTTAATCAAAATAAAGAAGATGATACATTGCATCATCATGAAGAATCAGACGACACTGAATCTGAAAATCATATTTCCCATAATGCCATTGCAATTTTAGATTGCCCTACTGTGCAACATTTTGATCTAATTAAAGATCATCATATATGGTCAGATTTTCACCAAAATTCTGTCTCAAAATTGATATCTGCAGTGATTCATCTAACTCCTGACGATATATTTAACAATGGTGACTATCAAAACTGGATTGAATATTTTGGGGGTGATTGCAAACACCTTATCGTAAATGATACATCACCGTATACGCGTGCAGTGAAAGAGTATCGGCAAGTTTCAAAGTTACATCAATTAAGTCCTCTACTCTTTCCGCATACAGACATCGATGCAAATGATATTATCAAATTCGACGGAGCAGAAAAAAATATTTACCAAGTTGACGGCCGCATGGAATTATCGTTGAAGGGAGATATGTGTCAAATAATCAAGGATGAGTCAAGAGTTCATGATGAAGATATCGAATCGATGCAGTCTTGGTTTTCTGACATTTCATATCAATATCCATCTGCATTGGATGAACTTTCATCGAATATGAACGGTTTGAAAAGTCCCAACTGTGATGGCTACTTTCCAAGTTTATCGGTTTTAGGATCTGGTAGTGTACATGATAATATGTTACGTGCACAGCCTGCTTTTCTACTCCGTTTAGACAATGAGAACTCTATTTTATTAGACTGTGGTGAGCAAACATTAGATAGAATTCATCTCATGTTTGGCGACTCTGCGAACAAAGTCTTAGCTTCTATTAAATTAATTTTATTATCTCACCGTCATCTTGATCACCACGCTGGATTTCATGGTTTGTTAAACGGAATTATCCAATCCGGTGGTGGACGTGAGCAAAAGGTGTTTTGTTTAATGCCATATAATGTACAACCGATATACTCTGATATGATGGCTGATAATTGTGATTTTATCAATTTTTGCTCTTTGTCAAATCAACCGAATGAAGCATTGCTAAAGTACAAGGCTGCCGAAATCCTCCAATCATTACCGATTAAAAATATCGTGCCAGTACGAGTGGATCATAATGTATTAACTTTTGGTATCGTAATCGTGACAAATTGTGGTAAAAAAATCGCTTACTCATCAGACACTCTTCCAATGTCGCATCAACTGATAAAATATGGTAGGTTTGCAGATTTGCTGATTCATGATTGTTTATATGTTGAGTCAGGTATGGAAATGGAAGCAAAATTCCGTAAACATGGTTATTTAGATGGTGCAATCGCAACGAGTAACGCGATGAATGCAAAATTCTTGTTGTTGACGCATTTTGCCCCACAATACCCACTCGTGCCATATGAAAATGACCCTGAAAAATATGGAAATAACATTTGTCCGGCATTAGATTATATGTCTGTGAGTCTGTCAGATTTGCATAAATTGCCTCATTTGATGACTGCATTAGAGGAAATTTATAGGGACAAACTCAAAAAAGCTTGGGCGAAATCACGTAGCTTGTATATTCGGAGAGTTTCGCGTAATGCAATGGTTGAACAATTTTCATCTTTATTTGGCACAAATTAATATTGTCAAAACTAATTCCTAAAATCACTTGAAAACCAATCATTATTTTTCACCTTGAACGCTCCCTCTATGACTGTGGTAATGCTATCATTCAAGGATCAGCACAAGCCACCCATGGGTTGTTATTAATATGCTGCTAATCAAGGGGACATGAAGAGCTAACTGATTCACTTTTCCCATCCCCACCTTGTAATAACAACCCATGAATTTTAATTTTTTATCTCGTGGATTGCAATGAGTTTTTCAAGTATGGGACAAAGGTTCTATGAAGCTATGTGCTAGCCATTCAAGAGCTTGGTCTCCATTTTCATGTCTGAAAATTCAGGGGTCAGTCGTCTCTGCTTTGATGCAATAGTTAATTCTCTTCTTCTTTTCAGATTATATATAGTTAAAATGTCGTAAAATACTCTAAAACTTTAAAATAATACATAAAATGCCAAAGGTGCGTGCGTGTGCGGTGGACTCAGCACTACCGAGTGATGAGCTCTCGTTGATGCAAACGCCAACCGTGTCAAAGTCTATTAGCCGATCGAATGATACACAAAAAGGATCGGAATATCAAAACTCCATGTTGGATCCGGACCATTACGTTTTCAAGTTGAAATTTGAAGAACCGGAAAAATTTCTTGAACTTGTCATCAGTCATTTATCAAGATTTTTAGATCTTCCAGGGGATGAATTTGAGATGCTGAGGAGTTCGGCGGGGAATGAAACAAAGCCAATTTCTACAAAAGGGCACAAAAAATCATGGAGTTTCATTAAAAAGAAAGAACAAAAGGAAACGATATTCGGTTCTCTGCTAACAGAAGACAGTCTCATTCAAATCCAACATCTCATGGATTATTTGTCGTCTCATTTAGAAGTGGAAGGATTATTCAGAAAACCCGGCAATTCTCATCGTTTACAACAACTGCGAGCCGCGTTGAATACCGGAGTATGCGTCGATCTCGCATCGAGTAGATTTCACTCGCACGATGTCGCGAGCATCTTAAAAACATTTCTCGGGGAGATAGCGGAGCCTGTTTTATTACACAAATACTTCAATGCACATTTACAAATCGCAGATATGATGGCGTTTGATGCATCCGGAAATTTAACTGAAACTCCGGATAAAGCGAAAAGAATTGAGGCTTTGCAGTTATTGTTGTTGTTACTGCCAACTGTAAATCGTACATTGTTACGAGGTGTCTTGAATCTACTATTTCAAACTGCCAAAAACCAGAAAACCAACAGAATGAATGCGACAAATCTGGCAACAATGTTTTGCCCTCACCTTCTCTGGCCTAGGAATTTGAAAACAACAGAATTTCAAAGCAACATCGGCAAGCTCAACGATCATATGGCGTTTATGATACGTCATTCACAAAAAATATTCATCGCTCCGCAATATATCCGCGATTCAGCGCAGATCAGCTTCACTGGCGCATCATCAAGTGAGCAAGCAAACACAAATTATATATTCACCCGATCTGGAGCTGTCAAGAGAACGTCTAGCGGAAGGGATGAATACGCGGTCGAAACTAGGTCGTACACAGAAAAGGCGTTAAAAGAATTATTTGAACAAGTGAACAACATGCCAGAATCTGCAAAAAAGAAAAGAATTGTTAAAAACATGGAGAAGCAGCAAGCCACAACTCCGAAAAAGAACCATAAAAGAAGCCGTACCTTCGGTGGGATGATTAAACGAAAGGTACTGGCTGTTAAAACACCAGCAACAAAAGTAGACAGCGACAATGCTAACAAAGTCAAATCACAACGCGTGTTTCATCCTACTCAATCAGCAAGCGCCGTCGCTCCAAGAACGCAACCTTTGCTGATGCGAAGAAAGTCGGCAAATTTTAAAAAAACAGGAAGAGGTGTAAAAGAAAGTTTCTTTCGACGTTCGATGAAGCATGAAAGAAGTTCTGAACTGATCTCATCATCTAGCGACAGCATTGATAAAGTCACGTTGACGGCTTTGAAGCCGATACCTTTTCCTTCGTTAGATGACGGCGAGGAAAAGGAGAACATTAGAGAGTCTACTGTATGAAATAGATTCTTTTTTAACCGTATGTTCACAGTCTATTCACTAACCTGGCGAGTGGCTAGTCTGGTCTTGAATAAAGCCGTTAGTAACCTCCTTGAGCCACGTAGGAGAGTTACTTTTTAAATGTAAGGTACGATGCTTGAGTCAACTTTAAGACGGTGTCTCTACGCTCTTTAGTTGTAGATCTGCCCTTGTCATTATAAAATGGAGCCAGTTTTTGCATATCTGCCACAGCCTAGGATTACGAGCTACGACTGTCTCCTATTTTGAAGGCCAAGAAGAATTTTTGGCCTTCGTACCCCTTACATGTGAGAGTGCAAATTTGTTGGAGTAGCCTATAAATAAGTCTTGCGCTATCTGCGTTTTGTGGATGTTGTCGTGAGCGATGTTTGCCGCCTGTGACTGCCATCTTTGTACATGGATTTTTTTCAATTCATCAATCATACGGTCCCTTTGTACTTTTTATTCAAAAATCAGCCTTACTCAGACTATTAAACGGTATGGTAAAAACTCCAACATTTGGAACTTGTAGCTTGCTGATACTAGGACCTCACCTGCTTACTTACTGTGTAGAAGTCAAGCGCTCACGGCTATCAACTGAATCAATTTTGGAGTCTCCAACACAGGAGAAAGTTATGTTGTTGAAGACCCTAATTGCATCATTACCTTATGGTGTTTGCATTCTCACCAAAATCTAATCTTAAGCTTGATAGCCGTCGTAACGTTTCCACATTCCACCATGTAGAAATATCATATATATATATTGGACAGTTGGATAAATTCAAAGCAACAACAAACGAGTTATGTAGAGGTCAGAGTAGCGATAACATGCGTCGTGCGTGTAAATGATAGATATCTTACTTTAGCGACTCTAGGGAAGGTTATTGGTTTGAGGACTGGGAAAATAAGAAGCGAGGCAAAGGCCTATATTGTGCAGAATCTCAACACTATGCAGGAGCCAGTCTTCTGATTGAGAGGTCTCAAGTTCCATCCGAGTCAAGTCAAATACTTAAAATCTATAACAACAAACTGCACTGCACATGTGCTTATTACATTGCTCAATAACATGCCACAGCATTACTGAGATTCTCCTATGGTATGAATAGACTTTGATAAATTCACACAAGCATGCATGTCGTGGTCCACTCCACCATAAATTTTTTAATCAATAATACATAGCCTACCAAACATATGATTAACATAATGAGTATCACCAGCAAATAGTCGGATCGAACAAAAGGCAAGAAGAGATGCACACGTGCAATAAATAAATAGAAAAGTGAGAAAAATAACTCACAGGCCAATGATAAATTCGTCGACATGCACATCAGAGATATGTAGACTGCAGTGTTGCGAACAGCTATTCAACATGGAACCACACATTTCAATTTTATATCGTGGCCTGCTAATTAGAAACAGACAGAAAAAGGTATCACATAGGCTATAGGGTATGCTCAGGCCCGCGATCAGCTTTTCATAATTTCAGAGGACGCACATTGATGAAATATTGCCCCCTATCTGTGTGGTAAATTTGGATTTCACGGCACTCGAAACTCCAGAACTCCTCAAATCATTGCCTTTCGATCTTGTGATGCAAGAAGATCGACAAATGTCCTGTGCCCCACTAGTTGCGGACCTGGGTAGACTATGGTTTACTCATTTCAGTATTCTATACAGAAACATGGTATGTATTTTACAATAGAGAACTCAACTCGAGGTCGTAATAATTATGATTTCTTGATTTTTCGATATTTGAAGGCATCCAATTTTAATGGAACAACTTGGAACTTCATTAGTGCCTCAGAAACATCCACATCCTCACAAAACACAACAACATCTTCACCGGCATTAGACGCAGCCATATTCGCAGGGGGAGCGGCCAAACATACAGGCGTATGCGATACAGCACCATCCCCAACATTTCTATGATCTTTACTTCGATTTTGATGTCGCGACGTCGAGTCTTGTTCAAGTAACAGCCCGGCGAACGCGACGTCTTTTGCATCACGTGAAGTCTGCATGCCCTGGGTTATAGTAAATTCAGTAGGGCTAGGAGTAACGTCTTCGTATTGAATTCTTGTAAAAAATTTATCCAACATGGTTTCAGTACTTTCCAATTTGTACTGACTTTTACTACTGATGAGATCTTTAGAGTTACCCACTGCATTCAACATTTGTTGCTCTCGAAGAGTGTGCCACCGTGTTAATATTTCATCATATTCAATAACCTGAGAATGTAATTTTCAATTTTTTACTAGGAAGGCTATGTGGAATTCGCATACAAGTACAAATCGTCATCTAGCAATTAGACTGCAGATTTTCAAAGTAAAATCGACAAATTCTACGATCATATAACTTGGTTGATAAACATCAACAAGTGCATTCGTGAATGCATGACTTACCTTTTCGAAATCTCCCAGCTTGCCATAAACAGCCATCAGACCTCTGTAATCGTACTCCAATCCGCTGTATGCCTCTCCGTGTAACTGCTTGGCTGTAGAAAAGACGCATTTTAATTTTCTTACGCATAGTTTGGCAACACACAACCTGCTTTAGATTGCTATTGTGGGTACTTAGTGCATGATATGCCTGGACACTTGTATCAACGGCGTGTATCAGTGTAAAAGCAGCAAAAAAGAACAAAGGACAAAATAAACTACGGCGTTATCCTAGACTTATTATTCTCACCAATTGCGATGCTGCGCAAATACAAATATTCAGCTTTCGCGTACTGTTTCATGTCGTAATTATACAACGATGCGATATGTCCGATGGAAAGTGCGACTTCGTAATCATCTGGTCCCAGAAGTTGCTCTTTTATTGCAATCGCTTTCAAATGCATCTCCTCGGCTTGCTGTGAAAAGCAATTTATAAGATTTCCATCTTTTCGTGCTATTGAGACTACAAGGGCGCCTTTTCCAAATATAGCTAGATAGCTCAATTTTTCTCACTGGTGCGGAGTGGTGTAGAAAGTTGACACAACACAACCCAACCTTCCAGCACAGTCTTACATTATAAGAGCTATTGCATTGTTACTGACATTTAGTCAACATACTTTGTAAAGCTCCATGGACTGATACAGTCTGCCTAGATTTCCATAATGCTTTGCGGTCTGGACGTTAAATTCACCATAAGCAGTTTTTGCCAATTCCAAGCTTTTGAGATGAAGCTCATGAGATTCTTGAAGAAGTTGCCTCTGATAACGTAAATTGGTCGAGTCGATCGCTATTTCTTCCAATATCAAAGCTGAAAAAGCATTCTATTTCAACCTTTGTATAAAAAGTATGGTGCCAGACACCATTTTTGAAATCACGGCACATAACTTTGGAATAAAAAAAGATAAAAGTTGTTCGACTAATGTACCGTGCATTACCTTCGAAGAGCCGAATTATCCATTTGGCTAGGTAGGCTGAAGCTTAAGGAAGCCAAGACGGCCAGGGTGCCTCAAAACATATACAGGTAGGTTTCTAAATATGCCGTGTCGGAAAAAGAACAGTTTGCTGTACATTCTGAATTATTGAGTCCAGAATAGCATGGGGGCGATGAGTCGGGACATCTAAAATGGATTCTAAGGCTAGGGGACCCTCAAGACCAAATCCATCAAATAATCATACCAATTCATAAACTTCGATTACCTTTGACGCGGTTTGAAGAAGCCAACAACAGATGGTTATCTGGTAAAATTTTTTCCAGAATCCGAATTGCATCATCAGCATGCATTTTTGCCGAGTTAAAATCTCCCGTGCTGTACTGATGGACGTAACTCGCGTAGGCAAAGTCTTCATGTGCGATCGCGACATGTTGATTGCAACCTCCGAATGCACTTTGTCTGATAACAAGGGCTGCCTGAAACAGAGATGTCATGTAAGAATACAGGAGCGGAGCTTCGGAAGCTTGTTCCAATTAACTGGACTGGATGTTAAATCTGTGGCGACTTATTCTGTCTATTACTATTTGGATCATCCGTCATCGAATCATCGGCTCCACTATGTTTCTTATCATAGATTACAGTATGTAACAAGTAAATCGTTAATTCTATATTTCTCACCTCATAAGCTTTTAGTGACTGTGACACGTCATCGATGTTCAACAAATAAAATCCGTAATCAAGCAGCGTCGATGAATGTTTCGGGTGGTGAGATCCGAAAGTTTCTCGAGAGAGAGCGACCGCGTGACAGACCAAACATTCAGCCGCTTTGAATTGTCGCTTCACAACACATGCTCTCGATGCCAGTCGCAACACGTCAATCAAAGTCTGAAAGAATGATAGCTTTGAAGGTCTGCAAGCAACTCATTACTGAAAGCCGCCACATCTTGCGAGCCAATTAGAATATCCATGATCCCTACTGTAACCAATAGCACTGGTAGCACCAGATGGCCACGTCTTAAACAGGTCATCCTCAATCTCACAATCACCGAGATGTTTTGAAAAACCACTCTGTGTGTCGGTGAATGGTTATGAAGTCTAAAAAAGCAAATAATACTCTCTCACAGCTTCAGAGACAAATCCTGGTTCTTTCAACATTCGAAGAGCTTCGATACTCCATCGATAAGCTTTATTATATTCGCTCATAGCAAAGTGGTAAGCTCCATATTCCACAAACAGTGAAGAAAGATTAATCTTGACATCAGGATACAGTAAACAAAGGCTGCGAAAAAAAGAATGCCTACATCAGTAGCCCACAAATCATGACCAGTGGGAGGGGAAAGTTAAGGGGGTTAAAATTTTATATAAGTTATCAACAAAAGCTCAACGTTACAGTCAGGGGGCTGAAAATCGGGAGGGACCTCAATTTTGAGGCAACCAATGTTAATAAAGGGTGAATTTTGCAGTGAAGAAAAAACTCGAACGGGTCCAAAATTTATAGGACAAGACATTGAAGTAGATAAAGCCAAACAGGTGAGGAGGATTTCAATACTTGGAAATTTCACCTTTGAAATAGCTCTTGTGCAGTAAAAAACATTGCTTTTGCATCATTGTACAAGCAGTTGGCGTTGTATGTGTGCAATAACCTAAACACAAACAGACAGATTGAGATCGTGGGTCAACACCGAGCTCACGTGGAACACTGTACTCACTGAAATCACGTTCTCACGGGGGCACTGGGTCAACAGGGAAATCTGTACTTATTGGGAGCACTGTGACACATGGAAACGCTTGCTTACATAGAACCAAGTGCTCATGGGGAACACTACATTCATGGGGAACACTGTGCACGAAGCACCGACTGAAGGCCTCTATTCTTGCCTACTTCAACGGCGGCGACCTCGATTGACCAGAGCAGCTCTGCCCTCGCAAGCCCCTTTGATCCTGATACTGCAGCACTCGTGACAGACTTGGCATCACAGCTACAGGAAGTTCGAACTCACACATTGCAACTACTATTCTTTGAAGCGAAAACGTTGAAGGCGGGCACCGAACTCTGTGCCTAGTACAAATATGAGTCATAGGAGCGATAACCCTTCGCGCTGGTCACCTTATCTCGAATCGCGTTGGCACTTCAAGGAATTAAGGATAACATCCGCCATGGTTACATCCGTTGAGCTGGGAGGATAGACTGCGTGCGTGCTGCTCGTTCGTTTTTGTGTCTGAGACGTTTCGATTGTATCTAGATAAAACGTTCGTGCACGGCACCTCGCTGAGCAATATACAAATATTTCAGTGGTGATGTGAAGCTTAGTACACAGACTATTATGACTAGTGAATATCAACAATCTCAGATTTCATAAAAAGGCGTGCTGACCCCCAGAATCCCCCTCTGGCTTCGTCCCTTGTCGATAATACCAATAAGTATTATTATAAATGGTCCTATTCATGATTCAGAGACTCACTTTGTAACACAATGAAATGCCTTGACCAATTCTTCACAATGTAGGCAAACATCAAAACAAGCCATTAGAACAAGTGCAGCATCATCATTCCAACCAGCTTCCAAGAAAAAAGCTCCTAAATTTTCAATACCGCAAAGAAAAATCATAACCTTGCACCGTTGAAAACGAAACTTATTATTTTTTACCGAGACTAAATCCACGTAGAATTATTTTGTCACGCTCAGTTGCATCCACAGTGTCAGTTGATTGGTTGAAATTGGAAGCCTGTTCCTGGTACATTGTAGCGAGCTTGTTTGATATCTACAAAAACAGCAAAAGCTGTTTTGATTGATTTTCTTCTTCCAGCAGATTTTATCAGTTGAGATCACATCACTCAAAGCAAAAGTAGAAAGGTCGGGGAGGGTTAGGCTTTCCTGCGTATGTTTACTAATATTTATGGTGAGTGCAATACCCAGTTCGCCCGAAAGTCAATTTGCTGGCAATGTACCGGTACACTTTTACACTACACTTTCTGATTGATGGCAAACAAATATATACATTAATTATATAGCCCTAAGTCGTTTTCCGGTATATCGTCAAGACCTCAACGTCAATCACACACTAAGCAGTAAGCACCTGGTGAGGTGCAGAGATCATTTTACCTGGACTCCATTATCACGAATGGCTTGAAATGATCGGTGAAGAGCAAGTCTCTTGTGTTTAAAAAGCAGAAGACTTGAAAAGATATCCAAATCTCCAAACACATTCGCCAATTGATCAAGTTTCCCAAGATAATAGAGCTGAAAAGGACACAAGAAGAAAATTTTCGAATTCTGGCTCGTGCGCACAACCCTCTGAGAGGCAGTGTCCTAGTCCCAATTTCAGACTTGACAAAAGGATGGTTACAGAAGGTAGCATAAAAGCTCTTTGAATTCACTGTGTGGAACACTATTCACTGGGCGACCCCAGAATGATTATATGAAATATTTGCTAAGTAATTAGGGCTTGCACGACCCTACAAACTTGCAGGAAGAGGAGGTATCTTGTAGTATCAGATGGATCAGTGATATCTAGGCTAGAGGTGTCTGGTAAGAATGGGAAAATAAAAATGCGGGAATGGAGCGATCAGAGTCTCTGGACTTCTGGTGACCCGCAGTTTGTAGAAGCCCAAATCACCAGAATTAAAAAAAATCAAATTGAAAAGCAGAGAACTTCTTACTTGGTGGTAAACTGAAAACTGCAACGACACAGGCAACGAACGAGTAGCCCTCTCCAATTTATCGAAGCTGACTGCGATGACACTGAAACAACATCCAGTCAAACTTCGAGGCATCCAGTTAAGCTCCATTGCCTCCATGACTAATCGAATGGAGCACCATCAAGGCATCAGCAACAGTCGATACACGTACGCCAATACATGACACATCTACCACAATAAACTGCTAGGAGCTAATGTAGAATACCAGGACTAAAATAGGAATATTTGCATGATAACAACAACATAACCAATTACCGGTACTTGGTAATAATGTAATATCGGGCTCGTGCATACAACTATTGCACTGAAAAGTTGAACATTAGACACCATTTCAACACAAGCCCCATAGACCAAAGCAGCAAAAGCACCTCTTCAATAAATTTTGACATGCACCAGTAGGCCTACCAGACATGCTGTGAAGATGCTTCCAATTTCGAACTAATGAGCGAGCATAATTATATTCGAGGCGAAGCAGGGTCTAAAATCAAGTGCAATAATATGAAATGATCAATCATATTAAGGCCCTACAATTACAGTCTAAATTGGTATAAATGTATGGCCAACACTAACAAAATGATAAGGTCCGATCAGTAATACAAATGGCTGGTTTGAAGCAGATACAGTACGTCTGACGGTTTGTATACATTGGTATGGATTTTACACAAAGCTATCTAGCCTATAAACATGACACAGGCATCACCGGTAATTATAATATATCTATTTAATGCACACACAACGTATAGAAATGTAGAAAATCATGTCAAACCCTACCCATAAAAAATCCTGGCGTGGTATGGGGGCTGGAGGGCAGGGACAAGGTGACGATAGGCATGAGATCATCAGATATTGCTCTTGTTACTAACCATGATTATCTTGCCAGGAGCAAATCCTGAATCTATTCATTAAAGGGATGTCTATAACTCTATATCACGAATCTTCAGAAACTAAGACGTAATGTATATAATCAAATTTATAAGTTCGATCAATCTCAACGTCAGTAATTTGCAATCCAGCAACACCAAGAAGACCGGTTGATATTGGCAACAAGTTGAATGTAACATCAGTTGACGATTTTGGATTCAATTTATCAAGTTGAAAACCCGACAATCCCTCCCAAAGTAAATTATTATGATTTTCAAAAGAAACTTTTAAATTTTTTGAACGTTCACTACAATTTGTTATACGACAAACTATCTCGAATGATTCCATTGCTATGACTTCACCCGGGATTTTAACAACACCTACGTGAATATCGGAGTCATGAACAGATGGTCTTTGAAGTTGGCTCGTTTGTAACCGTCCTCGTTCACCCAATCCTGTTTTCCATACAATATCAAGTTTACCTATAGCGGGTGAAACATTTTGACCCCAGTTTTTGGGGTTTGCACTATTCACCGACAAATGGTACAGATATTGTCTAGTATCCTTAGGCTTCAAATAGTCTTGGTTCACAAAAGTACTGATCCCATTAACTTCATTTACCGGGACAGAATTGTACGAAACAGATGGGTCAAGGCCTACTTTTTCTATGCACATTGTAGTATCGGTCATATTTTGAATTTGGGCTTCTAGATATAGTTCGACAGGAGTTATATTGTAAAATTTGGTTTTCACATCAAGCGGTTTCAAGACTTGAAATTTAAAAAATTTTCGAAAAAATCTTTGACGACCATCTGTATTCCTATAATTCACACTACACACAAGAATGTGAGTACCGAGTTCCTTTACTTCATGTCTCATGACGTCATCGATGGACTCCCCTGGCTCCATACTCTCTTTCGCTGGAATTTGAATTAAATTTAATCTCTGAGATCCGGTCTGCAAATCTGCTTTGACAACTATTTCAGTTGCCTTCTCATTGCTGTCGTTATGAACTGTCACATAACTAACAAATGTCTCTCCAAGAAAGATGTTTCCAAAGCTTTGAGGTAGGACTAGTAATTGATCCATGACTGTCGGGCAGTCTTTTGAATATGTCTTATCGTCTCCAACGCTAAACATGCCAAATGCGGAGCCTAAGATTGATGGTTTTGTCAGACGCATCACACGCAATGCAAGAAGGTGGGTTTCTTCTGCCATTCTTCACAATTAATCGCCTACTACTGCTACAATAGAGAAGAAAAATCTGAATAAGCGAGATGCAGTCTTGTCAACAAGTTATAACGCAGCCCATCAGCCTAGTTCCTAGCGACTCCACTCCACCTCAACGTATGCCAGTTACGCCACAACAAATCATTGATGCATGCAGTGCGGGAGGTGTTGTTTTGCCTTTGGCGGAAACTATCTTTTTCGTCTGCCTTTGGCTCGCTGACTTCTACAAAATATTTGTACGAGATCGACCGATATTGATTTTTCCAACGCGATACGAATCGACCTGCACGTATCGTTGGCAGCAGACAGACACCAATCAATCAACCCAAAGCTTATGTACATAGGCTAAACCCGAATTTGCCAAAAAATGAAAACCAACCTATTTCAACGATGACTGGCTCGAGGTTTCTGTTCAGCGCTCTGCGCTAGATCAACTATAGCCTACCAATCTAGCCCGCAATATGAGGAATATGACCACTGGAGTGGGTCAACCTTCAAAGACGTCAGTCGTTCTGCTTATGCAAAACTCCACACATTTTCATTGCAAAAGCATCATTTGCCATTTCTATTGAGGAACCAATCAAACAAGAAAAACAACCCAAACACAATCCAAATGCTAGCTCCTCATTGTTTATAATATCTACAAAAGGACACGAGTGAGACAAGAGCTCATTTCAAGGAAAATTAAATTCAAAACATCAGTCTACACTACAAGCATCACTCAATGTATCAAAATGAAAGAGAACAAGGCAATGAATGAAGAATATAATAAAATAGAAAAAAAGGCATTGCCACAGACAACTGAAAAAGATGCAGACAACATCACTACAAAATAAATACAGGACTTCATGTGAACATCAGTGTCAAGTTCTGACCATTGACCGTGTCATTCTACGAACTGGTGTTTTCTTACGCCTGATAGGGGTGCTGATGTCAGCGTCGTCGATCGATGTTTCTTCCTCTATGTCAGAGTTTCGCAAAATCGCCACATTTTCTTTCACATTATCATCTTCAGAATCACTGGAAAATTCTATAGTAACGCGTCTTGAAGCTTTGCGTGTGTTTCTTGTCACTCGTTCTGTAGGCTCTTTAGTATCTGAAGACGAGGGAATTTTCTGTCGTCCAGATGAATAAAAATCTTGAGCGTCGTCAGAATCACTGTCTGAAACAATGTTCAGTCTTTTTCTTGTTGGTTTTACAGTTCGTCCGCCTGCCAATGGAGATTTTGTTGGCCATGCAATGCTAGCACGTGGGGATTTCACGCTTGATGTCCGTCTAGACTTTTTGACGACGGCAGCTGCTTTTGCCGCTGTTTGATCGTCGCTGACGCCTTTCTTGTGGCATTCGTCAATTAAACTGCTCAACTCATCGACCTGAACTTTCATTTCTGCTTTAGTCAATTTTCGAGCTTTTGTGATAATTATGCAGAAGCTCTGATAGACTTGTGCGTCGGCTAATTTATCAGCAAAGAGAGAGAAGTTTTCTTGGAGTTTACGGACTGATTTGTCAGAGTATGATAGAAGAGAAAGACACAAGGCTAAATCTTGCCATTGTCTTCGCGTACGTGTGGCACTGAATCGATGACATAATTTTTCCACTAATGAATCAGAATGCTTTTCTTTTTGTATGAACGTAAACAAGAACTTCATAATTTCTTGAAATTGTTCTTCCTCCATGCTGGCATCGGGAGATGATAATCGACTGATAATATCCGGCATGACATTATAGATAGCGTTCCCTTTCGTTGAAAGTTCCGTGAAGAATTTCTTAATCAACATCACAATATTCTCATCTGAGTCGACCGTGCATCGAGCCATTTCGCTCACATGACCTTTCACCTTTACCATATCGTTAAGGATGAGATTCGATAGAACTTTGACGGTGTAAATACGAACGAGGGATGATTCGTCTTTAAGACGTGCGTACAAATGAGCAGTCCATGGCTCCAGTAAATTCGGAAATCTTACGCATAGATCACCTATTGGTACAACTAGATTTGCTCTGACGCTTTCATGAGGGCTTTTCTCCAACAATGTGAACAATAATCGCAAATGATCTTCGCAAAATTTCGAACTGACTTGCATGAATTTTGCCAAGGCTAGAGACGATGTTGCTTGAACGGCGATACTGTTTGGATTTTTGTCGTAAGTCTCAGTGAGACAGGCACGTACGAGACAAGGTGCTAGTAATCCAAACAGGTTATCCTTAACCATCATGTCATTCTCTGTGATATTTCTGATGTACTCTTGCTCAGCATCGTCTGCAGTAGCGCCACCGACTCCCATGTCTTCTTCTAGATTTGCGTTAGAACTATTCGCATCTTCCTTTCTTTTATTTTCATCTTCTCTCTTTTTGTCACTTTCTTCTTTGCGTTCTCTCATTTTTCTTCGTTGCTTCAATTCCGCTTGCACTGATACTTCCAAATACACTAAATGTTTCATGCAAATTTGTCCAATGGTGAGATAGAACCTTGTCAAGAGCATTGATTTTACTTTAATGTCAGGGTTGTTGTTATTATGTTGTATAATATCTAGCATCTCATGAATAGCAGTTTGACAGAACTCGTCTGGTTTTTCTGATAAGTCGTAAATCAATGACATTGCCTCCATTGTAAAATGTTCCCAGTTAGCTGAAGGATGAATAAATCCTGTTACAACTAACTGGTGCAAACATGAAAACATTTCATGAGTTTCTGGTAGTCTGACACGCTTTTGATACTCCCCAGCAGCTGCTTTTTTCCCTTTCAGCTTTCCTAATGCTTCACAAGTGTATAAAGCTAAGGAGAAATCCACCGAACTTGATGTATTTTCGGGAAATTCATTGACGACTTTTAGTCCGTGCGTCACTAAAACATCAATTTTATTCTTCACAATTGAAGGGGTGGTTTCGGCGAGAAATCCTAAAAGTTGTACGGCAAGTTTTTGCTGCTCGTACGCATCGATTTTATTTGATGAGGTTGAGTTGTTCATCTCAGGTTTGGCAAAACGATCCCATAACATATGCGTCAATCCATTCGGAATGCTATCGGATTCTGCAAGATGTTTTAATAAAATTTCCAAGCTTTTTAGCTTTCCAAATGAAGAAATAGACATCAGGATCATTAAATTATCCACAATTATCCCTGCTCTGGCCCTTGCTGTTTCGGCTTCAGGACTAAAATACAGCAATTTGTAAGCCCCGACGACAGCATCACGAATTTTTTGTTCCTCGTGCCATATTTGCTGTAGCATAGCCGTTACTCCAATGATAGCAAAGTCGAGCTTGAATTGACAAGCTGAAGTGAAGAAATTGATCGCTTCAATTACGTCAGAGGTGACTTTGGAGCGTAGCAGATCACACAAGGCAGGTACACATGCCTGTAGCCTTTCCACAAACAGTACAGAATTCTCTAAATATTCGACAATGTTCTTTTGTTTTGTTATTTCCGGATTTTCCGCTCGTCGCTCATTCTCATTTTCTCGGGACGCGCATTCTTCGGGTTGAAAAAGATCCTCTTCATACGAAACACTTTCGACTGTTTCTGGTAATGCTTCTTGCTCTTGATTTTGTGAAGCCGATTCTTTTTCCAATTGTGATTCAAGCTGGGCAAGCTTAGCTTTAGCGTCATTGCGTCCTTCTTGTAATACATCCAATGGAAGCTTAGCAGCAAACGGGTTAAACTGCAACACAGCCTCCAATAATTGCACTGCAAATCTTCTAACGAGATTACTTTTATCGAACAGAACACTTTCACATAGATGCACAAGTTCAAGATATCTTTTTAATGGCAGTGCTTGCTCTTTAACAAGCATTATCCAGACTTGTAAGGATTTACTGCGTGTGAATGCATTTGGATCCAAGTTTGCATGATCGAGTAAGATATCAAGAAATTGATCTCTTGCAGATTTTGCTTTTTCGTCTAAACCTTCTCCAGTTAAACATCGTAGTACAATTTCGCCCATTATTACGAGCACAGTATTTCTCATCGTGTACGAATCTTCACTCATACGTTCTAGCATAAAGCTAAAATTAGCCAAAGTCGCAGCCGGAGAAGATTTTGACAACTCTACAAGAAATATCCCAATATTTTTTGCACTGTCACTATCTCTAATGAATTCATCTTCTGGAATGTGGCTGATTTCACGCAAAACTGATGTCACGATTGTTCTACATTTGTAGTTGTTATACCACATCGCTACCGCATCAGTCGCTAACGGTGCGGAAAGGTAGGAAAAATGCTGTAAAAGTTGTAACACTTTCACACTCGTTCCCATAACGAGATCAAATTTTTTCAAGAGACATCCAAGTACGTGAAACACAGGTGCTTTGAACTCGCTTGCTTTGTATAGTGACTGAGATTCTAGCATTTTGTAACAGATGCCGCTGATTAAATTGACAAAATCATCTTCGACAAGCTCAGGTTCCCAAAATCGGTGAATATCTAAGTCGACATATGTCATTAATAAACGAACCAATACTTCACATTCTTCAATCCAATATTGAATCTGATTGTCATCATTTTTGTTTCTTGTGGACTTATTTCGTTTCTTACCACCCTGTGAATTTTTACCGATAGATTCACTGAGTTGGTTGAATTTGCTGTGAAATAATTCTGCCATTTGTACAAGAAGATACACCACCATTTTCAAAGCATTTTTGTGTTTTTCGCGAAATTCCGCAGTCAATTCTGGAGGGTCATCACCTTTTTGTAACAACACACTTGCGAGGTATACACCGTACGTTTTACCTCCTCTAATCAACATATCCCACGTTTGTTGCTTGACGACGTTGTCTAAGCTTGAAAACCTGTTAATTATACTGTATACTGTATCAAAATGATCCAAAACAGCAATTCCACCTTCTTTTGAAAATGCGATCTTAGCATTTTGAAGTTTGATTGGTAGAAGACGTAATGAAAACACTTCTTCAACCGAATATTGATTGGCAGATGATTCCTGCAATGCCTCGAAGTTGAATGGGATCACAAAACTTTTCATTTTTCAACCTCTTATGAACATTATATCTTCTAATCTTGTGTCTAACAATATGGCTACAAAAAGAAAAGACTTTTAAATTGTATATACACTAAATTTTATTTTGCCAGACCTTTACTGTCTACGGATTTTGAAAGCCTACTATATCTCTACCTGCAGATTTTTGACACTTGCTGATTGCTGGGCATAGGAGATCTCATAAGCCCTCGCTCTTAGTGATGTCACTTTTCCGGACGGAAATTTCAAGGAAAATTCAAAGTGCCGAAATTTTTCAGTCCCGCGATATTGATATGAAATGCTTCAGTGCACATGAGCAGATTTTGGTTGATTTTTTATAAGCTTTATTTATCGCAGTGTTTTTCCGATTTATCCGATTTTTCTTGACAAGTCGGAGATTCACCCTACAAAGAGACTAGATGCCTTACAAATAGGAGGTTTGCCTTACAAATGGGAGAGAAATGAGAGAGAGAGAAAGAGAGCGAAAGATCTGGTAGATTGAGGATTTGACATCGACTAGCTACTAGCAGGTGCCTGCGCCCTGTGATCCACAGTATATGACAAGTTAAGCGGGATACCAAGCTTATGAAAAAAGCGAGCCATACACAAATATGATGCGGAGTCTTGTGCCTCAGTGGTTCAGTTCACCTGATGAAGGAGCGGAGCTCCGAAAGCTAGTGAATGTTTTAATTCTCAATAAACTAAGGCTGGACGCTAAATCTATGGTGATCTTCTTTACAATATCTATTGATCGTCCGCCATCGGCTCCACTAACTCTTCACCACAGAAAAGATAGCTACTCTTGTAATCACGTGACCGAAGCTTGACTTGACTGATGTGTCACAGAGAGTCAGTAAGGCTAAATTTCATGAAGGACGGGGTAGTTTTGTGGAGCATTTTATCCCGGTATGGTTCATCCGCGCATTTTTATCAGGCAAAGATGGGTTCTTGGTGCAATCCTTTGCACATCAATACTATATTTCACGTACAATACAATCCGTCTTCCACTCGATTTAACATCCAGAGATACGACCTTCAAGGGTGAGAAAGATTTGGATATGGAAATCGTTTTAAGAAAATTAAAATGGCACAAGGAAAATGAAAATAAGAGCCTCGCGGATAGTGGAAACACACTGCGATGTAGAAATTCGGTGCAAGGAAGAGATCTTGTAGCAGATGATCGCGGCTATGTATGCAATAGAGGCGATCTTTCTATCAATGGATGCTGCAACGTCGACGCAATTTACACCAACAAATATGACTGTGATTCTTGCGCGAAAACGAACTGCTGCGTCATGTTTGAGCATTGTGTTTCATGTTGTATGCGGCCAGATCAAAAGCCTTTACTGCAAAAACTATTAAGGAGTGTTTTAATAACTCGATTGCGTAAAATTTTATATTCAAATATTGATGACCAATTTGAACTTTGTATGACTAAATGCCGTACATCGTCATCAAGTGTTCAGCAAGAGAATACGTATCGGGATTCTGTGAAAAAATATTGTTATGGGACTTCACCACCCGAGTTGCATTTGCAGATATGATATTTGAATGTATCGAGTCACCAATAACCACGAATATGGTTATGTGGGTGGCACTAAAAGACCGACCACACATCATCGCGGACTACCGATATGTGAAAATTTTAGCGGGTTGTCCTAACTTATCTACGGTTCCAATCGCTCGCATGTTGTCAATTTTATATAACCAGCATGATCCAAGGTTCACCTTTTAGCATGACCTTGGTCTTGTTCAGAATAAGAGATTGTCAGTCACTTTACACATTCCATCAGTTTTATTTGGTCAATCATGTATTTTTTATCGATTTGTTGCACCTTGATATATGTTATACGCTCTATTTTTATAGACCATAGTCTCCTGATTACGTCTGTAAGACATCTTGTGCGGTTAAGCAATATGAGCCGTGTCATTCACACTGTGAAAGCACATGTGCCTTTGATCAAGTTCCCTGTCAGAGCAAAGTGGACACCAAAGATTCCTCACGGACCAGCGCAAAACCCGACATCACCGTTTTCAAAATCTAAAGTGACTACTTCACAACCTGACACGATAGAAGTGTTTCGAGTCGTGCCGAAAAGATTCAGACGAAGACCTATTGAAATACACGAAATTGAATTAATTGAAAGAGGGGGGCCGGAATAAGAAAGACCATATATATCACCAACATTCAAAAAAATAAATCTTCTTTTTCTAGACACCCTTATTTAAACAGAATGGATCTTATGGACAATGTGGTAGATGATTTCAAGACTGATTTCAAATACTATAAGCAAAGGGCATCCGTGCCTAGCTTTGAACATGTACTCGACTTTGATAAGCCATCGTCATTAATCGGACAAACTTCAAAAGTGAATTTAGAACATCGCGATTCGATAAAGAATATGACAGATACTAACCGATGGGTAGCTTACCATTTGGACTACGTTCCTGGATTTTACTTTCTTAAAAATGTATTTTCTAAGGAGCATCAAATTTATTGGGCAAGGCGATGCGTTCAGGATTTTACACACTCTCCATTTGTGACAAATTTAGATCAATTTCAACAAAAATCATCAATTGATAAAATGTGGGAATTGAGCGAATCTACTTTTCCCAAAGCAGACTCATTTAATTTAAAGGACACTCCGATATGGTCGGTACGATGGGCAACTTTAGGTTATCATCACAACTGGAACACAAGAAACTATAGCAAAGGTCACAGAACTGATGTTCCCGATGATGTTGCCACAATGTCCATCAACATCGCACGTGCATTGGGATTTAAAAAGTACAAAGCCGAAGCTAGTGTTGTGAATTTTTACCACGAAACTTCATCGCTCTGTCCACATCAAGATTTATCTGAAGTAGATCTATCATTTCCTTTGATATCAGCTAGTTTTGGTCTTGATGCGATTTTTTTAATCGGTAGCGATGTCAAAACAGCAAAACCTACTGCGATATTTATTCGTTCAGGTGATGTGGTTGTTATGAGTGGTCGATCACGTACTGCATACCATGCTTTACCGAGAGTAATGCCAACGTCAAAATTGGAACTTGATAGCAAGTCGGACTTTTTATCATGTTATTTGAAATATTCTCGTATTAACCTCAATGTCAGACAGGTCGAGTCTGAGAGCTCCGTTTTACCAGAAGATTAGAAAATTCATGCTAATTATCGAATTCAAAGACCAGTGCGATGAATCAGTCTCCTTGCTTGACTGATGACCGATTATTATCAAGGCTGACAGTATCCAATATTAACCTACTTGTTCGGCTGAGGGCTGATACTGATATATCACTAAAATTAGCAATATCGAGCAAGGCCGATAAGTTGGTTAACCCCAGTAGGTAACCATAGTTTGTTTTGGTGTATATTGCGCAATGTCAAATACTCTATGGTGCTTTTAATGAAAGGTATCTTTCACTTTGTTGATCTCTACCATTTTACCGATCTGTGTTATTTTCTGCAGATTATTCCGAAATCATATTTTAAGAGAATGGTTCTCTTAGAGAACGACGCATTCTTGATCGATCTGACGACTTTGTATCAGAAAACAAGGGGCACTGGGTCAGTAAATTTGACAATGAAAAAATATGACGGAAGAACAAAACCTACTCCGAAGGCAGACTCAAAAAGACGAATCAAGTATAATTCATTAAAATTTATTTATTGAAGTCTGTATTTGAGAAATCTAAATTAATTGCTCTTTTTGCCATATGGGCCTGTGTGTCTGCATTTTTAACATCTTAAGTATGATGAGTGTGGGATTTGAACTTGAACCCACGACCTACTGGCATGATTAATGTTCTATATAAAATTCATCCTTTGACAGACCACCTTCTGCACCAGAATCACCTCAACAAGATCTCTGTCTCATCCGTGCGAGTAACGGAAAGAAAAAGATCAGTACGATAGTTTCGGCAAAAGACATCAATAAATTTCAAATGGCATACACCAGCGTTCTTCGAGCTAATTTTGATGCTTTGAAGAAAAGAGAGAGAAAGAAAACGAAGGGATCTGCAAAAACTGCCGCTACGCAGTGAATTCATGTCTCTCAACACCGTGCAATCATCTTGTCGCTGTCACGAGTCGCAGGATAACCCGTTGCTGTTGTTCTGGCCGTCCTCCCAGGTATCGAACATCCAAGTGACACCGGTACTTCGAAAAGGCAGATTTTGTTTGTGGTGGTCAAGATTTTTTATTCTATATTGCTGCTAAGGAAATTGAATCATTTTTTGGTGTATTTGTGTGTGGAGTAATGATCATTATGCCAACATTTTTGAAAGAGTGCATTATTTAATATTGCTTTCGATAAGACTAGAGTAGGGTAGGGCAGTGAGCAGCAACCGCCGATCCGTGAGGCCTCCGTTACCAGTCTCGTTCGAACCCGTAAACTTTCGATTAGTGGCAAATTATGGTCACCATAATGGTAGTGTTGATGCGAGAGTACATATGAGGTCTGCGCGAACCTCCCTGAGAACAGGTACCCATTGCTTGAGAAGAGATGTGCAGTCACTTTAATTTGGCATAAAAATGGAAACATGCAACCTTGGAAACTGGAGAGATTTTATCACACCAAAAATACGAACGCAAAAGAAATGATAATGGAAAAAGGAAATACAAAAATGCAAATTTTTCTGTCACTTGCAACTCAACTTGATACTAAAGGCCTGGTTGCAGACTTGAAATAGTTGGCATTCAATGACATTTCCCATGCTAAAATCAAGCGGTCAACGGCAAAACCGCTTTATTATGCAGGAAAGTTGAAAGCCATCACATGTGTATTAAGCAATTAAATCACTGCCTGTTCATAATAACAAGTTATGACATGCCTGCATCTGCATCTGGGTGGGGTCCATAGAGTTGAAACTTGCAATATATGAGGAAGTATACCCAGTATACAGGAATCGTGGGTACCGCCGACATACAGAGTAGGCCTGGTGTACGGTGTAAGGACCCATTTCAGCTTCAGCAAATGATGACTAGGGTCATCATTTATCCCCATGGCTAAAAGTTCCTATTCGTCCATTCACCTACATGTGATGACTTAAAAGAGTCTGACAGACTTCAGTCATCTCAGTGCAACAAAAAATAACAAATTAACTAATGAAAGGGAAATACAAAGCAGCGGTAGTCATGATGAAAATTCAATAAATACTAAGGCCATAATTTCACAGATAAATTTCATAGAATATCGAACTGTCATCGTTAGAACTTATCAACATGAATGTGTAGCGTTTCTTCTTTCTTTCCTTTTGTTTTTTTCCCACCGTCTACTTCAACTTGCGCCTTAGATGGCGTCGTAGGTTCTTTTTGCCGAGAATCATGACATTTTAAATATAGAGCCATTTCGTCATCGCTCCGAAAATCTGTGACATCAGGAGCGTTATCGAGGTTAGGTATGATCCATTTTATACGTAAAATATCTCCGTCTTGCGGCAACAATTTTATAGATGGTTTCTTTGCTTTTGATTTTGTTTGAAGTTTCTTCTGTTTTGAACTTTTCTTGCCTTTTTGTGAATTTTTATCTTTTGTATCAGCATCTCTAGTTTTTACGATATCCCATTCCCACGGTTCTTCGCCTCGCTTAGCCATCAATATTTCTTTCACCGGTACATCAAAAATGTCTGCCAACCTGGCAGGAAATTGTGAGAGATTCGCAGTTTTATCCCATTGTAATTCACAATTGTTGGAGTACATCCTGCTTCCAGGCGTGTTAAAAGACAAACGAAGTGCAGTGTATCCATCTTGAGGGATGCAAGTTATTCGCGACACTGCTAAAGGTGCCGTCGGTCCGAGACGCAGTCGTTTTACCAAGGCAGTGTCTTGAAGATGAAACTTTGTTGGCAATTTATAACTCACTGATCGAAAACAGATATCTTCAGACGAAGTCATGCCAAGCTTTACAAAAAATTCAAGTTGGATAACATCTTGCTTCAAATCGAAAACAGTCCTGTCTTTATCAATCGAAACATACCCAACTTGTAATGGATTGATATCATTCTCGCACAAAATCGGGGACCAAGGTGATAAACTTGAATCGTTTTGGATTTTATTACATAATTCATCGAAGCTAATTAAATTAGGAAAAAACAAAACTGGTACTCTAACTTGTCCTTCGTTTGAGACGCAACCAGGGCATAGTATCACAGCACATCCATGATGTATCGGTGTTTTGTGAATCGGAACATCTGGATTTGTAATAATATCTCCGACCTCTTTTTCAGATTTCAACATCCGTAAATGATAGACATCCTTTGGAAGATTGAATTTTGAAATGATTTTGTCGATAAAGGCTGAAACGCTTTGTGTTTTTTTGCAATCAATTTGGGTAAACTGAGATTTTTTGAACGGGAACTTTAATTTTGAGCTTTTTTGAGCACAAACTGCGATATGAATTAAATCTTTGTGTAACGGTTTGCCAATATCAAGTTGAACCGAGGCAGATTTTGATAATCCAGCACTTGATAAATTTTGTTGTTCATGAAGGCTCAATTTTGAAAGAGCTAACGATCCTACAGTATCTTCATTCTCCTTACAGAGATTCATGCGTCCTAATTCTAATTGAGTTTGGATTCGTGGATGTAACCATTGTTGTACTTTCAATTTCAAATGCTCGACAAATATGAACGAGCTAACTTTCACAACACAATTCATTGACGTGAGAATAAATACATCATCTGAAGAAATTGTCACTTCTTTGTCAAAATTTTCCGACAACGAGATATTTAACGTACAAATTTCTCCATTTTTGTCTTCAAAAGTGTGACCGTCTTCCGCTTCAAGATGAATTTTCAACATTAAATTTCCTTGACATGCCGGCATGATATCAAAAATTTTTTCTTCATAATTTGTGATTTCTAACAAACTTCCGCCGTCTTCAATAACAGATAATGTGCTCGAAGTCACACATTTTAGTTGAAACTTGCTTAAAAAATACTGGCGGAAATCGTCGATGGTAATGTTCGCGGTAGAAACTCCTTTGTAATCAACACACGAAATTTCTGAATCGCCGTCAATTTCACAGTGGATATTGAGAATTTTTGGCTCAGTTTCTTTACCAGGGGTTACTTTTTGTCCTTGCAATTCAACCCCGTTCCATAATATCACTTTCTTATCATTTTCCAATAGAGAATTTGAAATTAGAGTTGTTTTGTCTTTGTCAACCTGTTCATAAATGTGAAATCCGCCGTGACTAAGATCATTCAATATGTTACATTGCAAATCGTCTTTACAGTTCAGCAATTCAGTTTCGTTATGTTTTTCCACCAAACTTAGCATGTCAGAATACATATCAGCAATTGTTTTCCTTCCGTCAATGGAATATGAAAAGCCCACCTCTGATTTTTCTGCTTCTGTTAATTTGATGAGACCGTTTTCCAAATTAAACATACTTGGTAGGAATACTTGAACAGTGACAACGTTTAGATAGACGTCGTATTCATTTCGTAGATGCTCCAAATCTGAATTTTCTTTCTGTATCTGCGCCAAAATATGTCCAGGAATTGAACTGACGGCGTTTCCGAGTGATGTAAGCGGTCGTTTGAGGTCTCTTCTACGATAAAACAACATGTAAGCGCTCTCTCGTCCTTCAAATTGTGTTTCAATATCATGAGTTGTAATCGCCTTCACATTGGAATCGTTAAAATCAAACCAAACATCACAAAGCGGATGATGATCACATTCTTTCTCAGCCGTTATCTTTTCAGGGCTGTCAGAAGTATCACCATTTTCTTTTTCACATTCATTTTGATCTTTGTCTTGTGAAAGTTTATCTAGTTTTGAAAAACTGTCGCCAGATTCTAGCTCAATAATTGATGAGTCGCCGTTGGAATATGACGATTCATCAAAGCTGGTTTGATCAAAACTTGAAACTCCGGAACGAAACGACACGGTTTTTGCTCGTGTATCGACGACAAATGTTTCATAATTGCTACGTAAAAATTTTACCATAGTGCCGTGCTTTCTTTTGTATTGTTTCGACCATGATGTTCCACATTCTTCACGAAACGCATCACCGAGTTTATTTAATGGCACATTTTCACCGCCAAGTCTTCCTAATATGGTAGCTACTGCCTCCAAAGGGTCATCAAGATGATCATCCTCTGGGCTCAGATTTGACGTCGCAGGGAGAGGTTTTTTCGGTGTTGGGTCATAATCATGCGGAACATTGCCAAGACCATCGACGTCTCTGATGTAACAATGATAGTGACCACCGTGAGCACCTCCTGAGTGAATTATGACAGAATATAAATCATATTCATAACAATTTCTTTGATCTTTTCCTGCTTCACAGTACGGTTTCATGTTTAGAGTTAACGGAAAAACAAACTTCCGAATTTCTTTAAAACGGCGAAGTGATGAATAGTCGAATGCGAACCGTAACAGCGACAATGTTAAGATTGGCGGCAAAGTTTTTATAACAGCACCTTTTCGCGCATCAGTAAGTTTGGCACAGTGATCACAGTGATATTGATTTTTCCCGCACAAAAATTCAGTTTCAACAAACATATCATGCAAAACGGCAGATAACGCATTTTGTGTAGCTATTGCAATGTTTAAATCAAGAAATTCTTCCGGTCGTTCACTCACTTTCTTGCAACTCAAACAAGTTGTCATATTTGCTATCATACCTCGAAAGAGATTCTTTATGATGTCATGACCTGAAGTAGCAACCAGCGAGTCTTCTATTGCACAAAATAAAATGCGACCGAGTTCTTGGACGTCATGCTGTTGCATTTCTTCATTATCAACCCATCCGAAACTTTCTGTTAAACCTTCCGTTCCGCATGCATATTGATCCAACAATAATAATCTGGCAAGAAGCATTTGCAATTGGATTGGGATAATGCGCACCTTTGAATTTTTCTTTTTGACATCGTCAAGTTTTCCAAGTTCATCTGGTCCCAGACGAAACAGTTGTTCGCGAAACTCTGGGGTCAAAAGCAAAGTTTGGATGAGAGAGTTCAAATAGCAGGTTGCTCCTTGGTTTTTGATTCCGCAAAACCCTGTCTCACCACGCAAAGGTGGGGGAGCTTCGACTTTAGATGCATTTTCTTTCAGCGGACCTTCTGCCTCATCGAACATACCACCGAACATACTCTACTACGACCACGGACTAAAAATCCTGGGTTTGCACATTTCAAACACCCCCAGTCGCCAAATTAACACTCACGTCACGAATTCCAGCTTGAAATTGTCGAAAATAATCAGAATGGTTTCAATATAGCCTTGCCAATGACAGAAGGCAGCTATCAACAAATCCCGCAAGATAGAAGCGAGCTAGCGCAACCACTGCCCTGACAGGTCTACTTCACTGCTTTCCATGTGGCGTCGCAAAGAGGAACTAATCGTACGCTTAAAATACATAGATCCTGTCGGCTGGTGGCGCTAATAATCTGTCAGGGATCGGCTTTCGTCAAATGCGAGCCGTGCGTTACCCATTAGAGGCACTAGACTAGAAAAACACAACACATTAGTGACGCATGAGCTAGAAAATTCCCAATGTGCGCTAGGCCACTACCTTGAAACCTCAAAACTCTCATATAATGTCAATCTTATCATTCCTCACCCATGTCCTACTTTAGTACCTAGAGTAGGCTATGCTTCACCCATAGTCAATGATTGAATTACTGATTTACGCAGAATGCCATTCTTGCGCACGCCTCCATATTGATCCCTATTTACTCCGTTTTGCATCCTCTGGACCGCGTTATTGCGGGAGCTACCATCCCTGACACATAGTCACAGTTTTTCGTTTACTTGTTATGTGTTGGAGATAATCATCACAGAAAAGCAAATAATGATTGCTCTAAATCGTTAATTAAAGATCTGCATTATATGAATAAACAGTAGGCCTACAAATTCCTTGATATGCTAATACAGTGTTCAGTCTTTTACTCTCATTTGATAGTGTGGCTAATGCATACAGAAGAAAGACATAAAAAATTGCCATATTGAAAAGCTTAAAGCCACTCGATCGACTCCGACGTGTGTCATGAAAGCCATGCACTCGCCACCCAGACGTCTACCACCATAGCCAAGGCTGGAGTCGATGAGTTTTTACACTCAATCAGGCATATTATCCCTAAGTTTGTTGGACGCTAGGCTTGACAAAAAGGTTTCTATCCAACTATTCATCATTCTTTACAAGTACTCTAGGCCTTTCGAATACACGTATTGCTTCGTCAACTTCGGCGATTCTTCGTTCTAGATCAGTCTTCCGTTGGCGTACTCCAAAAGAGTCGGCTGAACGTACGGGTAAGAGTCGGTGCTCTTGTAGTAATTCTGTCTGGCCTGAAAATGAAATTTCATCAAGTCATGAATAGCAGACAACCGGCGTCTCGTGCACATACATAGGCTAGAATAAGCAATCGTGGAATCGATAGAGGACGATCAATAGATCAGTATCGCATTAGCGCTTCATCATAGACAAATCGCGAATAGCAGACAACGGGCGTCTCTTGCATTAATTGCACATCTCACGAATTCGCATTAGTGGCTCACGGACACATCGCGAGTAGTAAAAAAATATGCGACTCGTGGCGAATTTGCGCATCTCTACAGAAGTTGCGTGCAACGTTAGCAGTAACATGACTTAGTGAATAAAAAGCATATGCATCAATATCAATATAAATATCAATAAAATACCAGAAATCGCATTAAATAGGAAGAGGACATGCCATAGTAGCCAGTAACAGAAGATCTTGTAACTTGCATTCTCTGGTCTCTATACTAATCTTTCATGCACGAAATTCGACCGCATGCAGGGATAATCATAAGGTGCTCACTGTTGAGATATGATTCGAAATTAGTTGGAAAACTACCAAATTCTCTCATACATTGCCTATACACAATGATAAAGCACCTTATGATCAGCCCCGCTTTCAAATCTTGTGTTATGAGAGACTGGATTCTTGAACTGATCTTGGTAAGTACTCGTTGCAGATGCAGCAGACAGCCTCGCCGATAACGACGAGTTTGCTCGACAACCAGGCGGTGTAGGATTACGAACATCAGTTGTCCGAGCAAACGTAACATGCCGAGGAGATCTCTCTGTCTGCTGATGGTAATATGCATCATTTGGCGGACCAGGTCGATCAGAGTAGCATCCAACATTATCATAGCCATATTGAGAAACCGGACGGTAGCCTTGTGACGTCATGGGTCTGTGTTGATGCGTTGGTGGATGATGGATCATTGTAGACATCATTTGTTTTGCTGAGTCATCCCTAGCTATTTGTCCGGGATGGTCAACTGTGATATATTGTGCTGTGTCATCATTGGGAACGTATCCATCCAATTCCTTATAATTGTCTTGCATTGAGCGATAATTTGCGTGATAATTATCGTTATAATGCCGCCGACGGCCTTGATCATTTGCATCCTCGTTGATAATGTACGTCTGGATTTGCGTGACTTCTGGGGAATATTCTTCAGTAAATTTGGAGCTTTTTCGACTTGTTTTTGTGCCAGTTTCGTATTTTCTGTATCCGATCCCTTCCACAAATTTTGTGTAGTTTTTTGATTTTTTGTCTTTGTCATGATGAGTCAGTTTGGTTGGAAAATCGGAGGCTTCCACTTTTGTTGCTACAACAGGAACAGCTTCATATCTTAGAGGAGAATATTCTAAAGCAGGCGAATGCAACTCATAGTATGCGTCATCATCTCTACCATATTCAACTGGAGTCATGCAGCCTTGATTATTTGCCATCGATTCAAATCCAGAATATCGACGTCTGTCTCCTCTATACTTTGTTGGAGTTAGAATTTTATCTCTAGTCGGATATTCTGCGTAGCCAGTCACGATTGGATCGAAATATGAAGCATGTAGTTTTCCACGGGTTCCACTGTACAACGTTGCATCCACCGTATCGTAAGGCTCTCTTGGATCATACACAAACTTTTGATTACCAGCGTTTTTCTGTTGCGCCGATTTCCTATTGAACGTTTCATACGGGTTGTCAGAATATGACAATTCTGGTTGAACATTTTCTTCATATTCCCATTGCTGGTGATGCTGGTCATTGGGTTGGTATTGGTAACTGTGGTTTGGGAAAAAATATTTGGTTTTTTCAACTGTTTCATACTTTTTCTTCTGCTCGAACAACACAGGCTCATCGTTTCTTGTGAATTCTTCATTTGCATATAATTCGCCGTTTTGAATGTAGTATTTTTCTTTAATCCTGGTGCTCTCTTTAACTAACACATAAGTATATCTTTCAAACATCACACACAAACCAATTATTATATACATATCAAGCAATCGAAAAAGTACAGGTGGTCATACAAATGCAGTAGTTATTGAACCACAAATACCGGTACACATATCAAGTAGAAAAGTGAAATACTCATGACTGGCTTACACCAACATAACTTCCCAAATTTTGATCCGTACTTGCACCGATCTCAACCATAACGGTGCAAAGTACATTTCAAATGGTTGGACTTCAGATTGTATGCCAAGCAATATGAGATTTGGATTTCCTATATTTCATAAATTGACGTCTTACTTTCTTTCAATACTTTGAGCGTTTCCTTTCGGTCTTTGTCAGGAAGAACTGTGTGGCCTTCTGGAACAGTCGGGTCAGGAGTGTTACGTATTCGTTGTTGTTCTGCTTTTGCCCATTCCCTTTGTCGCGATTGAAGGCTGTGAGTGATGATTAGGTAAACTGCTTGGGATCCAGAACATGACAGGTTAGATTTAGGACGAAATGGATGACTAGATCGCATAATCAGTCCTTTTCTAGAGTTGTGGATGTGGTGGTGATCTGAGCTATAAACCTCAAGTTGGGTATCGAATGTGTAATAGTGTATAGACCTGGCGTTGGCACAGTGTTTCCCGTGGGCAGTGGTCCCTGTGAGCACGTGGTTTGAAGTGGGTACAATGTCCCCATGAGCACATGGTTCCATGTGGGCACAGTGTTCACTATGAGCACGTGCTTCCATGTGGGCACAGTGTTCCCAGTGAGCATGTGGTTCCACGCAAACACGTGTTTCCCTACGAGTTCCAAGTAATATCAATATATTCTTACTAGTTTGGTACAGTTCCTTTCACAGACTGTTTGTATTTCTTGAGTCCTTCATCGTACTTATCCATCGACTGTCGAATTTCCATTTGAGATTTTGATCTCTGTGGTTTATACGTTTTCGCTAACCTTGCATTTCGAGCAATAAAATCATCAGCTCTCTTCTGAGCAGCCTGCACATACCAACAACAGATATTTCACATCAGGTCGATCAGGTCTAATAGCAGTCGGAAATATATCACCTAGAGATGGAACCTAATTTTTCAATCAAGTCAGAAGTTTATAAATATGTACAAAATGGCATGTCCAGCATAGAGCTTCAGACACGATCTTATAGCAAATTACTCTGGTAGGGCAGTTGATATGTGATTCGGTTGCTAACATTCTACAAAACAAAAAACGAAGGTTTTGCCCTTAACAGGCAGTTGTTCAAACATGGAATTCATAATTTACCCGTTTCGGTGTAAGTGGTTCATCTCCTTGGCCGTGGTCATTAGTGACTGTATTTCGTCCTGGTGGTGCTGTTTTGGGACGAGGTGGAACATACCTTGGAGCTCTCGGCGTCTGTCAATAATTGAGAGTATTTTTAATGTTTTCCAATCAATTTTCTGAAAATTCTCACCTGAGTTTGCATTGTTTTAACTTTTGATTCAATATCATCGTATCTCGTTGATCTCCATAAGGCTTTTACTGGAGTAGGTTTATTTTCTTCTTTCTCTCTCTCTCTCTGCCGAGATTGTCGTTGAATTTGTCTCATTCGATTTACGTTTGCCTGACTATGGTCTGTCGGTTGCTTTTCTGCATGGAGCAAAATATTTAATATATATTTGCTTGGAAAGAATATGAAAAAGCCCTTCCAGTTCATCGTCATGACTAAGAGGGGTAGCCTAGGGCTGTTAAAAATCGTTTCCTTTTTATGCACACGGGTTAAAAATGTCAGGTTGAGAGAAAAAACGCCCAGTATCAAATATTAGCCATTTGGTTTGTGATTTTGTGGGTTTATCCAGCACTAGCTGATACCGAGCCTAGGTAAAGGAGGTCTGTGCCAAGAATGGCATCCAGTGTAAAAATCAAAAAGTCGTGTCAAAGGTCACCACGAGATACAACCAACTAAATCTGAAGATAGAGATGGATACTATGTGCTTACTTGGCTTCGCATGTTTAAATGTTCGAACATCTGGCGTCTTCAGTAGATTTTGAATGCATCCTTTCGATTTCTCTGCAATTTCTGATGCTTCTGATCTCACCCGCGGAACTGGTCTTGCACTTCGACCAGAGTACTGACCTAGCCCCACATGAAGAATTTTATTCAACCGTTAAGGAATTTTTGAATGTAAACGATACCTTTATTGTAGATAGGATCAACAAGTATGGGTCCTTTGATTCCAACTTTTCGCATCGGACCTTCTTTAGGATTGATATTCTCCACTCCCCGTGATTCACCATACATCACTGAAGAAAAACGGTACAGTGACATATTTGTAATTATGGGGATGACCAATTTCATGAGAGAGAGAGAGAGAGAGAGAGAGAGAAGAGAGGCTATTTCAGCACATAGGCCGTACCAACATCAATAACAAGTGGGAAATATATATAATGTACCGGTAGGCAAAATGCAATGTAGGCCTACCGGTATCCATTTCCTAGGCAATCCTTACTTGGGTCAGGTTTTCCATATTGTCCCAAATTTACATCCATCGTTCCTCTTGCCTTGTTTGCAATATCTTGAGCTTCTGGCTTAACCCTTGGTACCGGTCCGACTGATCTGTTAGAGTACTTGCCTCCGTTGTACGTTGGATCGACTGGTATAGGACCTTTAACACCAGCTATTAGCATTGTTCCGCGTGTTTGTGAAACATTTAAAGATTGCGCTGAAATTAAATTTCATTGTAAGCCCGTTCAACAGTCAATTCAGAAATGATATTTTAGCCTATAGCCTAGTCTAATCTAAAGTTGAAAAAATTCAAAATTAATATAGGTTATTATGGTCTACTTTCAGCCAACAAACATACAAGATGACCCTAAATCACAAAGATGATCATAAAAAAAACACTATTGCTAGTTTAAAATGTACTTATTGATCAAATTGCTAAAAAAAATGAAGACAGGCGTCGAAATTGAGTGCGTTAAATCATTTATTACAGCCAAAGACATCGAATTTCATCATGATTACTTACCACGTTACAATAAGATAGTCAACTGAGCTAGTTATACTATAGGGTGCTTTACTTACTCTGTCTTCCAAATATCGGTTGCTTCGGGACGTCAAGGCATCTTCTCATGTCATTACCCTGATGTCTTTGGGCAATCTCTATCGCTTCTGGTCGGACTCTCGGTGCAGGAGTACACGTTCGTGTTACCCGCTGTATATCATACTGTCCCGATCCGTACTGCATCTGACGTGCAATTTTAAAGTTGAATTTTGGGAGGCTACACAGATCTATAGAGGTACAGTTGAGGACAGCGTGAGGTTTGAAGTTAAAGGCGTGCAAAAATTGATCTGCATTCTGTTTTAAATATATACACCTTTTCATCAAGACTATAGCACTAATGAAGCTTACTACAATGATATGTTACCCTATAACTTACTCTTGCTTCTTTACCGAGATCTTCAACTTGAGGCCGATTGCAGACAAAAGCCCTTGAATTTACAGAATTCCAAATTCCGTTGCGTCGTCTGTGTTTCCACCAGCAACATTATAAATATTTCACGCTTCATTGATTATCGTGCGGCTATCTCGTGGAGTCTGGTGGGCTCGCGAGTGGAAGCACTTCCGACAGGCCTGCTGGTTTTTGGTCGAGGCAGCAAATTATCGCCCAATTGGACACCTTCGCGCCCTCCATTTCTTTTCACCATTGTATTTTAATCTCAGCCTTGAAATTAACCTGAATTCAGACTCGCCAGTACTTCTATAATCGTGCAGAATCGCTACAATCCTTCCCTATGCGATACATTATTATATTGAAATATGTCATTTCGCTACCGATATAAAGTCACAGCGTGGGAACCACTCCACAACACCGATTTCTTGACTTTGAACTCGCCGATACTGAACGGGAAACATTGAAATGTAGGGGATTCGCTTTTCATTTATTCAATGCCCACAGAACCATGTTCAGCTATTTTAAAGCTACAACCACCGACGAATCAATGAAGATTGTGATCGCTACATCGACATGTATTCGAGGGGGGAGTGAACACCAAAACAAAGTATATTATAAACAATTTTCTTCACATTCGGCACTTTAGTAACAGGAATAATTATGAAGCACCGTATAAAATTTGGAACACATTCTAAACACACCAGCAACACAAAATCCTTTCGAGAAGGATGTAGTCCCACAGCCAATTTCTAACCATAGAGAAACAAAACTCTGGAGGTGTCGTAGACCCTTTGTGGGCATTATAGATGGAATATTTGCAATGATTAGAGAGCCAGAAGAACGATACACCAGCAACATATCCGTGTCTCATACAAGAACGAACGTATTTGGAAAATGATAGTGATACCATGCAATAGGGAATTTTGGCAATACGCATGACGAACATATTTTTTCCTGGCAAGCTCAATCCTAAGCATGTTTCACTCTACTTTGAAAGAGAAATTCATTAGTTGCAACAGTTAGCTTTGGCTGAGTGAACGCCGCCAGTATTATTCCTAGGGTTTGAAAGATTTTTTAATGTAAACGACGTCACTGGTATTACACTGAGATCAGTCCCCATAAGGTCAATTTTTAGATGACACCACTAGAGGGTGGTACTTGCAGTCACTTGAATCAAAAGCACGCCAAAATCATACACACAATTACAAACACACAACCCATGACTCGAGAAATTACAAAAAAAAAACACACACAGAAAGGAGATTTCATTTAAAACATGTCAAAGCGAAATGGGGAATCACTCCGCAGAACGGAAGAAGTACGATAACGAACAGTTTGATCATCACATGCACACTTTCGCAACACATACTTCGAAAATAATTTAAACATTGTCATGAGAAAATAGTGAATTTTTTTAAATTCTTGACAAGTCCTGGCAGTGGTTCACTTGGGCTTGTTAAAATTAACTTGTTTTTTGTTTCGTACTCGCGGTTGCTTGAAGTCGTGTCGACATTTGTCTCGTCAATTTCGACACGCCTGGTTGATCTTTTGCTTTTTCCATCGCAGTTTCATACATATGACTCATAAACTGGAACATGATGATCGAAATAATTATATTGCCTTATCACTGAGACAAAGACCCCCAAATCATGAAAACTGTAGCATGGTCAACCCTTCTGTTTTTCATGTAATTAGGCAATGGACATGGTTACCGAATCATAAAACATGCGGACAAAGTTGCCACGGTCTTCGCTACAATTAAGACATGGTCAAGTTGGTCTTAATCTTAATCTTAATTAAGATCGCCTTGGACATGGTGAAAGAAGTTGGGCTGAAAAAGAGTATACTTACTGAATCCCAAATGCTGTTCGCTAAACTATCGAGAGACGTTCCGATTTCCATATGCTTCCCCGTAAATCTTGCATACGACCAAACGAGTAGTGCAGTGAGGAACGCTACAAACGCCAAGTTGAATAATGCCGCGATTGATGTCAAATAGATGAATCCAAACACAGCTGAGATAATGTAACATAATATTGCACAGGCGAAGAACGTAGCTGGTGTACGACCGGCGTGGAAAATGTTCTTTGCGTCGTTTGTTTTCATGTACGATTCGTACGACTCATCGACATCGTTTTTAAGATTATCGAGGTAAGTAGCGCTGAATTCGTCTCCTCCCATTTTCCGTATCGTGGTGAATTTTTCAATAGCTTGTTGTCGATATTCGTTGTGCCTGTCCTCTAATAATTCTGGATTCATGTACGGCATGTCGCCTCCGCAAACCTCAATAAAATCATTTTAGTAAAAATTTGGCCACATGGAACACTGTGCTCACGGGGAACACTATGCTCACGGGGAACACTGCCCACGGGGAGCACTGTGTATATGCACCAGAGGTGTGTGTGCATGCGCTGTGTGAACTCAGCAAAAAGAGCAAAGGACAAACATAAACTACGTCGTTATCATTATAACACTGTTGCCTACCATTGTAGACTGACACTGACACTTACAGATTACAAAGCAATTGACCGATGGAGTCAGATAGTGCAACAAGGATGTGCTACACAGTCAATTCACACCTTCAGACAAAGGATGCGCCAATAAAGAATGACATCCGGGCAAGTTATGAGTTCAATATTGATGTATTGCAGGAAGTTAGAAAGTGACACTATCGAAGTGTTGAGAAAGTATTACTTGGCACGACATAAGGAAGCAAAATTGCTGAAATCTTTTAAATATTTAGCTGGAGTCAATCAAACATTGCAAGGTTCAACCGATACTATCAGAATATTTCAGCCATTACCTTACATGAATTATGCGATTTAATCGAAAGCAACCCTCACCTTTTCCATCAAAGTCAAATACAATTCCCTTGCTTGTGAAACAGCCGTCAGGTTATTAGCTTCGGCCGTCGCCTGTAAGAAAAAATCAAAACATGACGCGAGGGCATTAATCACTATGGCAACATGAATAATTCAAGTCTGTGGTGATTCGGCAGGAACCCACAAGCAGAAGATTTTACACGATAAAATAGTAACTTACGCAAACAAAGCAATGCACCATCACTTCAACAGACAAACCGAGTTCTTATAGAGATGGAGAGTGACTATATTCAGAAATTCTGTGGGTGCTCCAGTAGATATGATAATCTAGGGCCTCTAGGCTAAGTATTTAGCATATCACAACAATTCATGCATACACAAATCTACAAAAATTTCCATTACAGACTGTAGAGTTATAAATTCAAAACCAAAACTATGCTATTTTTACCTGCAACATAGTTTTTGGTTCTGGTAATTCTTCACCTTGATAAATTTTCACGTAAGCTTTAAAATACTCCAATAAATCCTTACAAGTAACTTTTGATCCATTGATTTCTTTAACGACTAAATTTTCTGGGGCAAGCAGGCCGGGAATAAATTCTTGTAGTTTCTTTTTGAATTCTCCATCGATATCTGCAAAATATTTCGAGCTTAATCTGTCTTATAATCAATTACATAATAATTTCATAAAACTTGTCCTAAAAAGGAGAAAAAGAATAGCATTTTGGAAATTCACTTTATAAATATATTATATTTATCCAAATTGAGGTGTCCACGATTGGTGAGTTTTCAGATATCCAACTTATAAATAGATCCATTTGGACTTGGGGAGGTTGGGGAAGGACTGTATTGGATAGTCTTCACGGAGCAGTACAGAGTGACAGTGTGGTGGTTCAATGGAAACATTTTTAAATTGTAATCAAACCGTACCTTTCAAACAACCTTTGAACTTTGGATTTGTTGCCACATTCAGTCCAGGATGAGGCATCAAAAAACACGACAAACCTAGCAAACGTAACACATTAGTAATCTGCTTTTAAACAGCAAGTAAACTGACCATACAGGTTATACAAAGTCTGTGAAAAGATGTTTGTAGCCTAGGATATATATATATTATATTTAAGTTGAAGTAGACACAGATGTTTGTAGCCTATACGGCTAGCACTTTAATACAACCAAATACTCATAATTTTGTTTCGATTTCGCTACACAGTCCTCGGAAAAATATTTCTTCCTTCTGCAGCCTATCATGTATTAGATAGACAGACGTCGATGTTAATTTACGGAAGACTGGCCCACAAACCAAGCGACGTACCCGAAAAACAAGATTCGATATGCGTTCGTACTCGTTGCAATTCATCATGCTGAGACTCTCTTTTTTCTAATCTCTTTCTCAAAACCTGCTCGCCGCCAGCTAAGCCATAGTCAAACTCATACGGGTAGCTCCAATCACGAACAAGAAATTGCAGGCTCTAAAAATATAATCAAAAATAGAGAAAGAGCTGACCTAGAGGTAGGAGAAGGTAGGTGAGGTGTTGATAAATCTCCCTGTGACTGACTGTATGCGCAAGTCATTGGCAAAGTTGTGGAAATGTTAAAATAAGCAGGGCTGGATTTACAATATATGGTAATGTAATTCACTTTGTAACTTGTATATCCTACTACCAAGCTGTAGAACTATACATCAGCTTTCTGCTATTAGTTCTGTGCGTACAAAGTGTTTACCAGCTCAAGAAATGAATTCAGTTCAGCCTATTCGCAAATGTTATGTCATTGCAGTTAGGTCATAACACTTGAATTATATAGCCTAGTGGTCTGCTCAAGTGGTAGTCTATGAATTGAAACGTAGATATACCGTATACAATGACATTCCACTTCATGATATTCCATTAGCCATAACACAAATTGCAATGTAGGCCTACAGCCAGCGAGCGGCCTACGTGAAATTTTATCCACTAGTTTAGGCATCAGCCAGAAAATCTCGATACCTAGATTTGTGAGCTGTTTGCCTTTGCCACACAATCTATTCTCACATTAGAGTTCTACTACATACATATGTACTGGTGCTTAGCATACCAATTAAAAATAGTAACGTGTCATAAAGTGTCAGCATGAATCAAATTCCATCAATCACGGTACAGTACCTGGAATGGTTTGTCAGCAAACTCCTCCATCGCTAATCTTCCGTATTCCGTAAAAAGCTTAAGGAAATACAAATTTATGTTAAACCAGGAGGCATATTATTGTGTTTTTATTAAATTATGGTATATGCAAAAAACGAAGGAAACAACCTACAAGCTACACCCACTACTTATATCATTGATGATACTTAGCAAGAATTGATAGCAAGTAGGTTTCTGATGCAGCAAGATTTTATTACTAATTACGTTAGCATAATATACAGTCGGCTAATTCCTGAGTCATTGGAACTACTCAGTGTTCAGTTTCCATTAATTTATCTATAGCAGACAGCTCATGATATGAATTCAGAAACTGACCACATTGCTTTCTACTACAGGGCAATGGACTGGGCTTAGTGTCGTATTATTGGCCACATCAACTCAGCAGTCAGTGGAATTGTTACATCTACTCAATCACAAGTCTGTCATAGAGGAATGAGTTGTCAAATAAGGAATATTACTTCAATAATAGCTGCCAAATTTGATCCATTCAAACACAAGAGACTTTGTTGGCTAAAGGAAATATAATTCCACCTCTTATCAGTCTTGTGACAATTTAATTGGTGCAATCAAGTCCCACAATGATAGTTAAAACCAAGATAAGGTACTTTTTACAACAGCAAATAATCATAATGATCTCAAAATTGAATAGGCCAAATATTACAAAAGCTAAATGAAAAACGGCACACTGGTACAATATTATATCAATACATGGTATGTTAAATTCAGACACGGCTCAATGGCTGGGAAACGGGAAACATCTTGGTAAGCCAGGAAATCAATCATATCCATAAGAAATTAAACTGTTACCATACATTACATTTGAACATGAACAACATATGCAAATGCTATGTGACTGAATTTACGCACTTGCTCACAGAGAATGTCCAGGGCCCCTGTTCATTTTCCATATAATTATTAAGGCCTACCTGTAAATGTTGCAGATCATCTTCCTGTATATTTTGTGAGAGGTTATAGACTTGAACAGATGATGTCATAGTGCTAAGCGCAAAAACGGTCGCACAATCTTTTACAGTTGATTGCGAATCGAAGGCTCCTTGCGTATCGAGCAGAATAACAGCAATCTGAAATCAATAATTCACATCTGTGATCATTATTGGACATGGTATTGCGGCGGGCCTGGCGGCCCTTACAACTGTAGAACCACGAATTTGAAACCACTCAGACTCAGATTTATGAGCTTCCAAAATAACAAACAGTTTAAAAATCGCAACATACCTTCTCTCCAGATTCTTGTTCACGAATGAAAACTTCGCTCCACATCAAAATTCCAGTTGTGTCTCGTTCAGAACCGCCACGCCAAGAAAATCCTGATAACTCTGAATCCTCATCGCCCATCCAACTGGATTCCTTAAACCAATATATATATTAAAGCAGTGGTTCCCAAACTGTCAAACTTGGGATCTGTAGTTATTTTGGGGAACACAAGAGAATTTTCTTGGGTTTGTGAAACACCTATTAAACAAATCAGCACTACATTGAGTAATTAAAAAACTGACCAAGAAGCACTAGTAAGCACATAAAATAGAATGCATGGATGCTTCTCACCCCTTTACTTCGCAGATACCGTAGAAAGAAATTGAGCAAGAAAGATTTTCCTTTACGAAACGCTCCAGCGACCGATATGACAGCGACATGTAAATCCTTCACAGAGTCTTGCAACAGTAATGACGACAATCGCTTTTCATCCAGAGTGAAATTATGTTCGTCAGTTGTCACGACGATAGGCACAGGCCCCGGTTCAGGAGGCACTCCTTCAATTCCATCACCATTCGGCAAAGGGGTCTCAGAAGGTTCGATTCCATTGAAATTTGACAGAGAATCCCCAGACGGTTCAACTTCAGGTACACCAGGCATTTTATAATCCAACCAAGACTTCCAACTCCAATGTAATAATCGTCAATGTGGTTTCTCTACTAAACTAATTTAAATGAGCTTAAACTGTTGGCAGGCACAACTGCAAATTAGGAATCAGTCAACATCAACACAATAAAGCAAAGATATCCGAATCAGACACTATAGTTTGGCATGTCTACAATTGATTGACATTTTGTAAGCATAAGCACTGAACACCTCACAACAAAGACAAAATGTCAATACGCGTCAATGGCAAACCAGCAGTAAAGTGTTGAATACCGCAAATTTGTAGATCTTAGAAATATTGATAGTAGCTGATGGCCAAATTTATTGGAAACTTAATTCAAACGCTTTACGTTATCACTTAATGAAGGAGCGGAGCTCTCGGAGCTCGTGGACTAAATTTTCAATAAACTCAGCTGGATAAGGCAGTAGACGAGTGTAGAAAAGATGACAGTTCAGCACAAATCTGGCGTGATCAAAATCATAGTAAATTTCAATTGTGTGCAGTATTGCTAAGCTAGAGAAATAGGCGTAGGCATACATCTTGGCAAAATCTACAACTACAGACAAGTTAGGACTGTAGCAGCAGGGGATACTATTGTGTTTTATATAAACAATAACAGCTACAGCCTACAGGTCAACAATTTTGAGCTTGATATCTTGATCACTAGGGTTGGTTTGCATCGGTCTTGATTTTTCCGCTGACAAGACTAACTAATCATATGACTTGAAGAATTGAATAATTTATTTTTATGATCGGCTGGATTTGCTCTTGATTCATACGCTGTAATGACCACCTTCTCACGTCTAGCTTGGAGAAAATCTCCTGCTAGTCCAATATAATATATTTTCGCTGTTTCTCGGCCAGAGTCTGGAAAATGTATTGATAAATGGCTCACACTAGAAAATTTTGCTGGTTTTGTTGGGAACTTCAATTGTACTAATTCTGATCCAGGATTAGGAAAATTGAAAATTTGATCAGGTTCTTTCGCGGTGTTATCAAACGTCATGTCGGGAATATTCTTGTATAAACGCATTTCTTTTGGAAGTGACATATTTTCCCCACCAATGATAGAAATAGCTTTGAGTTTAACAGTGCCATTAAAAGGTATGTTAAACAGCAATTCTGCGTCGACATCGCTTTCGACGTACCGTTCCAGATCCAGACGCTCATCCCATGGTTTAAAAATGGTCCTTCCGGAGCCATCTCGTTCCTCATTTAAACATTGAACACGGTCTAAATCCACTTTCAAATACAAACTAAATTGCGCGCTGTTGTCTTCAGCATCGTGGCTGTGATCATGTCCATGATGATGATGATGGCCGTGGTCACACATAGTTACATATATTACCAGTAGGTCAGCACAACGGAAGAAACACTAGCTAGAACAAAGGCTAAAATGGCTACTCACGAAAACTAACTGACGAAATGCCTCGATGACCAGACAGACTGTATTGTGACGTAATTCGCGCAGGATTTGTATCCCAGATCACGTGATGCTACTTGCTGCATTCATATGAACCTTGACCTCAAGTCTTGTCAGTTTAGTATTGAAAAATAATTTTAAAAGTTCGTTAGGAATCTCCAATTTCACAACAGGCTAATACGAACCGTTTGTGGATAGTAGCTTTTGACAGTTACTCGCAAAATTTGCGACATGAAGCAAGGCCACTGCCACCTCGCGGAGGACGGAGCTCTCCGACTAAACAAAGTGGTGTGTGGGATACCGATTGCGAGAATAGCTTCCCCTTCAGTTCAACAAAATTACTTTTTTACGAAGAAAATACGAAAGAGCAACCCTTCGAGGTAACGATATTTCAACATTTAACTGCAGCTAGAGTAGACCCTTCCTAAAGCTGGCCCTTTTTTACCTCCAAATGAAAATTGCGTTGCTTGGACCAACGACATTATATAGGCCCTATATGTTTATATGTCGTTGCTTGGACTAAAGTTGATGCGCTTTCACTCTGATTATCGCGGCGAATAGACTATACGAATGTCCAGTGGAATTGAGGTTTCCTACTCCGTTGAATTTGGGAATGCAGTTGCGAAGCAACTTCTGAACTGCGTCGGTGGAAACGTATGAGGCCACGCCAGGCCGGTAGCAAATATTTTTTCAATTTTCTCGCCAACATGGCTAATGAATCAGATTTTAAAGTCTCGGTCTTTTCGATTACAAACCTTTGAGAGATCGAAAACTATTTGGATTCAAATCCCATCCTTACGACCATCTCTGTGCTTACGACCTCCCAGCAAGCATCTGACCCATGGCGTTCTGTGATCAGAACCATCTGAACTTCCATGGTTCCCCGGTTTTATCGAACGCATGAGTGCGCGTGCAGGACGCGCCGTGTTTGGGACTTCTTCAGGTTCACTCGATCCGTCGATCGGGAGGCAGGGTCAATCTGGGGCCGGTCTCAGCCGTCCCGGCGCCTGCAGTGGTTTGGGTGGTTGGAAGCAGACTGGAGCTGGATTCTGGGAGTTGAAGTATTATCCATTGTTTACCGGAGTTGCAGATGCAGAATGTAAACGCGTCGCCTACCTATAAAGCAAAGGTCATAGGCTACCGGTAGCCTATGTGATCACATATAGTGTCTCATGTCTCAACAAGGTAATAATATATGGAGGTAGTATAAAACCTTGTTCAGGGTATACTAATTCAATGCTCCGCATATTTCGACCGTTTCGAGTGAGACTGTTTTGTTCATCTAAGTTCTGCCACTCATTTTATAAAGGCAGAGGATGCGAACCAGACAAATGCTGTGAATCCCACATCTGATCAACTGATCCATTTTAGCATGGGTCGATACGTCACTAGACTCTTATCCTGATTAGCTCACTTTGCAATGGCTGAAACGGCAAAACTATCTGAATGGGATTATGTAGTATTTGCATGTACACTGTTGGTATCGGTGTCAATTGGGATATACTATGCCATCAAATCACCACAAACAACAGTGGATTATATGTTAGGAGGAAGAAAGTTGCCATGGTTTCTGGTAGCGTTGTCAATGACAACAAGCTTCATGTCTGCTATCATCGTACTTGGAACTCCTTCTGAAGTTTATTATTATGGAACGATGTATTGGTGGACTGGTGTTACCTACATCGTTATGTCATTGGTGACGTGCAGTGTGTACATCCCGGTTTTCTGCAATTTACAGTTGACAAGTTGTTACAAATATCTTGACTTGCGTTTCAATAAGGTTGTTCGCATTAGTGGAACTATTGGCTACCTTCTTCAGACTATCCTGTACATGGGTCTTGTCACGTATTTGCCTGCATTAGCATTGAACCAAGTCACGTCATTGAGTTTGTGGGGGTCGCTACTTGCTACTGGTGCGGCGTGTGTGATTTATTCAACAATCGGAGGAATCCGTGGGATCGTTACGGCTGATTGCTTTCAATTATTTATAATGTTTGCTGGATTGTTAGCTGTTGTTATACGAGGATGTATGTTTGCTGGCGGAATCGGTCAAGTCTTTGATGATGCGAAACAGTCAGGGAATATAATTTTTGATGACTTCTCGTTTGACCCACGGATTCGGCATACTGTTTGGTCGCTATTAATTGGTGGTACATTCACTTGGGTTAGCAATTATGGAATCGGCCAATCACAAGTACAACGGTACCTATCTTGCAGGTCGGCAAAGCATGCCATGATAGCTGTTGCCGTGAATTGTGTTCTGTTGAATTTTATTTTGGCTCTTGTAATGCTGGTTGGGTTGATTTGCGTGTCGTATTTTATGAATTGTGACCCAATGACGAATGGCAATATTAAACAGCCTGATCAAATGGTGCCTTTCATGGTGGTACAATTAATGTCTGACTTACCGGGTATGACTGGATTGTTGATATCTGCTGCGTATAGTGGAACTTTGAGCACCGTCTCAACTGGCATTCATTCTATGGCTTGTGTCGTTTTGGAAGATTTCATCAGACCTTTTTGTCCGGATGCATCAGAAAGACGTATGACTCTAGCATCCAAGGGTTTGACAGTGTTTTTTGGTATGTTTACGATATTAATTGCATTTGGTTCGTCTAAGCTGGATTTTATATTGCAAGCTGCTTTGAGTGTTTGGGGTGTTATTGGTGGTCCACTTGTTGGGGTTTTTACCCTAGGGGTGTTTTTCCCGTTCGCCAACTGGTACGGAGCTTTAGTCGGGCAGTTTTGTGGCTTTTGCGTCACTTTATGGGTTGCGGCAGGTGCTCAAGTCTATAAATCACAGAATATTTACACGAATAGATTGGTGACGTCCACTGATTTTTGCGTAGTCGCAAACACGACCGATATGATGTCTAGCACTGAGAAGCCGGTGACTGTTTCATTGACCAATGTCACTGCGTTTTCATCTCTAAATACCACTGGTGCTGTATTGTTGCAAGAATCCACCGGAGAACTCCAAATTTACTTTCTCTCGTATTTGTATTATGGACTGCTAGCAGCTGTTGTGACTGTTGTTGTTGGATTAATAGTCAGTTTCGCTACAGGATTTGATAAAGTTGAATTGCGATTGTTATGTCCTTTGGCTCGTTGGTATTCTCGGAAAATTTTCAAAAAGTTTATAGTTAACGACGTTAGAAATGATTTTCAAAAATATGAGGTCACAATTAGACGTCGTGAGGACTCGCCAGAAACTTTGCTTTTGAAACATACTGATGCACCCTAATGGAGATTCGATATACTACCGGTACCCAATGTGATTATTTTGGTGCAGAATTAACTACACTAACCTGGGTGCTTGTTCGCTTGGTTTCTGATTGCTGTTGCACTGCTTTTGTATTAATGTAGGCTATGGCATGAAGATCTGCCAAGATATCCAACTTGGGCTATTTGAATAGAAGACATTATCGGCCTCAAATCGGAAGATTTATTGGGATAAAGTCACTAATCGACCAATTTATCAAGGCCGATGTTCATGAATATTTTATTATCACTATCGGCCATCGTCAGTCATGCTTAAGGGCTGATTATGATATTGGCCTTGAAAAAATTCATTATCAGTCTATCCCTACTTATATGCATTTAGATATTTTTTGTCACGGTATGGTCAATCCAGCAGCTGCTCTGATCAGCTATTCTGGTGCTTTCTTATTGATGTACTGGTACTGAACGCCAGTAGACCAGCTTAGCATTTGTGTAGCTGTATACATACATTATATTACTTGAAGCAAATGCTTCTCTTTAAGCCATTTTTTCACAGAAATTCAGCCTTTCATTGACATTTTAATGAACCTCCCCTGTTCATTTAATGACTTTATGCAATACCTTGTCAATATTGATCAAATATTTAATTCTTCTGCTCATTCACACTAGGACAAAACAGGAGATTTCCTCAATTAACTCAAGCACACAGTTAGCTAAATATAACTTTTGACACTTAAACGTACAGGTGCTTGTTAGCAACACCTCGAGTCTTACACTAAACGACACAATCGCGGCTAGTACTTTTATTATGATACAAACCGTAAATTGTTAAAGTAAGTTTGGTATTTCAATATAATATACCGAGCATGCCAACCTTTGTAAAATATAATTCAAAATGACTGTTATATCTGTAGCAATACTCTGCCTTTCCCGTCAAGATATAGATGTGTTGCACTATGGTATGTACAAAATTTTCGCCTGCCTGTAGTTTTGCAACTAAAATTTGATGTTGATGATCAAACCATTTTAATTGATTTAACTCCTTGCTTTTTTATGCCGCATTCTTGTTGCCGATATAAATATTAATAGTTGCCAAATTTCATTCGCATAATAATGGACGTATGGTGGGTTGGTGTGTGATATGTTAAAGCCAATGTAACAAATGAAAATTTATGAAATATATATTTAACATTATCAGGACAGTTTGCCCAGACTTTGTTTTACGAAAAATACCAAAATTAATGCAATATTGGGAGTATCAGCAGTTTCTTTACAGATTTTGAATGATAGTTTCATTCGCTGGTTTCGATGTATGTATGTGTGAAAGCTCTCTATTCGTTATGCCTTTACATTTTAACTAATTCTTGTTTTCTTATCCTCATATGCTGTGCCACATAAGATGAAACAGCTGAAAGACATTTATTACACCTTAGGACATAACCTGCAGGTTTCCGACATTAGGCCTAGCTTCTGTTGTTCGTCTGAGTGCTTTTATGCCACTGTTATTTCATTTCGATAGGTCCTACTTCATTATTATCAGGGGGGCAGGGGCTCTGTGCTCTGTGTACAAAACCGCAACATGCTGTAGATTTCTATGTACGTTACCGTGAGTACCAGTCTACACAGTAGGCCTATGACTTTTCAATTTGTGAAAGCTTAAACAATTGACTTGAGTATGATTTAATTATTCCGTCACTATGGAGCTTTACGTCCTGAAACTTGTCGATTTCTTCAACCCTAATTGTTCATCATAAGATTTGATCTAGTTCCACATATAAAATATGGCTTTTTACAATTAATTTTTATTATGCAGGAAATATTTTTAAGCATAGTCGTAAGCATTTACTTAGAACGCATTTACTGTAATGGCTTTGAGAAGATCGTTACACCTTGTAACAAGGTGTAAATTTAGGTGTTGTTCAAGTTTTGCTGTTTTGAATCCAAATATTTTGCATTCCCAAAAATTAATTAGCCCACAATGGTGAGTTTGCTAGTCGTAGAGCTGGAAAAAATTTCCAAGTATCAACATCTGCATTATTTTCAGTAATATCCAGACAAGTTTCCACTATCCTCGAAATTTTTCTGATGTTTCTCCAAAATTAGAGGTTTGTAAAGCTTTAACAAAACGTGTGGTAAAGCGAATAACGTTAAGTGAAACAATTTTGACTTTACGGCCCTATTTGTAGGATGAAATCGTCGAAAGCGACGAGCCAGACAAATTATATCGAGCGATCGATGTTTACATCAAAGGTCATGAGGATTCTGTGTTGGAATCTTACTCGCAATTCGCAGCGATGGCCGCAAACGCACTTGGGATACAAGTTGTCGGAATGTAAGTGTGAGATGTTTGTGTTTTTGCGTAGGCAGCTCGGAGGCAATGACTTGTTGTCACATCACGTTGACACAATGTTAGCTTCATTCATTCTAATCGGGAGGTACCGGGTGGCGGGTGTGATTCCTCAGAGAGTCAAAACAAAACGTATCCGTTGCTTAATGTGCTTTGCAGTCAGTGTCGGAGTATGACCTACTCTAAAGTAGGCCATGGTTGGAGGGAATGATAATATTGATCTAGTCGGTATAAACCCGAAGTATCGACACACGTTTTGATTTTTGCTAGTATACTAGGACAGTGGGAAGTCTCATAATTTCGTAGCTATGCGTCCCGGATTAACTAAATTTATTATCATTTTATAATCACTGATTAATATCTTTCATGAAATATGATAAATATATCAATCTGAATATAATATAGTATAGTATAAATCTGAACACAGCACCATGCCAAAATAAGTTGCGGTATGAGGAAGCAGGAATTATGTACATATCTAGACCTCCCTCGTATTATCCTTTATGGTCCAATCCCGAATCTTCGTTTTCGTTCCGTGAAACATTCTTTCACCCAATCATATAACGCGTAGTCTAGTTTAAACTTATCCTTTAGTATCTGTCTGGATTCTGTAGTCGAAGTAGTCCGTTTTTTGGACTTCGTTTCTTTCGTAGACCGTTCATAAATTTTCTCCCACACCTCACTCGCGCCTTCACTCCACAGAAAAACCGTCCAATAACAAAATCCGTCATGCATCGAGGTAGTCTCATACTGACGCAAGTGTTAATATCAATGCCATGTAATTGATCCTTCTTTATCACTCTTTCGTCGCCAAATAGTTCGAAGTTGTAATGAGACTCGAATGGATCAGCTGGATCCCGAATTATATTGAAATACAGAACTGGAAAATCCAAATTTCGTCTTCAAAATTCAAGTAGTACTGACGAGCTACATCCGTATATTTCGGACCTATGCGTATTATGCTAGGAAATAAAGAGTTGATATATCTGGCATTTTGTTTCGTTCATTTTAGATTAAAGCCTAAGATGATAACGGACCGGGTAACGTTGTTGAGGTCGGTGTTCGTACATAAGAAGCATCGGGTACAGTACGAAGCCCAAACTCACAAACGAGTCGTACAATTAAAACATTTAACAGGTAATAGCTACTTTTCTTCGATCGATTAGATCTGTGGTACGGTATTTGCCATTTCGCCACAGCAACAACCCATGTTGTTAACCCCACTGTGACGCGAGTACGACATTTTGTTTACGAGGCAGCCACCGCGGCGACAGAGTGTTAGTTATTGTATTATTAGGGGAAGTCCCCCGGAGGGAAGCGAATTTGTTTCGTAACAGTATCATATGTAATATCGCTGGTTGAAAGCATGGATACCTGAAATTTCAAACAGCAAGCGAAGACACGAGTACCAAATCATAATGTTAACCCACAGTCTATCTTTTTTATAGACCATTATTCTCATTACAGACCCCTTTGAAGTTCGTTTACTTCTATTCCTGTTAAGCAGGAATTCCTATCTTAAGGTACGCGAACTGCAGTCAACCACAACGGCGTTTTTAATTGTTTCAGGAATGACTGCTGATACGTTTCTAGCATATATTCAAATCAACATCCCTCCAGGTGTCGCCATGGAGGTTCATAAGGTATTGCTAATCAATGTCTCAATCTAATTACTATTCCAGATTGCATCGTGGACGACAGTCTGATATTTTAACAGAACCGGTTCATGCATATCGCATTGATCTACCGATGTCGGTTTTTCTCACGACAGAATGGCGATATCAGTAATCGAAAATTCTGGAATGTCGTCCCCGATGATCGCTCGATTTATCAACTTTTGGCGGAATATCGGCTGATAAATTATAAATCAAGGCAATATACAATATCGACTTCCTGACTCGCTGATCTTCCGATACCGATAATCGGAAAAATTTAAATTTTTGTTGTTTATTTTCAATATCAAGTGGATTTTCTCACCTATTATAGTGGGAAATCGAAAGACTTCCTGAGCATTTAGAGGAAGCGATGGAGCAAAACGTTGATCAACTGACAGAAGATGATAAAAAACATGCAGAAAAAATACGGGACAAACTTTTAACACAGAAATCAACAACTGAAGCAGACTACGAAGAATATAAAACGACGAAACCGTATTTAATCGGAACCCATGGATAAGTTGTTATAGCTTGCAAGTTGCAACGCCGATGTTTGTCAGCATAGCGCTTCTCATATGCTATATAATCCGTACAAAAATTTCCTCCAGTCACTAATATCTGTTGACTGTTTGCAAACGAAATATGACATTCGGTTAACCCGCCCAAGTCGATAATTATAATTTTTCCACCAATTTTGCTTTCTTCAGGTCAATGTCGTTCTTGCTTAATACCGATACCGATTATCGGAAATCAGGAATATTTGTCGTGATAGTTGCTCTTTGCTGGTAATTATTATGTATCGACCCCAACGGCCAACGTTCGGCCGCCAAATGGGGCTGCTCGTCGCGTAGGCGCTTATGGAGCGTAGACGTTCAGATAAAAACTTCACTGATTTTCATACTGATCCGGTTGGCCGGTTCACGGTTGTAGACAAAATTGCTTAGCAGGACTGCTAGATGGCGCTACGAGATGAGTCAATATTTTAGCTAGAATTGAGCGTACGAAATAATATTGAATCTTGGATGGCACTGTCCCTACTCTGCGCGGGATAACCGGCTTCTAATCCCAAAGGCAGCATGAAATCCGCGCTTTCTTGGGAAAGATATTCAAATTTCCGGGAAATTCGGGCTGCTTGCCCGCGTGGAAGATTTCATGAGATGCCCGCTCCCGGTGACTAATCGACTATATAGCCTACTGTTTTGCAATACGGGATATGTAGCGAGGGAATAATAATATTTCTGAAAGCTTTCCATTGTACTATGTGTTATTAAGATCATTCTTGGGATACTTCCCCATCGATTATTACCAGCGGCGCCGCCTAAACTGTTATTGCCGCTTGCAATTACGATATAGCTATTCGTCGTTTCAGCCAGCTATTGTGTTGAGAGTCGATATAGGCTGCGCCACAGCTTCAGGCATATTCTAATCTTTAATCGTCTAAGACTACAGTTCCCATGCTTTGTAATTAAATGGGCATTGCACGCAAGCACGCGGGCTCAGCAGCATGCACCTTTAGCTACGTTTGTATTGAGAGGCGTCTGGTCAAAATAGAATACGAAATTTCCAACCTAAAATCCGAATTGCGACCTGCTGAATATCGACCCGTACCGTCTCGTTAGAAACCCACTTTATTTAAAGTTGATGAAAGCACACGACAATGATTACAGCAATCCATGATTAACAGAAAAGGAAAAACAAAATGGTTGAGGTACTTTGCATAAAAATAGAGACATGATTGAAAATATTGAAAACAACTAGCAAAAATATATCGATTATTGCGTAATAGAACAGGAGCGGATATGTGTGGGACTTTTGGGGTAGAAGCCCAAGATCGTACTTCTTTGTGGGCTCTAATTTTTTGGGAAAGCTAATTGTTTTGTGAGCATCTGCGCCATACTTTATTCAATTCGACGACAATTTACTTGTCGCACTACCACGTCCTATAGCCTATATCACTTTGCGGTTGGTATGATGGATCAGTCGAAATTTTCATGGCGCGTGCTAGAATGATGACGCAAACAAAAAAAAGGTATATTATGACGCCATAAATGCTTGTTTTGCCGTGCCGCTGATTGGCTGTCGCAGTTTATCGTCACAGACCAAATAACGATATTATTGGAATTGGTACGACGAAAATATTTTGGATAGACTAGGCGTGTGGTAAAGGGTACTCGTCTTGATAAGGTAAACGTCATGTGTATTGCAATATCTTGAAGCCTAATTAGTTCACACTGCACAGCATAATTATTAAGTCGGTCAGTCAAATTGGTTGCGCAATGGAAAGGAAAGTCGCTGCTTATTTTAGTCCATATTTGATTTTTGTCGCATTTACGCAGACTCACATGATATACAGTCATACACTCACACTACTGGTGCATATGCATATCATGCACGCATGGGTTAAAATTCCGGTCGAGTAAATAACACCAAAGATCCTCAGCTGCCAGCAATATGTCGCTACTGTGGAGGGCAGGCGATGGCTTAGAACAGCGACATCTCGTATCAGCTTCTCCTTGTCGGAGGACAAAATAAATAGTCTCCTCTCAGTGGGCTGGCGTTGTTGAAGTAGGGCACAGTTCAGCAAGGTACATGTCACAGTGGATCATACGACTTGGGCGGAAGTTCATTATTCATACTAGTTGTCTTTCTATACTTTCAGCTACGGACGTAATACTGGACGCTTTGAGAGCGTTGATTAGTTTTTCAACAGTTGCTTCTTTCCCGTTTTTCTGCAGCCAAAGTTGCAGCATAAATGATGTTTGTTGTTTCTCATCCTGAGGTCTCGCACTCATGACAACTTCTTTAATTTTTTCCAAGTCATTGTCAGACTTTTCCGTGCCAGTGCTTGATTCTGATTTTGGTGAATTTTGCGCTACTGTGCTATCACACTTTTCTGTTTTATCTGATGACGTCACGTGCTTGGTATGGTCTTCGCTAGGCCAAGGTAGTTGCTCACATAATTTTGACCAATGGATCTCATTCGCGACTAAACGTTGCTCCACAATATCGAGAGCCCGCCTCATTTCTGAAAATAAAATACAATAATAACACAGTGTTCCCCGTGAGAACGTGGTTCCCCGCGAGCACAGTGTTTCCTATAAACAATATGTTCCCCATGAGCTCAGTACAATCACCCGGTGAAACAATCGATATTCACGAAAATTTCCTATTTTTAAAAATTGTGACGTCACGAGATTCAACACGCCCATTTTTTCGAGGCTGACTGCGTCTCTGCGGATCAGTCCTGCGAATTCTCATTAACGCTTTAAGCAAGACATACGAGTCTCTCTTTTATCTTTTTAAATGAAAGCGCTGCGTATAGCCTGATCCTCGCCGATGCAACCAGCCGAATATGCGAAGTGACGGTTTGCGGCGATGATAGCAATTGGGTATCGCGACGGGTCTCGATCGTGTCATCATACTTGGTGGAAGCGCTTTGGCATGGAGGCAAGAGAGATTGAGAAATAACCGCACCCAGTATGTAGCAAGTTCGATCAAAGGCCGACATACATGATTTCGTGATTGGCCATTATTCGGGCGACGCCGATTCGTATCGGCTGTAAAAAATCAACATCGCTCGATCTCTACTAACAGGCAAGGTTGGTTTTCAGAGCAATTGCTTACCTTCCAATCCAGTTCTGATAATGAACCTCTTTTCTCGTAGCGCTGGAAGAGGCATGCGAATTCTCGTCTGGTCCAGAAGAGCATCCAGTCTATCAGGGTCCGTTTTTTCTTCGTATCTAAACAAATTTAAATTTCGGTAACATCTGTGATTTGTGATTGTTTGAGCAAACGCCACAAAGTTTTGGGGAAGCAAGCTTATACTGTACTTTTCCATTCGGTAATTCTATTAATTAATAGGTGGCCACGGCGGGATCCGCATATGGCTTGGCTGTGATTTTACTGACTAATTGCCTTTCGCGAGTTTCTGACCATAGTTCTAGTAGGAAATTTCATTATTACCCGTTATCGCGCTACGTAGTATGCACCCACTCGCCGTACAGTGTCTCCGTGAGAGCAATAGATTCATCACCGAGGCCACTCCCACCACCAATCTCCTCGTGTCTCGCGGTTGTGAGCGAACCTCGAACATGTCGCCCATTACATGCTCGCATTGTGGTCTGGTCATTGTGTGAGAACGGCGATTACAATTCGAAATCGTATAAAATCCATATAAAGCTCTCGACGATGAAGGTCGTTTGACAAAGTACAAAATGCTTTATTATCACTACCTTCTACTCCAAGCATCCCTGATTCGATACAATTCCTCCATTTTCGTTTGTAGACTCGACGTATATTCTTCGCTTATTCGTAATTTTTCGCTCACCGCGCCCTGATCCGCTTTGAGAGACAAAACACGCGAACTTAAGAATCCGTGGCTGAAAAACAGACATAAAGTATGTTAGAAACAAGTCTCTTTGCGTGATCCGGGCTATGCACCGTACCGTGCAGTACCGTAAGCATTGACCTGGCGCACCACCATAAATTCAGACCATAGAAGACCACAGAGGTTGCACCAACTATCCGTATTCACTGTAGTGTGCCATGTACATATTTACTTTGCTTGTGTACATTCGTACAGTGATATGATGAGTGATACGTGGCAGTGACGTGCGTAGATAAAAACACGCCGTCCAGTATTTTTCTTGAACCATTAGTATGCCTTGCCTAGTCTTATCGCTATGCTAGTTTACCGACTTCAGCTGTGATAATTCGAAATAACGCTGAAGATCAATTACCTTCGTTCCCTCGCTTCAATTTTCGTTGAAAGAAGAAGGATTTGTTTTCTGAGGGAGCGATGCCTTGCTACAAGCGTTTCGATATTATCGTCCGAACTTTTCAGTCTCTCTTCGACTATTAGTTTGATTTTTTGAGTTCTTTCCAGTTGCTGATTAATAAAGAACATTGGTCAGATTAGCTCTCAGCTTCTTCGTTCGTATGGCTTTTTTCATACTAGATGTTAGGGATGCCACTGCTTGGTGGCCTCATCCAGGTTCTTCAGGCCAGTCACTTCATTGAGTGCTAACGTGCGGTGCCTCAACTTATGCTGGAACTGCACATGGATTATCCTAGCGACTTACGTTTAAGGACCACGTCACCAGCGTGACAATATTGCCGTAATCTATCTCATGAGTCATTAGCGTTACACCTGCTCAGGCTAACTAATATGGCTGCTTAAGTGCTTTAGGCCTGTCGGACAGCCACAAATGTAAGGTCTTAACCATTGAGACTGCGACCTATTGCTTAAAAACTCACCGCTTCCAATTTTGCGATGTCTTCTACAAGAGTGTTCAGTCGGGCAGATTGACTATGTAGGTCGTTGGTGGAGTCATCGAACTCGTTACGTAACTGTCGTTGAGAGTCGCGAGCCTAGAACACATAGAAATGGTCAATGAAGAAATTTTGAAAATCCGTTTAGGGTTTGCGTGACTAAATGCGGGCACGTACTGATTATCGACTTACGGCTCTACTTGAGGCTGAGCGAAACGAGAGGTTCAGACAGACAGACAGACAATCTTGATCTAACCATGAACATCATATCACAGCCTAGGTGACGACAGAGGAGGCAGAAGAGAGGAAGACAGGGGAGTATTTTTCGACACATTTCGGACAACATACACTGGACAATACATACATGTACAGCGGATCTGCAGTTGGTATAGTAGCAGTATATGTAGCAGAGCGCAAAGGCGACCTTTTGCTAACAGCAACTAACTGTCAACATTACGGTGGTGCCAGCAATTATCCTAGTTGTATAAAACACACCAATGCAATATATGCAATACTGGCACTTCAAATAATTGACTCAAAACTAAAATGTAATACACCAATCAACATACTTGTCTCCAAAGCTTTTCCGTCTTTAGAAATCTTCTGTGTGCCCGATGTAGACCGGATTTTGTGTTTTGTACGTAAATTATATCTCTTTTTAACCACGTCATAGCCAGACATAACACTTCATTAAATTTTTGTAAAACATCAGGAATTAAACGAACGATTGGAAAGTTCTCGCAATCAACTTCTTCGGCGACCTGAATAATAAGCGAATGTTAATTAGACGACCGGATGATTTTAATAGGACTTCTGTACCCGATACATGCAACCGGGATTACGACGTTCAGCTAATGGAGTCAAGCTGAACCCTCATATCTATGACACCCTCTCGTAAACTTGTTTGATAAATGGCCTGCCGATTTATTCTGATTGCCTGCATTGGTATGCTTTGGCTTTAAAGGGACTAGCGACTCCAAGGATCAGATCAGGCCGATAGTATCGTTCCGCACTCTACGGTTCAATGCCACCCGCAGCCCCGTGTTCACAAGAATTTGCAGTAGATCAAATTTTTCAATCGTTTTGAAAACTTTAGCAAGTTAGATCGATCCATGCATGTTCGTCCTCAGTCGGGCCTTCTAGAGTACGCATGGCGATATTTCTGATAGGCAAAAATTTGTGTCAGCCGTTCGATGGCTTCACTTAGTAGGTATCTTACAGATCATTGCCTGCAGAGCCATTAAGCACGTGTTGCTGATTTTAGAAGTCAAGGTTGAAAGGACAAATGACGCCGTAGTTATACCAGCACACGTCAGAATAGTAAATTTAGCACAATCATGTCGAAGCTGCTAACACGTTAGTATAATGTTGTTTGTGTCAGCGCTGGAAATATGATAATTTCATAGGAAACTCATTATCGGGTGCGCGGGCGTAAATTCAAATTTAAACAACAGCACGACATCCGTGTAAGTTCATATTCAAGTGTCCCGCGCACTCAAGCGACTTGCCTACGGAAGAAGCTTCCTGGCTTCCCAGTGTCTGCAGTTGGCTTGGTGGCGTAATGATCGAGGCGCTGGCCGCCTAATTCAGAAAAGCTGTGTTCAAATTCCGGTCGCGTCACGCCTTAGGGCCGGTTGGTCTACACGGCAGGCGTATCTCTTTGTTTGTTTTATTCAGCGTATATACGCGTAGCTTCGCTAAGCTTCGTTCCGCGTCGCCGTCCTGTAAACCAGTCTTTACACTACAATTCGTATCCGCATCTACCCTGCTAGACGCTAGCGTGATCTAGGGTCAGTCTGGCGGGGAGCCGCTCGCATAGAAGAGCAACAGCTAATATCAGTGTCTTCTTGTCCGAACGACCAAATGTAAGGAGTCTCGTCTTGTATGTTAATAACACTTACTTGCTTAGAAAAATGGTCATCGCAGAATAGATGCTCTGGTAACCCTGCGTCGTTTGGCCACAGAAGTAGTCGAATTCGATTCATTGTTTGTACAATCCTAAATTGCGTCTCGTCCAGACTATCAATGGATGTTTTCGACCGTTTATCCGTTGTTTCCTCAGCGGTACGGTCCTTCTTGTGTGGCATCGTAGCTTTTTCATGCTGCTTACAAAATATCTGCAGCGGTACTAAAGTTTTTTGAGTAAAAGTGGAAAATGTTTCTTGCAAAACTGAGAGCTGTTGTTCAAAATCGTCCAAAAATCGATTCAATTCAAAATGTTTGATGTTCAAACTATTTTCGGCGTTGTTGTGACGTCGTAAAAGTCGTTCGCGACGGGAAGTTGTGAAACTAAACCTCGATGCGTTATCGTGATCCAATTTTAATGGTGATACGTGTATCTCTGTGCGACAGGACGCGTTAGTGTTCACTGGCAACACGACAGTTTCGTTCGATGAACTTTCGCTCCCGGGCAATCTCTTGCGATGCTTTGCTGATTGACATTTTGACTTTATTGGCGGTAATGAAAAATCAATTGCTCTATCAACGTTAATTCGGCCATCTGATAAAGCTCGGGATCGCGGTTTCTGTGTTGTTGGTGGTGTCGGCAGTCGGTTTTTTGAACCAGTTGTACAGTTGGGTGATGTCCGTGAGCAGCGATCTAGTAATGTCCGTAAGTCGGTAATGGATGATACTTTGTCAAGGCCTTTCTTATCGTTAATCGGTCTCAAGACATCGTCAAGAATTCGTCTCAAATAGGCGATGTCACCGAATATGTTGTCGACCTGGAAATCAAACAGCAAGCTACATAACGTGTCTCCTATATCAGTGGTGGGCGCCTGCGGAAAAGGTTGCCGACCCCTGTCCTAAATGTTGTATCTTCAGTTGGCTACTACGGACCATGGCTAGGTGGCAAATCGCGAGGATTTGTCGCATTTACATAACTGCATTTATGATGCATAAATCTGTTCAATAAGCAATAATTGGATCATCAATCTGCAATAACCTGTTTAAACTACACCCCTCCACATTCTCTCACGTTAATTATGAGCTTATTACCGTATGGAACAGCACTTGATATTGACATCCACTGGATGTATTACGTGGAATGAGTGAAATACTGCAATATACAATCTCAAATCTCAATCTGAAATCTTATTATCTCGACTGTAAGCTGTTCACACGTAATCAAGCCAATCTCATGATACCCGCAGGAGATCCTTAATCAATTTAATGCGGTTATTGAGGTCGCAATTCGTGGACAACTGCTGTTGACCGCGAAGCTAATCAACCCCGCCAACGTGTCACTTGACATCCCCAGCAGCGCACGCGGGAGAATTAGCAAACGACCGAGTCCTATGGCTTACTTTTTCATGTTTTTCTCTGATGCCACGTATCGTTGTTTCAATAGACGTATGAATGTCGCACAGAGATAATCCACAGTCAGAATCCTCCATTTCCTCTTGAGAATGCATGTATCCGTTTACGTATACTAAAGACGTATTTATAACAGTGTAGTTTGCTTACTTATCAACAAAATATCTATCTGTTAAGAATAAGTTGTTGTTGTTATTTTGAATTCATGGCGTTTTCACCTACAGTAGGTCATGTACGCCAATAACTCCTTCGAAACATTTACTAGGTTCGCAAGTCTGCGATACTCCGGTTTTGTATCGGTGATTCCGAGCGGTCCGTTTGGTCCGCCATTTAGTATGACGCTCCTCACTCCACAGAACTAACTGCCAAGTAGGTATGCAACAGTAGTACGTAAGACAATTTGCTGACTATAGGCCGCTGTGTTAAGAATCTGAATTTATGCACTTACTTGTACATAATAATGAGCTTCCCGTATAATTATCGTTATTGCCGGGCACGCCAGCTCACGCTTACTGACTACTGTATCCGCATTATTCTTTACCTATACCCAAATAACGCATCAAAATCACCAAACTTTTTCAATTTTCGGCATCTCCAGATAAGTTGCCACAGCGGATCAATCACCTTTCTTAAATTACCTATTAAAATCGCATCACAACGCAGAACGACCGCAGCTAAATATAAGCTTATGCTGTTTAAAACCATGCCATATTAAAACCTGCAGGAGAACCACTTGCCTTGACGGTCGATGCTGATCTGATCATTCGTCTGTGAGCCGCATTATTTAATATTCTCTGTCTAAGTGGAGTATATAGCGCAACAAAACAAATTTCTTATCAAAATTAGTCTATCAACCTGTTTACAATCTGCCACGAGATAGGTTTTGCAACAAGGAGAAGTAGAAGTCGTTACGTCTTAGAGCAGCAACCACCCTCCATTGTGACAGCGTTCTGGTGTAACAAGTAAAACAAAAAGAGTTTGTCTCGTCACAATATAAAAGGCAATACGGTTCAAATCGTAATAAAGCGACCAATCTTTTGTGTGTTCGCCCGACCGACGATGACTCGATGCGACTTTGCTCGTTGTTGTCGATTCGTGTTCTTTGTAAATACGTTACTATATCGTCAGCTAACGAAAGATCTAACTCCCTGATTCCTGACAATTCGAAAACAATCAATATTTCAACAAAATTGTAGTTTTTGTGTTGGACCAATTTGACATTAATGGTGTAACTGAAAGGTAAACATCTCCTTCAAGCAATTCATTCATCAAATTTATGACATACTCTATAGATCTTTTATCAAACGCGTACACATGAGTACTCAGCTATAAGTAGAATCGCGAGCTAATAAAATCCCGCAAAAAGCCGATATCTCGATAACATAGATTGCGCATTCTGCATTTGTTTGGAACTCCTACCAGAGTGACCAAAAAACTGAATTTTTGAGAGACTCTGACTCCTATCACACGTGACTACTGTGTTCACTGGCTACAGTGAATGTATATCACTGCCACATTGGCTGGCAAAAACACATCTCGATCCGCAATTTTCAAGTATATACCAAGCTCACGGACGTCGCTTACCTACACTTATCCGTCAACACATGCGAGAAATGCGAGAGCTTTTGTGTCGGCAAACCGCCCAATTCGGAAGACTTAGCAACAATTCAGAGGTCTTGAGAACATTGACCATTCTCAAAGACCGTGCAACAGAACGGATGGAAGATTACGCACATCACGATGCCAGATAAGACCACACGATTTGCCGCGCTTGGAAAAACAGTGAATTTCTGAATAAGCTCATTATCATTTTCCACGAGCGAGTCCGCAAATTAGATTCAAATACTGCCTCCGTGTAAGCCGCACACATTGGCAAACTGCAGCCAGCGGGCCACATGCGGCCCTGTATACGTTTTAATCCGCGTACATCGCATAAAATGCACGCTTCAACCTTGTTAATAAAATATTTCCCCCACAATTTTGATGTTCTGCTATCTATAGCATCGTTATATACAGTATATGGATTTTTTTATTCAAGTCGGTGTAGTTAGCAAAGCATTCCATCTATTTGCTTCTGGTGTGACCCTTCGTCAAATGTTTAAACCCTAATGTGGCCAACCAGTCAAAATATTTTGCCACCTCTGCTTACAGTTCATGGGCAAAGGTAGCAGATAAAAATTTTACGGACATGAGTGGATTTTTGGGAAGGAGCTTACCGAATTCGACATGTGTTCCTGTTATGGTCATTTGTAGACGTAACGTTGTCGGTATCGTCTCAAGTTTAGGAGTATGTACGCATAAACGCTCACAAAAACCAGGGATGTGACAAAAACGTTTGTAATCCTCCATCTTAACAAACGCAATGAAAACAGTGCTCATAATTCTGTTGTCACGTCCATAAGCAGATATTTACCTTTCAATACCTGGATTTTTATGGTGTGGTTATAACATGTGTCGTGTGTCTGCGAAGTAATAACTGTACTTACTGTATTTAACTTGCTATAGAATTGCCACCTCACTTCACCCGTTTCAAACATACAGGGCTACCCATTTCCCCGGCACTGTCAACATAGTGTGTGTATAGAAAGTCAACGACTAAAACAACAGCGGATATAGATATATTACTAATATCTGAATAAACAATATTTATAATAATTTGTGAAAAAGGTCACTTGTCAATTGCCAACCGTAAGGAGAGGAATTTCATTCAAGAAAATCAACAATCAAGAAGGTACCTTTGAAATGACCGCGTGTCAACCTTGATATCTTCTATTTGCTGATGAAAAGCTCTTTAAGATTGAAATGAAGAGTACTTTAAGATTTAGGAACAAACTTTGTGGTAACATTAAATTTCATTTTTCAGCATCTGCTACTGTTGTTCTCCTCATAACGAACAAAATGCTTCGAAAATGATTTGATACATGATTTTGGAAATTAGAATCTGTCTGGATACCGTTAGCGACGTGACATGATTATAAATAGTTTCTGATTGCTTAGCGAATTCCACCCTGGGCACGGTAGACCACCGATTAGACTCATTAGAGGCTGACCGATATTGATTTTTCAAGGCCGATACGATATATAACCTACTCGTTTGACTGAATGCCGATACCGATTGTGGAGAAATCAAAAACATCCACCTTCTTGGCAAATGCCGATACCGATTATTGCAAAAATACGAATATTGGTCACGATAAATCGGTCAACTCCTACTAAAGAGGTGTTATATATGAAAATACTGACTCAAAACTCAAGAATATATTGTCAAAACCGACCCAAAAATCATGCACTCTCAAGATCATATTGCTGGGTCTCAACAACCTGATCCTACCGCACAACCTTACAAGGGTTCAGAACTCATTTAGATAGAAAGTATTGTGCTTGACTGATAGGTGCATCGAGACAACCGAGGATATATATGCCAGACATGGGGTTGCGATTCGTATCTACCGGTGACAAAACTGTCTGCTTAACATATTTAAACCAGGAGCTGCTAAGGCGACAAGTCCTGTAGGCCTACAGTTCTGTACTGGGATTCTTATCAAATTGATGCATTGAACCATTTGTACATACGTTCATTACCAATCAAGAGAAGCATCGCTCGAGGCTACGTTGTCATAATAAATTTCAAATACTGTCGATGCGGCTGACTTGTAATTTGCTAGGGTAGTATCGAGCACGCGTGAGAATAAACAGCGGCGCAAGCCACATGTTGCATCACAAAGACCTTGAGAGTCGCTTCAGTCTGTACTAGCATTAGTAACTTTATCAGATTGCGTCATTTCGCTACCAAATCAACATAAAAAGCAATCCAGTCAGCGCTGACGCTACGCCTATCGACCTACTTAGTTCGAACGCTGGAACAACACGACTGGGGGTAATGATAAAGCATTGACGATGACGCATTTGGCGACGCGTCGTAGTAAAAACTGTCTTGCGCTACTTTGCCTTCCCTTGTTACGAATGTGGACGTAAATAAAATCAATGGAGCGAGTACTATAGAACCTTTGCCTCGAAACTATGTTCTAAAACAAATGACTTTGTGTCACGAATAGAAAGAGACGATATATTGAGCTACCTCCATTCACATGAGCTTAATACAGCGCTCAAACGATTTTGCTAACTCTGGACATCTCGAATCTGGCGGTGATTCATTGTAACGCTTTTGCACCCTCTCGCCCACTCCTCTTGTATACCCCCTGTGAACACAGTGACATCATGTGGCGCGTCATCTGCAGACGGCAAATACGAGGAAGACGCACTCTGGGATAGCAGAGAAGTCACGCAATCCGCGAGCCAAGAATACTGACTATTATATCTAAAGTCATCACAATTGCCGCCGACTTGTCGGGCAGATTACATTGAACTTACTCCAGCTCCGAAAGTAAACGTTGGTCTACATTCCTCAATGAGCAAGTCCACTAAAACAGTCTAACTTACACATTTTAGTGAAAATCGTGCAAATAAGCTAGCCTTTGTGACACTTTTGCCACATCCGATCAATTTGATACGTGTATTTTACCAAACTAGACTGAATACAATAATTCATTAATGTTCAAAAACGTGGTATTACGCTCCTCGATGTATCAGTATGTCAATAGCATTAAACCGCCTTCAAACTACACAAAAGATACCTTCTATATCTAAATATAACGTGTTTGCATTGTTGGGATCTCGACTGCTAACATTCCTATGTACTAAGAACTGTAAATTATGAGATCCTACACTCGAACAGGCCGATATTAAATATTAATGTCAACGGCGAAGGGCGCATCAAATCACGGAATATAGTATTCGGTAATTGGATTTTCCACGCCATGAAAATGTGTAACGAGCTGCCTTGCAAATGCTGAAATCGATAACGGCTTACTGTTCGGTTAGGACGCTGCGAACTTGCTTATATGAACAGTTGAACACTATAGCTTGATACTAGACGCTTGCAGTATACCGGTCTTCTGCTACCGTTAGCGTTACCTACCTTTACCGTTCTGTACGAGACCGTAATCCCCAGTCTTGCTTATGTTATACTTGGCAACCGATTTTATCCAAACCATAGAGACATGGCTTTGCGATAATCCTCCATATACCATACTCAACAAAATGTACCCTTGCAGCAAATGCAAATGCTTAATAGAAGTTCTCGTTCTTCATTCCAACGAAGAGCCAATTAATTTCCATGCCTCAGTCACAAAATTAGCCTTGATTGCCTTAGCTTACTCGAATGTTGTACTGTCTCCTTACACCACCTCAATTACATACCGTGAGCCTTAACAACAGCTTTACGAACGCGACTTCCATGTCATAACCAGCAGTCTGTTTATCAGCGCAACCAAAGCAGTATGAAAGGTGCTATTTTCACGAATCACTACGCCTGACCGATCATGCCAGATTTCAATACGTAGACGCCTTCAGCGAAATGAACATTTTCAAAACAATCGCACGATGGCTGTAAGTCAAGTTTGAATAGCAATACACGGTCAGTTGGTTATATGAAAAAATATTAACTTATTTATATCAGGTTTAATTTCGTGATGGACTTTCTGTATATTCCCATGGGTTTCTTGACATTTCCCTCTGCAATCAATACTGAGTATTCAGAAAAGGCATCCTCAACCTTATACATGCATTCCACCCTAGTGACTCAAAGAAAATTTATAGGCAAGTACAATTTTTGGCGGGAACAATTTCAGCGCAGCTAATAACTGGTCGTCCAGGACTTCAGGAGACAATCTTTTGGTCAAACCATTGTCTATTTTAGACAGTAGACGGTGTAGGCTATGGTCAAACCGATACATTATCATAGTTTATTTGCTCTTTGCCTACTAAACACACTGAAAACTGACATGATGGCATCTTAAATTCACTATAAATGCTGCCAAAGGTAATTTTCATACCCTAACAATTAAATCGTCAAGGGGTGTATCCTGCTTACTCAGTCGGAATGGCGGAATCAAGGTTTATTACGTCAAAATACTATTCGGTTCACCTGTGACGGCAGTCACGTCGCCCTTCGGTCACATTAAACTATAGATATCTATGTTCCGTGTACGGTTCTGCGCTCAGGGCACATTCGGGTAACTTTCGATTAGTTAATTTGTTGTTCACAGGTGGTACGTCATATAGGCGTACTGGTTATACATAAACAGTTAATATGTTGATTACTAGGCCTATTCTAGAAATGTATTGAAACCGACATGACAGAAAAACAAGCACAAGCAGAAATTTTCGCTACTTGGTAGCTAGTAGCTATGACACGATGACTAGACGCTTGTGAATGTTATATTTCTCAATAAACCAAGGCTGTGGCGAGTCTTCTTTAAGATGCAAAGTTCCTGGCGTGTTATTGACCATCACATGCCAACGCCCGCTGTTTCAGCATATGAAACCGGGCAGAGTAGCTGAGTTTGCGTTGCCAAGATTAATAATACACATCCGTATTTGCCATTTAGCCTGATATTTAATATTCATTTAGCACGCCGCGGTATTGCTTTTGACGCTATGCTGTACTTTCTATCAGATCCAGTCAGTAATCAATTTCGCGAATGACGTGCTTCTCGTTGACGAGTATGTCAAGGTGTGGTCGATATTCAACATAAGCATTCCAATATCGCAACAAAATTGGAATCATTCGGCCACCAGCATTTGTGAATTTGTTACTAGACGACAAAAAAGGTCACGAGTCTGACACGTCCCTGGGTGGGCTCGAACCACCAACCTTTCGGTTAACAGCCGAACGCGCTAACCGATTGCGCCACAGAGACGGTGGTGACCGACTGTCTGTCCTTACTTTTTGATAAGTAATCGCTATTTGAGCCTGTAATCTACCCAACATCTAGACTAGGAATCGCCGGAAATGCGCAACATAGAGGGCGATAAAGGCTGATAATTGCTGACTCAATAACCCCCAGATCCAGATTTTCTCAAATTCCTTCGTCAATGATAATTCCCAACCCTCCTCTTCATGACTCCGTTGTTGAGGATCGCTGGCGCTTATTACTACCACGCCACAATTTAATTTGACAAAATTTCTATTACCAAATAGACGAATGGTATCAGCTTGTCATTATATTTACATTTATGGAGCTTTAGATTGGTCTTTCATATTATTACCTTTATTATAAATTGTTGATTTTGCGTCAAAATTGTGTTCTGTGTTGGCTGATGTCACATCGAAACATGATGTCCATATGGATTGAAGGCGTCGAGGAGAACGTCCTTAGTTGCTGTGCTCCTTGCGCAGCTAATTACGTTATATACTTGATAAATTGAATATCCACTCCACAAGGAGATGCTATTTCTGCACGCCATCTGCTGCCTTCGTTATCAGATCACCAAGTCTGATAGACGGGTAAATATACTGAACGGTTCAATTCCCGACCGATTCAAACCGAAGAATTGAGAATGGTATCCGTTACTAGTCTGCATAGCAGTCAGTATCGGGGGAATGCGGTTGTTGTGGTTATTTATAATAGGGATCCGAGCCATAAACCGGCAAGCATTGACATGGCGTGCATGACGTAGTTTAGACAAATAGGTCCGTCGAACTGGGATCGCTAACACTTCGCAAGTCAAACATCTATTTGGCCTACACCTTGTAAGGGACCAACCGCTAGGTGTGTGACTTCGGACAGATTAGGACCCACCAGAGTGCCCATCCTCTGTTGATAAGAGCGGTTTCCAACTCCTACTCGAATTTACGTACGTTATCTCGAACACTCTAGCGGCATGAAAACACTATAATTTTACTTGCTAGGTCGCGCTAAGTTGCACAGAATGTTGAGGCTTAGTAAAGTTCGAAAATAGGAGCCGACGAAGGCGGACTAACCGTGTTTGCGGGACTTTTGAAACAAGGACGAATAAAATGGTCAATCTTTATTGTTATTTACGCATTAAAGTAACCCCACTGATGTAAATTTCACATCCTGCATCAATGATAACCAAGGAAACGGAAATGTACTTGGCATGTTACATCTGTTGCGAGTGTACCGTTCAGTTGGCCGAGTGGTTTAGACTCTCATCTCACCCTTCTGATCGGAATGTTGCGGATTCGATTACAGACTAAGTCGAACAAAAGTCCTTCTTTTTTATCATCGTTTCAGTAATGCAGCCAGTATCGGGAGAGTGCGGAGGGTCGGGGTTGTGATAGTTATCCGGGCTATAAACCCGGAAGTATCGACACACATACTAAGCACTAACCTGACGCATATGACCGCAACTTCAAAAACAACAACAACATCAGCTTTAGTAGTGAGAGGCAGTTTTGAAATATGTGGTTTAAGTTTATGCAGACAACTCTTTCGAATGCAACTTCGACTTGAAAGGAATCGTAATTATGATTAAATCTCACGGAAATTCGGCGTCTTTTTTTCTGTTCATGTTATTAGCCTGTCACGCCGCATAAACTTGTCGAGGACTTGTAACTGACATGAGTAAATTATTACGGATCGGCTTGTAAGTGGCTTGATAAAATCTAATGTTTGTTGATGATGGAGAACTTCGATGGTCGGTGGCATGTTGACTAAACTAACGTTCAGGATTCATGACTTCAACAGCCTGACTTAGCAGCGTAGCTAGCCTGAGCTATCGTCCATGAGATTGTCAGAGCGTCTCCTATATAGACCTAGGAATATATTAACAAATTTGATCATATATAAATATCAGTTTAATGAAATAGAAGGCTGTTTATAAGGCTACAAAGTAATAGTTGTTTTGTATTTATGGCATTTTCAACTACTATGGTCATGTGCGCCAGGTCAGAGCTTAGTACACGTGTCGATATTTTCGGTTTATAGGCCGGATCACTGTCACAACTACGCCGGGTCGCCGCGCTAGGGTGATAAGGGTGCTCGTCCATGAGATCTTGAAGTAATGGCGCAGAATCAAGCGACAGAACCTTTGTACAGGTCGTCCGATTCAATATTTTTCAATACCAATGTGATTAAGCGGTCTCTTCGCCTAACTGAGGGGGGACAATGATTTTCTCGAAAAATCGTGAATATCGATCTCCTTACTTTGCTGACGGCTGTCGGCGATTTTCAAAAATACGAATATCTTTCTCGATAAATCGACCGAGCGAACAAATCAACCCTCTGCTACCGCGGTGGGGCGCTAGGGGTGCTCGCTTATGGTACCTTGAATTAATGGCGCAGAATCCAAAGCCTCAGTTACTTTGGTGAAGCGGTAGCGGAGCGGTTACGCGCATAAATTATAGACGCGTATTTCGTTACTGAGTAGCAACTCTTCGAAAAAGCACGTCACTCTGAATTCCGATACCCATATGCCATATGCCGTACGTGTAACGTAGTCCGCTGACTGAACTTTTACACTGAAAAAAGCAAAGATGTTTTGCATGATAACATGAACGGCGCTTTGTTTACAAGTCATGGGTCAGATGTGAACTGCCTGAAGTCGACGTGAGATCATTTTACCGCTAAATATTTTTAGGTATACATATTCCCCGATGCGAAATCGTGGGCTGTTAAGTGCCAGAGTGTCTAGAAAGGGTTCGTAAGCGTGCTTCACATACAAGTCCATGGACGCAGTTGCTTACGCACGGGCAGTGAACAGTGAAGGCTTGAAAATAGGGAATAGAGTCTTGGGGTGGCTGTAGGCCTACTGTATAACGCCTAGATAGGGTTTATGTTAACGTGCTGGTTTTGGTGTTAACCGCGACGAATACATAGAATTGAAATTGTAGCCTCACCATCTGCTCCAAAAAGACGGTATCCGTTGTCTTAATCAAATCAGAGCTGCTACGAACAACTGTAGAATTGCAACATTGTTGTTGATTTTGAATTTCTGGCGTTTTACTCACTCAGGTGATGTACGCGATATAATGTTTTTAGTCCACGATATCGACAATTCATCACAATCGTGTTGTCATCAAGCCACAGACGATTTCATGATGATTACTTGATTGATTGATTATGCTTGATTAGTTGATTACTAGAGTTACAAACTCACCGTCGCAATGCGTGGAATCAGTGATGCAGGGTATCGCACAGTGATGCAGCAAGTTAAGAGTGGTTAGTGATTTTCAATGTAGCAGTGTTTTCGTCTGGTTGGCGGGCGTAGAGTAGTCTTGTGTTTCTCGGACGAAGACATACATTTTTTTAGTCGTTTCAGGCACAAATCTAGTTGCTGTCGCGCCTAGAATTTCCAGTAATCTTTCTACCCGCTGTAGCAGCGATTGGAATCAGTAGCTCAGGGTATCGGCAGCTCAGGGTATCGGCCAGTGATGCCACCAGCCCACAGCTGGAGTTTTTTCGATCTATATGAAGGGTATAGTCTAATGTTTCTTAGACAGAGACCGACTCAATATTCAAGGAAATCCCCTTGATAGAAATCTACATCATGACACGTGTTGGCACACACACACACACACACACACACAGAACACCACCTGTGCTAAGAAAATAAAAATGAAGTATGGGGCCTGACGGAATCAAATAAATTGGTATAAAATTACCGAAAAAGCACAAGTTTAGGCCTAATGACATCGAAAGAATGGTGAAAAGTACCAAAATTTGCGGAAATAAGAACAACCTAATGATACCAAAACAACAATGGCATAAAAGTACCGAAAATCAGCCGTCTTTATGATATCAGCATTTTTCAATCTCGTTCGACAACGATTTGCGGTATGAAGTAAACGCATTCCACCCCAGACCGCACGATATTATGTACCCTAAACCTTAACTTTAACAATGCAACTATTTATGAATAAATCATACGTGAAAATATAGCCTTAGACTTTACTGCTTAGTGTTCAGTGGTAGTACTCGCTCCGTCTTGTTACGGTTCACCGTGTTTCAGATAATCGGCGAAAAGGTAGAGCCGTATAGAAACTGTAATGCGTAAAGACTTGATTCCAAACGATCGTTGCAGCGTTATTTTTATATTTATATCTGAAACTAAGTGTCTGTGGTTACGAAAGTTACGATACGTCATGACTTTGATCAGAACTACTTAGGCGAAGTAGGCTCATAGCATAGGTGATGCGCTCTTCATTTGATGAAGGAACGGAGGTCTGGAAGCTTGTGGATTATATTCCAATAAACTAGACCGGACGTTAAATCTGTGGTGGCTTAAATGCAATTTATCGCAGGACATCGAATCGGTAAGAAGGTATACTTGTCACAAAATCATAGGCTTTTCTCTAAAGTTAAAAAAAATGCCGTTGGGCTTGACGCAAGGAAATTATTTTTGAGCTACATAAGGATTATGATGATATTTTGAGTTTGGACCCAAAATATTGACTGAGAACGACCATTCGAGAATTTAATCAAATCTTGCAGAGTTAACATATCAGCAAGCGGGTAGTTTATGTTGTTTGTATTTCGTGATTTGTGCTTTTTATTTTCATATGTATCATCATTTTGAGATTGTGAATTTGATGTATTTGTAGGATGATGAAGACATAAGTTTAGGTTTAGACAAATGAGAGATTACTGTCAACGCCTTCCTTCAAATTCGCTGCCTTATTATGTGATTAGGCATACCGAATGAGCTTCGTCCGTAGATTTCAACGTTAAGTTCAAATGATCAAGTTCAAGCTAGAAATTGACCGATATTGAATTTTTCAAGGACGATCCGAGTATCGGCCTTTTCACCTGGCCTATGGTCGATATCGATAATCGAAAATTCATGAATATGGCCTCGATTAGCGTCTTTTGGCCGATTATTATCGGATCTCTGCAACTCGTCTGTGTTGAAAGCTCTGTCATCCAGAAGCTGTAGAGCCAGTATTGAGGCGGTACTAATTGCGTCATCTATAGTGACAGGGGAAGATACCTGAAAGCTACATATCAAGCACACTCCGCGGCAGGACGGCAATAGGGAATCCATAAGAACTAGTCCCCGCAATTTCGACTTTTAACACCTGTCCTCTGGTGTTTGGTATTGACCTTCGTGCTCATATCTATCGATTTACCGCTCCGTTGAGTATACGTCATGTATTCTTAGTGATGCAACATTGATATTCAATATTCTGATGGCTGTGAAAATTGAACTTCCATTAAATCTTCATCGATCATTTTTCCAATTAACGCCTCCATTTGATCTTTTATGGTCTCCGCAGTAATCCCCTATCAGACCGTTCGTATAGTTGAAAGTGACAGATTCACTGAGTGGAGTACGGGAACGATATATTACTTTCGCTTGTGGCGAACAGTTTGCAGTAAGTCGCTCTATGACATGTGGCACCAAAGGGCTATATAGATTCTGGTTCATCTTTTCGTTCAACTGTGAACTGTCGCCGCACTGCTTCGTGACCGTAATCGCCTGTCATAGAATAGAGCAGCTCGATTGTAACTAAAGGTGACCGATTCATGTAGTGGAGTGCAGTGTATTACGCATATGACGTCTGGTGCACTAACGCGCTTGCGATTCTGTTCATCTTTTCGTTCAACTGTGAATTGTCGCCTATCTGTAGTTATGTGACCGTGCTCATAGCAGCTGCCTGCTGCCTGCTAACGTTTGACCGGTTGCAGTTGCAAGTGCCCAGTTTATACTTGAAATTGTGGGCTCTATTTACGTGACTATGATCGACCATACAATATCGGCTACATGACAGAGAGAGATAGAGAGAGAGAGAGAGATATGGTGTTCGGGGTACAGTAAGTTATACTCTACGACACCGTACACGAGCAGCGGGTGCATTCTATCCAGTTAAAACGTTGCATGGTGGCCTCCTGTTATGTGACTATGACTATGTTATACACGGGGGAGATGGGGAGGGAGAGAGAGAGAGAGAGAGAGATTTTGTCAACAATCAGTGTGGGGAAAACGAAGTGAAGTCATGTATGTGCGTATATACAGTATGCAATTAACGCCTCCGATTACGGGCATTGACAGGAGACGGCTATACGTACCCGACTACGCGTACGACCCCAAGCTGCGAGTGGTCATCAAGTCAACCCGTGAGAAAGCAATAAGGATTGTTGAAACAAGTGTTATTTCTTCCGCATCCACTTCCTTCCCTTTTAATGAAGTTATCTTATATTTAATGCGCCCAAAGGGAATGTTTTGTGGTTAATTTGACTTTTACAACTGGCAAGGAACAGCCGAAGTGGCGTAGGCAATGACGATGTTGTGGTATAATGCAAATCATGGCCTAAAGTAGGCCATGTGCAAATCTATAGAAATTCCGTCAAGTGTATATAATGGGCATGCGGTTTTGTTGAAGATGACACAGTGCATTAGATGCTTGCATGCATATGCCTGCAGTGTAAAGACTTTGGTTATTTTGTGAATGCTTTATTATCAAGGTACTATCTATCTATTATCAATCTATGATCTATAGGTACTAAAGTAAGCCATGAGTAGGCCTACAATGCTCGCGCTAATTTTGCTAAATATGACGTAGACTACCGGACGCTTTGGTATTCGGTTAAATGGATACTGTAGATAAATTTGAATGCATTCCATGAGAATTGGTTTGATTTGGTCAGGAATCGAACCTGGGAGCTCCCGATCAGCCTTAGATTAACGATAAGTCCAGATTTACAATTTTAATTTGAATTAAGCACGTTTGTGTGTTGCGTGCAGGATACTAATGGATTAGAGGTTGTCTCGTCAATGTGAACTTGGCCTAATTCCACAATAAGAGGTGAATTTATAACTGATAATCATGATAATAATAACTGAGCTAAAAGGCAGGTGATCGGACTAACCGTGCTATTGTATTCTATTCTTTGTGGTAAAGAATAACGGGCACAGTTACTCACGACAAAAGGAGTCGTACTGTGACAGTAAAACTCAGTCACGTCCAAAGTTGTAGAGAACGAGCTATATTCGATTTTGCAATACGCTTAACTTAAGGTCGATCGTCGGCATAGAGCAGTTTGGTTAGTTCATGCAACCAGCCAACGTGATTAGAGTAAGTCTGGATTTAGAATATGAGGAGGTCGATACAGTAGTGGTATTTTTCCTATGTTTTGTTCTTTTATACAAGACTCATTCAAGCAAAAGTAATGCCTATAGGACAGCGGTTCCCAAAGTATAGGTCGCGACCCAAACTGCGGTTTATAATAAATCATTGTTTCATGTAAAGAAGTAGCAGTACTGACATTAAAAGTACAATATTGAGGTTTGGGTTGTGAGGTTTTCATTTAACTCAGATTTCGGTCGCGCTCAAAAAGGTTTGGGGACCACTGGCCAGGAAGTCGCGAAGGTGCGGGAAACGTTACCTGATCCCCATACTGAATAAGAATATGGAAATGAAGTGTAGGACCTAATGAAACCAGTGGTATATATACAAGTACCAAAAAAGCGCAAGTCATGCTTACCAAGAAACTATTGAAGGGCAGGCAATAGATAATCGTATAGGCCTAGTTTATGGATGTCCGTGAAAAATCTGAAAAACTTCCCGGTTTCCCGTGCTTTCCGGTCATTCATGTGTAGACCAGCGCGTTTGCATGTAAGCACATCATGCGATTGAGTGTCAGTATGCGCTCAACCTTGTAACGCTTCCGCAAGGATCATACGCACGAGTTTTATCATATCCTTGAAGGTAAGTTTTGAGCTGTGAGAGTTTCTATGTAAATTTGGCGGCGTTGAGTATTATTTTCCTTGGAAATATAGGTGAGGAGCGATATTTGCTAAACAGTATGTGTTCATCTTAAACAGTATGTCGGGACGTCACAAAGCCTTGTAACATTGGAAGTAGGGATCACACAACTGGAATGAGTACAACTTTCAGGAAAACACGGTTAGCAATCACAGCCAGTGCAGAAATTTCCTCATTTTCTATATATACACTCTAAGTAGCTGGATAGGAATTGTCCTATCCCAGGGTGCGTAACGAAATAGCTGAGTTTGATTGCTGAGAATTGCAATATATTGAAACGTTGAGAATGAATTGCTTGGGAAATAAAGAGCTCACGTTTCCTGTCAGCTGATTGATTTCTGCGGTTTGCATTCGACAGGGAAGTGGAAAGGGGCTGTGCTGTTGCCACTTTGTTACGGATAGAAACTAAATCGATTTGGCAGAACTTGAATTAGGTGTCGGAGTCTTGGTGTCACAATAGTGTGAGACAAATTCGACAGAGACGCGGAAGGAGTCGAGATGGTGCGACTGCGCTTTGTGTTATGCTCCACATTAAGCGAATTCGCTGTGCCAGAACAAGAAACCGGTGTCGGAGTATTTGGAATGAATTAGGGAAATTCGACAGAAAAGTGGAAGTGGTTTTCCTGCTACAGCTTGATTATCAGAATTGCAGACGTTAAGTCGTATAAACTTTGTTGTTGGTGGGGCCACTTGTTGCCAACGGGTCGCTGATTGCCCGGAGCTATACTGACTGACAGACATTCGCTCAACAAATTAATTCGGCCTGAGGTTTATCGCCGTTATGGGATTTATCTAAACCTTCTCGTTACATTGTAATTCAATCCGCCGTCTGTTCGTGTGAAGCTCTTTTCGTGTTTTGCGATTTTTTTAACAATTCTGAGGATTAGCTGTCGAGTTTTCACGGAAAATGGGATCTCATCGGTATTTGTATTGAATAAATTTTCTTGTTTTACGTCATAAGCAGACTTGTAATCTCAATCCCCCCGTTAGAACATGTCTAGAAAGTGTAGCTCGCTGCATTAAGTCTAATTGAGTCATGCCACAGCAGATTCACCACAGATTTAACATCCAACCCTGGTTTATTGAGAATAACATTCTTAAGCTTTTGGAGCTCCATCAGTTGAATCTGTGGTGAATCTGAACGCAACAGGCTCCACTATATTTTTCAATATATAAATGGAAATTTACCCAAGTCAGGGTCAGACAAGTGTGAAGTGTAGCTGTTGCTAGCCAATGTGTAATCCACTGTTTATGCACAAGAGGTTCATTTGATTCTTCATCATGAATCTGTGGTGTAGTTGCTTTGTGATATCAACTGCCGACTGTAAACTCCGCTTTATTCTTCGAACTATCGAAGTTGAAGCTCTTCAGATCAGAGAGTAAAATTTATGAGAGGTCACCTGAAATGAGGGTCAGTTGGGGATGCTGTTGGCGCGATGTTAATATGCAAACCAATGTTCTTTATGCATGAGAAATTCATTGATTGGGTAAAATTCGACATTGTAAAACTGAATTATTAATATAGATATCATTACAAATGTAGGCTACTGATCATAAAACTATGATAAAGAATATACAATTATATGACTTGTGTGTTTTTTTACTAGGCTCTGTTTGATGGCCGAGGAAAGCAAATTCGGTGCGTCCGTCCTAGCGTGATATATTTCCGCCAATTCCGGCTCGCTTTGGCAATGTTTGCAAAGGCTTGACGGCACCCCAACCTTTTAATACAATCTGTTGAGTGATTCGAAGCCACGATACTAAAAAAGGTATCACTACCATCAACTATATATTTGCGCGGTGAGGTTGCTGTTCTGTCAGCCATGATTGTTTTTGGCCGCAGCGATACCTTGCCGTCCGTTTTGCGATTGCGCGGACCATTTGAGGAGGATATTTCGTGCGGCCTGGCACCGTTGATTACTTGATTGCCCAATACCTCAATTAGTGTGACATTAGCAGGCGGGCCCGTTTTGCGTCTATCTACGTAGACTTCAGACGCTTTACGATTGCACGTTAGCGCGTGTTCACCGTTCATGCAGCTGTAAGCTTCTTCGTATGCGGTGTCACGTCAGGAAAGACACATTGTTCTTGCCTATATGCTGTTATAACAGTGTATGTTCATTGGACGCTATCGATTCTTGCTATCAAACATTAATTTGAACTTTCAAAAAAATTCCTAACTTTCATGAAGTGTCCGACCAAGCGCGCTGCCAGCTTTTTTCTCAAGGGACCCGCCAGTCGATGTATGATTAGACACAGCTATTATCGTGATGCTAAATTTCACAGTTGTGCCTCAGAATCTCTGTCTGAATATTCCAAGTGATATTTAATGCTGGTGTAAACCGCTGTGTGGATGTCTGCAAGAAAATCGATAGGGATCCATTCGAAACGCGAATGTTTCATTCCGTCTATGTCGCCATGAACTTTATTGTCGGATGCTTATGGATAGAGATATTTGTTCAAAATTAGCCATTTGAAGAACAATATGATTGGGTTTCCACAGCTTCGTACTGTCGCGCATTTCCTTCCTGTTTTCTCACGTTATAGAGATAGCGTGATGGGGTGGTGTAATTCGGCTTGTGTAGTGCCTCCGCCTTACCCACGGTCTCAATTCTCAAATTGTATACGGCGTGCGTTGTACGAAGTGCAGATGTCAAGTTCGTGGTCGAGAAGTTTCGCTGCTACAGTCAGTACCAAACGTGCAGGTTGTCACGGGGAGGATATCTGTAGTAACAACCTTCCGTCAATTCGTTCAATCCGCTGGTGACCATCCAATAGCTGAAAGAATAAGACTGACGACGTTCGTGTTTCGTGCGTTGACTTGTCAAGTTAAGTCAGGCGTATTCCCCAACTTCTCAATTCTTCAATTTAGAAATTGGGAAATGTCATCACTTGTTGAATCGGCAAAAAAAAATTTCATTTGATCGGTCATGGCCATGGATCAATTCGATTTAAATAAACCTTTGTCGCTTATGACCACAATCTTGATCGTCACGGATTGCACACGTGAGAAAATCTCGCGCTTTGCGACATCACAGTATTCTCTAGAGGGACAATTCAATACGCTTTGTTTGATTCCAAGTCATTTCCCATCGGTATATTGCGGATGTATTGAGCAATTAACAGCAAGTCAATTCGGAACATCTCTAACTTCAAATGATTGATAGAGTGACAGCGACAATAGTTTCCGCAGAAACGTCAAAGAGCGAAATGTCGGCAGAGTCGTAGACAGGGTATAACAAGAAGTATTGAACTTGGTCAATAGGCGATAACGCTTGCATACTTCTGCCTGAAAATACTGCTGCGGGTGACTGGGAATATGTTGAAATCGAATCGGAATATATGGCATCGCGCTAGAAGGTGCTGGGCAAACCACATGCACACTGTTGGTGCTGAACTTAGCGATAGAGCCCAAAGCTAAAGTCATGCTACTACAAGTAGTACTTATGCAGGCTGTACTGCTGCTGGTTGGACATTTGTTGAAATCGTGCTCTAGAAGATCTAACGTATATTTTATATGGAATGGTGAAGGAAGGGGAGCAACGCCAGACGCGCGGTTGACGTTATTGTACAATACTAGGGTGACATCGCAAGTATCGTGACCAACTCGAATAAACTACTCCGTTTGTAACGGTAAATTCTTCTCCCGCCCGCCAGTTTTTCGCCTTTGAGAGGCTATATGGCATATGCCAGTACAGAGGGGCGTGGGAAGCCAGAGGCGTGGGAGGCCCCACAACTATTTACGTCGAGTCCTCACCAACAGGCAAATCAATCGCTTCGCAAGACGTTTCTTGTGTTTGTGATTTTCTTATAATGATAGCCATTTTATTGGCATATGAAAAGAGCGTTTTATTATATGATTACATATTTGCGATATTAAAAACAAGATCGTCGTTATCCGTATTTACAAAATGTCGATATCCCGATTATGTCATTGGGATTTAAAATACCTTTCGCTCAGCAAACGCAGTTAACATGCCCGGGGTGGTGTCGGTAGCTCTAGCTACTATTAGGTAGTGTATTGAACTCGTTAGAGCTTACAAATCGTTCAGGGCTTTCATATTTACGGGAGTATTAATAGAATGTTTCCACTTAGTGTCATTCATAACGAAAGCAAGGTTATATTTGTGTATTTCCTTTGCCATAGTAAGAACCGGTCGCACGTATCACGTTGTTGAATATGTACTGGGTTGAAACGTGTCGTTGATTTCTAAGGAAACCTTGTTACACAAATCGTATTGTGAGATTGATTAGTTTACTCAATACACAGAGTAATAAGAAGTGAAAATGTGGCTGTAGGGTGAACAGGATGGATTACTACAGAGCTCATGATATATTTTCCACATTCTCGGGCTCACAACTGATTTGGTGACGGAACAGAGCAGGAAAATTGGTGGGCTTCATGTATCTTATCCTTTCATGTAGTCTCATATTGGCAGGCGCAGCGACAGGAGGAAACGAAATTGGCATGTTTCGTGTTTGCATCATGAAATGACTGAAAATGTTGCTCTAGATATGCTCAACAGGCTTGCTGCAGTGCTGTCTTATGGACTATCCTATTTTCCTACGCCAGATTCTCCTACAGGCATCAGCGAATTTCTCGTGGAGCCAACGTGAAACATTAGGGCACAGCGAAATTGACTTGGATTGTATAGTCTGTCAGGACAAGTTGCTAGACGCTTATGGGATATTTCCCAGTCTCACGCTTATGTGTGAATAATAGGATTTCGAATACTTTCAGTTTTCATGTTGAAATTCCGATAAATTTTCTGGTCGAATCGAATAATTGCATGTTTTACGCAAGGCACGGATGATATGCAATATTAATGTATTCGTGTATATATCATGTGAGCTGATGTAAATGCAGCAAAAATTACTTGTCGTCCCTCGCCATATCCTCTTCTCTACATCAGTCAACTGTCAAGGTGAAGCATCGCAAAGTAGTGAAATTTGAGAGCTTAGTGTTTGTAAGTGTATCGTGCTTTGCTTTTGGTGCTAATATACATTCAATTTGAAGTCAAGAGTAATTGATGACACTACAAGGCAGAAAAAATAGCCCAAGCAGTCACGCCAGAGCCGATTTGTAGCTTTCCACAATACACAGGGCTGTTAACTAAGCCGCGCCAACTAAAATAGTAGTCTTTTGTATTGATCATTGTTTTGGTCTTAAGAATAGATGGATACGCCACGTTAATGCTGCTGACATTCACTTTCTATCCACGTACATAAACACACCACAGTCACCACAATGGACGGGCCGTTTCGTCTGTTGGGTTCAATTATAGCCTACTGTCGTTTGCAGGGGTCTACAAACTGCGCACAATCTGTATAGGCTACGTTTGTGGAAACAATTAGTCGAGTAGATGCAGGGACCAGTGAGTACAGATATTCTCCGTAAGTTTGTAGTGTCACCACAAATGCTACTTCATTTAGATATAAGTTAACAATCTTTCGGAGCATTGCTCCTCAGTGTTGATTACTATTCCTGCAATGTAGTCACGGGAGTCAAGTTTATTGGAATATAATTCACAAGTTTTCGGGGCTCAGTTCCTTCATCAGGTGACGATCAAGAAATGTATCGATAGTAGCCGGTAGCGTGCGATCACTAAGTAGCTGGTACTTTTTTTTTCAACTCATGTGATTTGTTTTGTGCCGGGTCCGTAGCGATGTCTGGGTACGTGACCCTAAACCCATAAAACGATGAGATAATGTATTATGCTACATTTTCTAAGCTGTTAATCCGACTCCGGGTTCAACTGTCAGTTTGTTGACATCTGGTTTCCACCATAAATAGTTCGGTGAGAATGCTTTGCAGAAAATAGAAAGGTGATGACGTTGATGATAGATTCGAATGAACGTCATCGCGGTCGACGCCAATGACAGAGAAAAAACGCATCGTCGCATGCCTTCGCGCTACTAATGAGACGGAGCTAGTCCGATACTGAGTATAGACGCGATTGCTCGTCCAGAAACGCATCTGCGTAATGTAACTTGTAAGAAGTCCAGCTAATTAACTATTCAATGCATGATTAAATGAATGGGGTATAATAGATCAGCTCAGAGCCAGGTGAGTAAATTTGATGTATCTTGGATTGATTTGGTCCGAAATAGCGGAGCGCGCGCAGAGCGACGGACTGAGTGACAGTATATTGCCAAAGCATCGAAACAGGAATATGATGAAGACGCAATAGAATTGTAGAATTATGCTGCATGTATAGATAGGCCTCATATTAGCCTGTGCATGTAGTCGCGATTACAAATTTTTTCACATCATTTGAATCGTGCTTTTGACAGGCCTAACGGTCGGGATTCCAATTTTGTCACTGCGGTTGCCTTAGCACAGCAGCCCTTGCTTGAATCTGCATGCTTATACGCGTATACCCGGTGGAGGCGTACTCTGTATGCAATCGTATAATCACTAGCAAAATGGAATTTGTGTAGCCACTAGCCAGTCGAAAACTTGCTGAATGACCAAGAACAGCATCTGGCATAAAATCTATTCCGCCATATTATTCTATATTTTGTTCAACCAGCGGTGGTTTGCACACAATAATGTTGGCGGACGAAGTGACACGGTTTTATCTTCAATTTCGTTCTTCAGGCAACTTCAAATTTATAAATGTACATCGTTACATAACTATATTAGAAATTCTGCTGAGCTTGGGAAAGCTATGAACGCATCGCATGGAAATATATCACTAGCAAATTCCTCCATTAACTGCTTGGAAGCAGGGAATTCTACAAATCCCACAGCATGTGGAAATATACCAGGTTCATCTACAGATGATACTTTGATTGACGCTGCGGTTCCGGTTACCTTCGTCATGGCATGTCTTAGTTTGCTGACGGTCGCAGGGAATCTACTCGTAATCGCCGCATTCAGGTATGGGACAATTTAGTAAATTTATCTTTACCTAGAATGTTGTATCGTGTTTGATGTTTACATGTTTTAAATATCCTGTGAAGAATGGAACGAATCCGCAAAATAACGCGTCGTATATTTGCCTACAGCTAAATTAATGTATGGCGTACGTTATCGTTGGAATTTTTGAAGTTTTACATACCGCAGATATTAAATGATAAACCAAACCCAAGTCAATGAGGCGTCACTGCATATTAAAACACCAAATGCATTGACGGGCGGACGATCAGGCTTGCGTTAATTACTGATGTACTGCATTCGATCATGACATGATCAAGGAGTGGAGCTCCTCCAAAAACTACGGCTGGACGTTAATCTGTGGTGAATCATCTTTATGAAATAGGCATTTACAAAAATTACTGAAATATTTCAGACCTATAGGCCTCCATCTTGTATGCTTATAATACAGGCATGGCCTACTTTACTACCTAGAGTAGGCCATGATACATGTATCATGTAAAAGCACGCCAGCTTTCTGAAAACTAGCCGAGTTACGTATAAAACTGGCCATTCAGAATACGCTCGTGGATGATATCCATGTGTTCTGACCTATAGCAAGAAATTGACGCCGTGGATGTATCACGCGGCGTCATTTATTAGAGGGTTTGTTTACAAACTTACGTAGTGACAATTTCGTGCGATATTCAATTGATCATCCGCCATTGAGTGAATTACAATTATTATTGACGTATCATTGCTTTCATTGAGCCGACACTATAGTCGCTATAAATTGTTGCTTTTTTTAATTCATGGCGTTTTCAAATGCGCGTATAGGTTATTCGCGGCTGGTCAATGATGACTTGCTGTACGTGTCAATATTCAATACTTCCGGTTTATAGCTCAGATCACTATCGCAACCACAAACTATTATCACCTAAATATTACGTCGTAGAATTTACTATCAGGTGCGGAAGTAATGCATCAACGATAACTAATGGCATACCAAACGTAGATTCATGACTCATTCGTTTGATTGAGGGCCTCAGTAGACTGAATGCATTAAGCCCATTGAATTCCTTTCTTCTATACGTATGTATATATATTCTCCCTATCATAAGGAGAGCAATAATAATGTGTCTGTACATTGATCACAGTTAATTATCCCTCGACGCTATCCTATGCAGAATCTGTAGACGCCCGTTAAATTCCTATCTTCAACGCATACTCTCCTCCTCATCATAGAACGGATGAAACAATACATTGCTTAAGCAATGATAATTTCAGCCCTGTGATAAATCACGCTTTAACGATTACGCATTATTGCTATCCTAAGGGAGTCTAGCCACAGCATAATGTCCAATTTTCACTCCCCGTAAAGCGTCACCAGGGGTGAACGATGATGAACGTCTTGCCAAGTCAGCGAAATGTCAATTCCTATAATTCATCATTGTAAGCGATACACTGTTTCTTGTTTACCGAACGAATTAATGTTATTTTATGCAACAAAATATTTTGCGAAAAACCATCAAAAACGCATAAATCGTCTGAAAATTTTGAATTTTTTTGTGTGTTTAGTTGTGTCGTTGAATGGTGTGGATGACGTATTAGATTTGTGTTCTCCTAACCTCGACGTGACCTGAATTACAAGCGGCACTGTGATCATTGAGATTTGTCACTTACCCCTGTTCGTCTACATGAATGCCCCATCAACCGCGGCCCACCCTTCCGGGTTGGGACAAGCGATAGAAATCCGTGTCTAGTCTCCCGAGATGCCCGGGCTGAGACAATAAATGTGTGATCACCATCAGTTTAACGCTTGGTGCCTGCCTCAACCGCAGACCTCGCAACCCACCCTCTACATATACGCCTAGGTTGAGACAAAGACTGGAATTTGCTGGATAGACATGACATTTATTTGTTGCACTGCTCCATATAAAAATCCAACCCATTCTCTTTCGTGGAATACGAGAAACAATAATTCCTCAAAGTTTTTGCCACTGGAACTCGCTGGGTCATTCCCAACGCAAAACATCAACTCTCGCTGATAACAGATTCTCAATTTTTCCTTTACAGAACAAACAAGAAACTACGGACATTTACAAATTATTTTATCTGTAGTCTCGCATGCGCCGATCTCATCATCGGGATTATCTCAATGAACATGTTCACTGCCTACGTTGTTCAGGTAATTAAGCTCACAGATATCATTTAGAATGTAGTCTAGCCTGCGTTAAATCCTGGACCAATGATCGTGCATTTGATCTTGAAGCTTCTCTGCGGTCACTAAGATTTTTCACCTTATATAGGCTCACATCCCGACCCTGGTCGCCAAAGCTACGGGTAATCCGTACACTGGTTTGGCAAAGTTTTGCTTTGCAACAACCGTCCCCATTATCACATAATGCCAGGCTTGCCTTGTGACCGACATTGGAAAGCGAAGCGATGGAAAGTCGGATTCACTCTAGTTTTAGAACATGGGTCAACAACACGTGTTTCTAGGTTATAAGGCCTTTATTGTTTGCGACTCCAGGCAAATTGATTGTTTTTTATTCAATATTACTTTTTCAGCAGTTTGGGTTTCCAAGCCGTTGCTTTGGTACCTTTGGGTCTTTGCGATGATCGCTCTCAAGAAGTATTAACGAGAGTGTAGGCAATTCAGTTGCAGCTTGCACTAATGTAACCGCAATAATTTGTCATATAATATTCTTATTAGAGATAATAATTTCATGTCAAAAATTGATTTTGTGTGCGGTCACCATGCGCTACTGTACACGAGAATCAAAACCACTGTGCTATAGAATCATTAATGAACGATCGATGTTAATTCGATATTAAACATATGTTATTCTCACCAAAGCTATACAGCTACTGGCTGATGCGACTGATGAAGCTCAATGTCATGATACACTTGGGCGTAAAATCTTGAATATTATGCGATGATCGGATGATGGATGACAGGCCTGATTATCAAATTACTGTATTCGCAACCGTTCAGTTGACCGAGGGCTTTGACTCGCTATCGATCCGTCTTCTGATCGGGAGGTTGCGGCTTCAATACCCGACCGAGTCAAACTAAATACCTGCGGACGCCGTTATACTCAGAAGCGACAGCGAATTGTCTCAAGCTAGATTGCCAAAGTGCGTGAGACCTTGCGACATTGTAATTGCTCAAGCGTGTGTATACAATTACTATTTTCGCCGTGATCCAATCGTCACGGCTTTGATGGGCGCATGAGTGGTCATACACCAGGCTACACAACACAGTAGAGTAAAATTGAACGGTCATTAGATATCCTTTAGGATTTGTTTGATCATGGTCATGATATTTCATATTCTTCCAAAGTGCTCCGCAACACATAGGCTTGAATGTGGAAATGTAAAATTTCATGGTGGAATGATATTCGCATAAATTTCATCAGTATTCTTCCATCTTCTAGCCGCGCCCCATTCGTATAGCTTGGAATATATGTGTGATGATTATTATTTCAGTATGGTTACATGTGCCTAAATTTTTCATGCATCCATGTAGCCGTACTGACCTGCTTGTATAAGTTTGAATATATAGACGTGCATGTGTAATTTGTTATTCCAGCGTGGTTGGAGACATGGAGCAGCATTGTGTGATTTTTGGTTGACAGTGGATTATGTCGCGTCCAATGCGTCTGTTATGAATTTACTTATTATTTCTGTGGACCGATATCTCGCTATCACTGATCCGTTGCGTTATCGGACGAAAAGGACGAAAAGTCGAGTTCGTGCAATGATCGCGGCTGCTTGGATCGGAAGTTTGGTTTTATGGGCACCAGCCATTATTTTATGGCCTATCATTGAAGGTAAGGTAAACCTGTCTCCGATTTTGGAAGAGACCAATTATTACTGTAGGCGTTTAGATATAGGCCTGCATAGGCCATTAGCGCGTGTGTGGTGGATTCACACTTGCACATTTCGGGTTGAACCGTGCGCGTATACGTACGCCGTACGTTCATAGTAGTTCAACATACGTCTGTCGTGTATCCAAGTCCAGACTAGAAGTACCCTGCTTGCAGCGGAGATGTATCGCGTGGCATCACCGATGAGTTAAGCCCGGCTTATACATTGCCAGACCGACATTCTGCTATGATTTCGTTCCATGCAAGTGCACCCGAGAAGGTCGATTTAGTTTTTGCAACGGATCGCACAACTTCCTCTTGCTCTATTTCCAGGTCGGACAGTTCCAGAAAATGATTGCTACATCCAGTTCATTTCCTCTAACGCAACAGCAACCTTCTGTACGGCATTGTTAGCGTTTTACATACCAGTAGCAGTGATGATTATTCTAAATTGGAAAGTGTACAGAGAGAACATTAAGCAAAGAAAGTTCCGGAAAACTCTAAGACCTTTTGAAGTTTTGGGGAGGAGGAAAAATGAGTCAACGCGGGAACGATACGCTCGCAATTTACTGACGTACATTCAGTCTCGGAAAAATGAGATGAATGACTTTGAAAACGGTAAGAATTGAAAAATATTTCTCATCAGTGGTTTGTGGGTCGTTACTAACGATAAGATAAAATAGAGGTGCCACGTGTCATGATACTGAGACAATAGAAGGGCCTGTCGTTTATACTTGTGGTCTTTTATAAATCAGCACACTGTTATTTATGCACACTCTCTATCCTATGGCTGGTGTTTACGGACCCGGCCTTTTGGTTTCGGGAGTCTGGTGGCGGATGGTAGCAATCAATCAATCAATCAATCATCAATCAATCAATCAATCAATCTATCAGCCAATAAACTAATCAATCAATCAACCTAACCAATCAACCAACTAATCAATCAAGCACTCAGTCAGTCGGAGAAATATTTACGACCAGATGTCGATGCCGTTCGCGCTTTCCCTTCTCGTCGCTTCCGGTATTTAGGCGATGCCTCCCACTCCTCCCGGTCACCCCGACTGCCATACTTTATACGGATACCATTGGTAATAAGGCATTATAATCTTACTACTGCGGCAAACGGACCTTGCTACACCTGGCCACTACAAAAACACGCAACTATATTCTGCTTTTCTTCCATTTTAGATGAAAGTTCACAAGAAAATCTTGACAATCTTCCGAGCGAATCCAGTGACACAAAGCGACCACAAAAACTAACTTCACAGTTATCTGCGGAATCAACCGATTTACTTTTAAAACCACCAACATACAACTCTCATAATAAGCTGCAGAAGAAGCAGGAACTCTATACCTCATTGAACGCACTTCCAGAAAACCAACGATTTGATTCCATTATGAACGCTAAGGCGGATGCGTTTATTAATGGAGTGACAAACTGTAATAACAAGTCAGATACAATGGATCAACTTCCAAACGCGAATAATGTAGGCCTAACTGCGAAAAAGCACTGTGAACATCTTGAAACTAACCAATCAAACGGGACATACAGAAATAACGGCAAACCCGCTGATTGCCAAGAAGAAATTGATAATGTTACACAACCATTTTTATGTCTTGCCATGTCTAGCGCACTCGGTCTGGAAGGATTAGCATTACATCCAACCATAGATCCAAGTTCAAAGTCAATCAACGCAAGTTCAAAGACAGTTTTAGCGCGTAGCGCAAGCGAACAAATTGATATCGACGACAATAATCGCGAAATTTCAACCGCGAAGCAGAAACGGATGAGATTTGCGAACGACCGATCCAAAAGCGTCCCTGAAGTACCATCTAGCGGTTCAACTCGTCGAAGCGATGTCTCGTCGCTTTTTGCACTCACCAGTAAAAATGTTCGCGATAAAATCACGGCGTTTTCTCGCAAAGAAAACAAGGCCGCACGCATGCTCATTGCAATTATTGTAGCGTTTGTTTTAACTTGGCTTCCTTATAACATTCTAGTGTTATGTTCATCACTGTGCATCTCATGCGTTAATGATATTTTATGGAAACTTTCATATTACCTGTGTTATCTCAACTCCACGATCAACCCTCTATGTTATGCTTTATGCAGCAAAGAGTTTAGAAAAACTTTTACCCGTTTACTACGCCGCGATTGTAAAAGAAATGATTCTTTGCGCAAAACTAGGCCGGTAGACGGCTCCCAGCAACAGCCATAAGAAAGTATTAGGCCGACCAGCCGCGTATTATAGGCCTACAGTATATATATATTATTTTTCAGTGATGAATTGTATTGTAAAAGTTCTCAATATTTGCAAACGAGATTGATATAAATTATCATACATTTTATCATTATCGCTTTTCTGAGTTTGACGAAATTTTTGATGGGTAGGCCACTATACTAGCTACTAGCGAGGCTACTAGCCTATAGCCTACTATCCAGTTTTCGGTTTAGTTTTGGCCATAGCTGCCCATGGCGTGGAATTTTGAGGGTAGTGTAGACCAATGTGCATGACGAAAAGGCAAAAGGATTTTGACAACAAACTAACTAATGGATAATTTCACGCGACCCGGCTTTTGCTGGGGACAAGGCAATCGCCTTGGCTGGTGGCCAATTGATACTGTGAAAATCTCCGATGTATCCGCTAGATGGGTGAAGAGAGCGTTTGACTTCAAGGCATTTTGATGAAAGACTAAGTAAGCGTTTCCAGTAAACTCTTGCTTCGTACTAAAGTACTTATTGCTGATTAACCTAGAAAATAACAGAAGAAAATAGTGAAAATAGTGATTTTAATGGAAAGCAAGGCGATTTAGAAGAAAATCTCATGACGCAGTCATGCGTATAATATTTAACCAATCAGCTTCAATGTTAGTGTTCTTGGTTGATTTCTTTCTCCGGATCTTGCCCGCGCGCGGAACGTCGGCTTGGGAACTTGGGACATGGAGCAACTGCTGTAGTTCAATGATATTTGACGGGAGTATTTATAGCGGTAGGCTGTAGCCAAAGTGGGTCTTCGATAGGATGGAGTCTGTATTGTAAGCACCCTAGTAGAGGTGGCAGGACACGGACATCGTCAGGTCAGCGGTCAGGGGAGGGCCATCGATCGGTATGGTTTCGACTTCGTGAGCGACCTCTCATGTAGTATAAGAAAAAAGTTGATTTCTTTGACGCTCGAATCAGACAGTACTGCAGGCTGCAGGCAGGTTTTATTTCAACCAGTACGGTATACCGGTAGTCGGTAGATCGTTTTCTCCTATTGTTGATTTTTTGATTTTTCTGAAGTTTTTTGAAATTAATACGATATAGTGAGATGCTGCATATTAAAACTCCATATCGTAAAAGCGTGAATATTTCAAATCAAAGTGGTTTCAACGTATATTTGAAACTCGATAACAGCCAACCCAGTGGCTCGTTTAAACTTCGTGGAATTGGAAATTTGTGCTCAAAAGCAGCCGCTAAAGGATGTAAAAAATTAATTTGTTCATCAGGAGGAAACGCTGGCTTGGCAGCAGCATATTCGGCACAACGTTTGAAAATTCCAATAGAAATATTCACCCCACAATCAACACCAGACTTTGTCATTCAAATACTTAAAGAATACGGCGCTAAAGTTACTGTAATCGGTGAAGCGTGGGATGAAAGTGACGCTGCGGCGAGGCAAGAAGCATCGAAACCAGGTGCAGTGTACGTACCTCCTTTCAACCATCCTGATGTATGGGAAGGTAATACTACAATGATTGATGAAATTTTTGAAGACGTTTCAAATAATGACGATATCCCAAAACCTGACTTAATCATATGCTCTTGTGGAGGAGGGGGTCTGTTTTGCGGAATAGTGCAAGGATTACAAAAGAATCGTTGGGACAACATCCCTGTTCTGGTTATGGAAACAGAAGGCGCTTCTAGTTTTTACCAATCATTCAAAGCAGACAAATTAGTCACCTTGCCTGCTATTAGAAGCATCGCAAAATCACTCGGTGCAAAAACAATTGCTGATAAAGCCCTCAGCTTAGCTAAGCAACACAAAGTCATACCTGCTATAGTCAGTGATAAAGAAGCAGTTGAGGCTATCGTTAAATTTTTGAACGATGAGAGAATATTTGTCGAACCCGCTTGTTCCGTTTCTCTCTCTGTTTTATATACGGGTTTGCTCAAGAAAATGATAGATGCCGGCGAAATCCCTAATAACGTGAAAAATGTGGCTGTCATTGTTTGTGGAGGCAGTGGAATTAAGTTAAATCTTGTTGAAGCATGGAGGAAACAGTTCTCCATATCATGAGTAAGTAGCCTACCACGTGTAATTCTGTGATGTATGCTTGCCACAGGAATTTTCCTTCAATTCTGCGACGGTATCGTAAACTTTCGTGATAGCAATGGGCATGGTTAGGGTTATATCTATCTGCTGGTATCTGTTTCTTTTTTCCTTGGATGAGAAAATTGTTGCTGCTGTTATTTTTGATGTGCCAGCATTGTACATCGAATTGCCCAATTTGTGATGTCATACACGCTGTTTTGATATCTCGGGTCAATTTCAATGTTCACTGGGTGTTATGCTATCAGATTTGTATTGCTATTTTGCCACCATTGGTGCTTAGCAGTAGAGCGTGTTATGTCATCAACACTCTTCTCAATAACTCAATCATGTCAGTATGTGATTTTGGCTTTGGATCTATTATGATTCGCACTCTTTTGTTCAGCTCAATCATCTTAATTGTTCTTGTTTTTTATGAATTTTACCGGGATATCAACAATTGCTTTTCAATATATTGCTTATTGATCATAAGTCCTAGCTACTTGCTGCGGACTTTTCAAATTTTTTTAAATTCCGATTACTGGTATTGATAAAGCATTTGTGCAGATGTTGTTCCCTGTTACTTTACATAATTGATTTCGTCTTTATGCGATCAAGTTCAAATTCAATTTACCTGAAACGTCTTGGTAACCTTGCTCTCTGTCATTCACTACCGGTAGTTGAGAATCTGTAAATAAGTGGCAGTAGGCTATTGTCATGATTAATTAATTAATTAATTAATTAATTGTGTCAGACCCCGGTGTTTCTTTGCTTTTAATGACTTTATTATTCTTTACATTCTAGCACAGTGGTTCTCTAGCATCCAGAAGACCTGCTTTGAGAGGAAATTTCAATTCACGGCCATTAACTCTAGTTTCCTCTTTTTGGCACAGATTTTGATATAATTAATGGAGAATAGAGGCTACACTGTACTATAGGTCTACTGTACTTCAATCAGGCTAATTGATCTGACAATTAGAAACAAGATCACCGCGTTGTTGCATTAATCTGACAATGGATTTTCTCAAGTCCGGATGGTCGTACCTTTCAAACAGTTTCACACAAAATGAAGAGGGCGAGAATGAATCAAATTCAGTGGATGTTACCGACACTAAAGAGCCAGGAGATCCCGGGAAAGAGAATTCAGATAACGAAGCAAATGAGTTCGTTGATGCAGTGGATATTGAGAGTCATGATCTTGCCATTGGTACTGCAATGGGCGACTCGCATCATCATTCCCTTGAGGCCTCAACACAAAGGGGTTGTGTTAATGGAGTTGTGAATGGCCAGCAGAGTGTAGAACAGTCGCATACCGGTACTATAGAATCTAAGTCAAGTGATAGTGTTACTGATGGAGAATATGTTGATCGAAGTTTGATTGGCGGAAACACCATTAACGGTGAAGAAGGAAAACTGCAGGGGTATGTTGGTCTCTTTGCGCTTAATATGTGCAAGTCTGTAATTTATAAAGGTTTAATTTCTTCAGCATGGGACAAGGTGCTCGGGCTTGGTGATACAATACTAGCTTCCTAATGTCATTGAAGGCACCTTAACAAAGGCCTATCTTCTTTCATGATAGATCTTAGAGATAATACCATATCTTTTTTCAAATTTGAAGTTTGGATAGATTAATCTCAGTGACTAATCAAGTATCTTCTAGCCTGAACATTTTGTTTGTTGATTGACATTTATGCAATTAACAACATGTAAACAGTAAATAATAGGTATGTTATAAGTAGAACGGCCAGAGACAGAGATATGCTCAAGAAAATTGCAAAGCGCGTCTCTAAATACAGAGAGAGGTAGAGTTGATTGTCGTATCAAGATTTGCAGATTGCAGCTGACCGTTAAAGTCGCTTGTGAAATTTTGAAGTTTGGTTTGGCACTTCGTACACGCCACCGCTTTTAAAGTGTAGGCTAACATTATTGTTTATTATATGGTTTGCACACAACCCAGCATAATGCAGATGTGTAGATGTATATATGCTAATGCAAGCAATGCGTTATCTATTTACTATTTGTTCTAGCTATGAAAATGCCATATGAACAAGGTAGCCTATACGCTCAAAAGACGGTACCTAGCTGACCTTTGAATTTGTACATAGAAACTTTGCACAGAGCAGGCAGTGTTGTGGGTGGGCTTACCGGTACCGACTTACTGTCTAGAAGAATATGAATTCAATTCGTATAAATGTACATATAACATCTCTATATACTAATAGCCATCTTGTTTGTATTTCAGTCGTTGTTAGCTACTGTATATTATATGCACTGCCACATTTTCATATGATAAATTGCATGCTGCATTGTGTGATTTTTGGTGGCTTTTCTGACTTCATACACGTAACACGGGTGCAAAGAGGAGACACGTTTTTTACTCTGGGTGTGGTACGTATCATTTTCAATCAGTGGTTGTTTACATCACTTGATTTACTATAGCTGCATTAGCATTATAGAAGTCCGTAACACAACACACAACGGGTTGGTGGTCACCAAATTGGGAAGGCTGGGTGCAAATCTCGGCTGCATCACCCCAAAGACATTAAAATTGGTATCCATAGATAGCCCACTGCTAAACACCAGCATCATGGAATTAGTATGGCACTGGCGTAGAAGAGCAACAGCTCAAATTATTGCCGTCTTCTTTTCCGAAGGACAAAATAAATTGGACGATCCTCATCAGTTCTAGTAGATCTTCATTTTGAACTCTTTCGCGGATTAAGTTTTTAGCCCTGCGAACTGTTACACTATGCTTGAGCGAGCAGTGCAGATTTATACTTCATGCTTTTGCTCTAAATTCATTGCATTTGCATAGATATACAACTCTTGACGATTCGGACTCTGACGATATTGTCAGTCGTTTACCTCCTCCTTCAAAGCCAGTAGGTTCTCGTCAAGATACAGGTGTGTGGTGTGTTGAAAACATTTTGGAAATTCGCTTTGATGACATCATTTTTATGTTGCAGAATCGCAATTGAATCAGATCATAAATAATCTTGGAGACGATCTCGCTGTTTTGGAAATCGATCATGGTCATCTTGGTGAGGAATCTATGAACGGTGAAGACACGTTTGGTGAAACCTTGTATCTTACTGCTTATGACAAAACAGTGTGTGCAGAACAAGATTTGACATTGACACTGCACGACTCAACACCGGTAAGTTTTCCATTTGTTGAATGTATTGTTCTCAAAAAGCCTGCCAGTAGAAGACGGTATACAAGGCGCTTCTAGTATTTGCCTGAGGGTACGGTAGTCTGAGAATTAAGTCAAATTTAAAATTCAGTTTATTTAAAAATTTTGTGCGCAAGTCAAGATCGTACCTGTCTGGTGTCATCCTGACCCCAAACGCAAATAGTTATAAACATTTTGGACCAGGACACAATCGTATAGTTTTGTCTTCTTTCTCTCTCCTGATTGGCTGACATTTTTTCAGCAGCATTTGAACGGAAGTTTGAGTAATTCCAATTTGAAGACAACTTCAAAGAAACCAGACGAGCGTCGTCCTCCCACTCCTCTCTTCCACGACGAGTATTTAGACAGTGGCTGTAACACACCCACCAATCAAAGTAGCAACAGTATATCTTTCAACGATTCTGTCGCAAGCGTCAAGAATCGTCACGAAACACCTTGGCTTAGTAGTCAAAATCAAGGCACCACCAACAACAATAAAGTCGAAGATCCGTCGTCGATCACAAAGACTTTTGGTGACAACAAAATCAGCACAGACATTGACTCTGAAAAAAGCAACTCGCTGAACCAACTAAAACACTTGCCTACTGTTCATCCCATCATGGATGACCCAGTTGATGAAATTCCAATATCACAAGGAAGTTACACGTTAGATTTTGACAATTTGGACAGTTTCAATCCATTTCAAACCAGCAAAGGTATACAAAACTCTCCCGATCTGCCATCAAAATCTTTACCTCTTTTGCCCAAAACAAACTTGCCTGAAACTGAACACGAACCTGCCGAGATGAACAATCATATTGTAGAGAACGGTACTATTGCAAATTCGACTGCCGTAGATGATTTATCACTTGCCAATGAAAATAATATTCCAGAAAGTTCTGAAACGAATAGCAATTATTCAACTAATATATCAGAAAAGGTAAGAACAAATGTGCCTCATGTAGGCATACCATCTATTTAAATATCGGAGTCTGTTTGTCCGCCGGTCATCTGTCCGTGAGAAGGATATTTGTAGTGACGGAACGACGTATGGCAATTTTGAGTATCTAGAATACTACAGGGCTCAAGACGTCAAGAGCTTTAGCATGCAAGTAATTTGCCTGTGTGTTATTCTCACTAATAGCTGAATACACCGTAGACCCTGTGACCCAGGAACACTGTTCATATCACTAGGATATCTTCCATTTTTCAGGACACAGACGCAATTGTTGATCTCAAAAATACTGAAAAGTCAACAGTTCAAGACGGTGACGAAGAAGCGATCCCTGTCAGTCATGGAGCGTACACCGTCAATTTTGATAATCTTGATAGTTTTGATCCGTTCACGACGAGCAAAGGACTCATGAACTCACCAACGAAAACAGGCATCTCCGACCCGTTCAATTCGATCAAAGATGTCCCAACAACACCTCCCAGGTCTCCCGTGAAGAATGCTGCGCCGTTCAAGAACTTAGGAAACAATGAAGTATCAAACGGCGTTTCGGAGACGAAAAGTGTTGAAGAGAATTCACCCGATCCTGAAACATCAAATAATTTGATTATTCCAGAATTTGGAGACATGGAAAATGTTGATCCAAAGCCGAAAAAAGTAGGTGCTTCTTACATCACAGTCACATGGAAATGTTGTAGGCCTGTTGCTTTTGAGGCGATGTCCCAGAAAATGAACGAACAGTAGTTTATGTTAGAGCCGCCCACGATGCAGCTATTCATTTACTGCAAAAGTTACTGCACTAGATTAATTGTAACATTCCATTATCAGCTTGCAAAAAAGCCAGTGCTTGGAGCCAATCGCAAAAAGCTGACAAAACCAAAGTCACTCAAGAAGAAACTGCCACCTGTGAATGCACCAATGCCACAACCAGAAGACAGAGAAGAAGATATCATTATTCCAAAGGGATCGTATTCAATTAACTTTGATGATATGGATTCGATCAATCCGTTCAAGACATCAAAGGGTTTGTCAAATTCTCCGACAAAAGCTGTGCAGGAGCCAAGCTTTGATGAAGTCCAGATCAAAGGACGGCAAGACATAATCAGAGATGAAGTTCTCACTGACCAGCCAGACATTTCTTCCAAAGTTCCTTCTGACATAAAGGTGAGTAAGCATGGCTGGAAAATAAGAGGGAAGCCGAGAAGCTTTTTTCCAGGGAACTACTTGATAGCTACATTTCGATGGGAAATTTCACTTATGATATGACATTTCTGTGTTCACGTCTGAATTTATTTGCATGCATCCTGAGACATTGACAATCTTCCGCCCCTTGTCATCTCTTTAATATGTAATGAGAATATTCTGGAATGGATTCATCACGTTGTTGAATGCCATTTATTGCCCTACACTCTATGATTGACTGGGAATTCTGCATCTAATCATTTTTTCTTCTATATTTTACAGCCTGACATTGCTACCGTGGCGCCGGCGATAATGCTTCCTGAGCAGAATGATGACCCTGAGCAGTCGATTCCTCCTCCGAAAGGCTCTTACTCTCTAGACTTGGAAAATTTGAATGATCTCGATCCATTCAAGACTTCACCTGCCAGAGAAAAATCGTCAGAAATAGACTTCAATAAATTGGATTCAGCAGAGCCTGATAGCGTACTGCAAACAGCAAATGCTTCACCGATTTCATCCAAGACAGTTGACAATACTAAGGTAAAGTAGCTAGCATGGTTCACTGTTCGACCATACCAGCTACAGAACACTTCAAACTTTTTTCATTTGAATATGTTCTGTTTGTGGTTGGCTCCACTGGGATCGAGCCATCGGTGATTTGATGCAACTTTTCAGGTCGCCGTAGTCAAGAAAAAGGTGAAGAAATCACCGAAAAAGCCAACGTGGAACAAACCGGACACAAAACCGACCGATGAGGATGACGTTCCCATAGCAAAAGGATCTTACAATCTCGATTTTGATAATCTCGACGCGATGGATCCTTTCAAAACCGGGAAAGGCCTCTCCAACTCGCCGACTGAAAATAAGACATTGCATTATTCTGTTGATTTGGATAACGTTGATCCATTCAAGCCATCAAAAGCGATGGCCAACTCTCCTCCTCCTTCTTCACCTATGAAACAGGTCATTAAATTATTTAATTTTTAATTTAATAATAATTTAATTTATAGGTCGGCGTGAATGGAATTTCTTCTCATTTATAGTCCATGTTTGGTATTCTTGAATTGTATTTGCAGGATTCGAAGGCTCTTGGGACAGTGGAAGCAGAATCTGGAAACAAGGATGATTCGGTAACTGCAACAAAACCTACAACAAAGTCACCTCCCAAGAATGTACGTTGTATTTGGGGATTCCTGTGAGCCAGTTTGTAGGCTGTCTGTGCTTGTGAATCTCAGTCAAGCCCCCACCATTCCTCACCAGCTGTAAAACCATAATTTGTTTTCTCTTTCTTTGTTCAGGTCAAAAAGAAATCAGGTCTGGCAAAGCGCACGACTAAAAAACCTTTGAAGAAACCTCCGCCGGTCGATATTCCAAACGAGGAAGATGAAATCCCAGTTGCAAAGGGATCGTATAATCTCGACTTTGATAATTTGAATTCAAGGGATCCTTTTAAATCTAACAAAGGACTTGCCAATTCACCGACACAGAAAAATCCATCCGGATATTCAATCGATCTTGAAAATTTGGATAATGTCGATCCTTTCAAATCGACGAAAGCGATTTCTAATTCTCCACCGACATCACCAACCAAGATGGACATTGCACCACCGAAACAAGAAGATACAGAAGTGGTGAAAGATGAACGACCTCCGGAAACAAAGAAGGTAGGCAAAAGCTTTTGATGTTTTGCACATTTGTTGGACGTAAGCACAGTGTTCCCCGTGAGCATGTGGGTCCATGTGAGCGCAGTGCTCCCCATGACCTCAGTAAAATTCCCCAGTGAAAAAAACGATGTTCACAAAAATTGTCCCCCCATTTTTTCGAGGCTGTCTGCGTCCCTGGTCTCATTCTATGTTCTATTGCAGCCTCAGAAAAAAGAACTTGCTCGTAAAAAACTGACAAAGCCATCTTTGAAAGAAGTTGCTGAAGACGAGCATTCTGATCCGCCTGTATCTCGAGGATCTTACAACCTTGATCTGGATAATTTGGATTCAATGGATCCTTTCAAGTCTACAAAAGGAATGGCCAGCTCTCCAACTAAAATGAAACCACAGGAGTATTCTATGGCACCTGAAAATGTTATCAAGCTTCCTCATGACGTTGGCAATTCACCAAGCAAGCAGGATATATTTGTTGATGCAAAGGTGAGCGCAGTTACCTCGTAATATTTTCAGCTGTCTCTCTCCATGTTAAAATGCATTTGATATTTTTCGTAAATCTTGGCTCACCACTTATTTAATTCGTTAATCAGGTCACACCATGCATGAAGGAAGACAGTTGGATCAAGGAGCTTGAGGTACTTTACGGTTTGGTAGCCTACAGAGTTCCATTAGTGCAGTCTGTGATTTATTCTTTTAACTGTAGCATAAGAGTAGTTGAAGGTAGCCACTCTAGCCAGTTACGTAAGATAGGGGAACAAGCATCCACAGTTGAGCTGGTCTTGTTCTCAAGAGTTGAATTTTTATTCAATATATTCATTTATGAGCTACTGAATTTGCAGTGGTGTCTGTTGGGTTGCACTGTTTGTAGCATATTTATTTGAAAATTCCTGCAGCCTTCTATGCTCGTAAATAATAGATTAGTTTCAAAGACTGAGCGTCGTACAGTGTTGAGATTCCATGCTATCAGTATTTTTACTCGGCTTGTTGAAGGAGTAGGCTATAAGAAGGCACCGATGGGACGGAAAAAATTTTCAAGAATGTGTAGAAAGTTATGGAAATGCTCAGTTTTGTCTGGGAATGAAGTATGTAAACCGACGTCTCTTTTTTGGCTTCTCTTTGTGGAAGATGCCGTAAATTCAAAATAACAGCCTTTTAAATGTAGTTCTGTCTCTGAAATTTCTGTGTGTATCAAACCGTACATACGAAGTCCCGCTAATTTTATGAATCTTCTGGTCTTCTTTCTGGTCTTTGATAAGGTTCTTAGTTCTTGTTCTTAGTGAGAGTAACAATGTATTGACCATAAAATTTTATATTCTGTTTTAGGCAGAATTATTGTCAGATGACAACGTGGATGGTCATGGAAATATCGTCAGCGGTTCAACTGTTGATAAAAAAGTTGATAAAATGAGATTGGATTCACAAGAAAAGCAAGCGTTGAGCGAAAGAAGACTACAACAAGTTGAGTTTGAGAAAATTAATGAAAATGAAGAATTCTATCCAGCCAGTAATGGTGAGTCACGTACTATTTTTATCTCAACTTTTTCTGTATGAAAAATCTAGGGAGGTGATGACGACGAGCTTGAAATCCTATACAGACAGGCCTTATCACTGTCTCCTGTGCACTATGTGTGGTTGAACACAATCTGAAAAGTTTTGGGAACATCGCCAATTATAATAAATATATACTAGAAATTACGGTGATATGGATTTTATTGGGCCCGGTAAATTCATAGCAGTGTTTGTTTAAACAGGATGTAGTGAAAAGACAAGGCTGTCCTCCGTTCAAATTTTGTATACCGCAGCAGTGTTTAGTCCATGCTTTCTCCTTATCAGAAATCAATTTTTCCCTCCAAGTCTCTTTGCTAATTAGTGGCACAATCAATATCACTCCTCTCCTATCATCCACCCCTTGCTTAGGAAGGCATGTCTATAAAGAGTAGTGTCTTTTCATTATTAAAGGAGCATTGTAAGTTTGTAACAGCTGAGGTTTTGTCAAGATTTCTTGTGGGTTAGCGTGGTATCTTCAGTGTGGTTAGTTACTTCATGTCTGGTTATTCAGTGTAGTGTCACACTGTTCCGGTGTGGATATATTAGAGTTTTAGTAAAATTTCACCTTTCTGAAAATATTGTCGTAGGTGTCGTGGGCTGTCTTGGCTTCGTTGATGCATGTTCTGTGGTATCATTCTATGAATGAAATTAAAACCCTTGCAGACAACCTATCCAAACTTCTTTGTGAATGGCCGTTGTTATTTGAAGTGTCCATTGTCTGTTTACTGATATTAGTTTTATTGAAAGCGCAGCTTTTGTATTCAATTCGGCATCGAGTCACTATTTTTGAATCAACAGTGTTACCAGGTTGGGTTGATTGTGTCTTATAGCGGTTTGCTTAGCTCTGTGGGGGTTGGGAATGTGATGGGATGGTACCTGGTGCCTGAGATTGTATTATAGTGTTGATTTACTGATTAGGAATAAATACAGGTACTATGACCTCTGATCAGACAGATCACGAGAGACTGAACAGGATTGTCAGTGTACCAGTATAAAATTTCACAGATTGGGGAGAAAATTTGAAGCGCAATCTTTGTAGTTCATTGATTAGAATTATTTTTATTGAATTTATAGTTCAGCTGTTGCTCCATTTGTGATTGTGGCTTCATTAAGAGATATTTACTTACATAGGCTAGTCCTGCTTACATATATAATATTGCCCTCCCCTCTATCATTTAATTTCCTGCATCATTGATTAAACTTACAATTTTTTACAGTATTTCAAGATTCTGCATCATTAAATTTCCTGGATAAGCTAGCCGATACAGAGGTGAGTACAGAGTGAATGTATTCCTATTAATTATTTCCTTAGTGTAACAATGTGCCCTGTATTACAACGTACACTGATACAGGCACAGTGTGTCTCTATGTATGATGCCATATCTGAGTCTAGTCGAAGGCTGTTAATAACCGATAGAAAATCGGAATCGTTTCCACAGATCGAATATCTCTACCTTCTTGCCTATGTTTATTTCAGTATGTTTTTCACAATCTTTTCCCAATACGGTAACTGTTGCATCTTGCATCAATCGAGGTTGCGTAGTAACTATGGAGTCTATCTATTTTGTTGAAAATTGTCTTGTCCTTCTGTCCTACAGTTTGCATGTTCCCATTTTTAAAATACCGGTATATCTTACAATCGATCACCTTGTTATTTTCTCAACATTTCCTGATTTACGATGTTAAACACACAACTCATTGATATGACATGATCACCCTGGCCGCTAGCCTGTGTGTTGCCATTGCTTGGTACTAAAGCTTTGGCTAGAGTACGAACATTAGAGCTCTTGACTATGTTGATTATGTAGTGAAGCACCCTGTGGCTTCCTTTGATACTCTTGCAACTTTACTAAACTCGTGAAAGCATTTACCGTACCCCTCGTTGGGATCAAGTAGAAGACTTGTGCTTGGTTGAAATGTTGGCTGTATACTGTTATGTAAATATTGGAATTGTCTCATCGAGTACGGACATAGCCGTTTAAGACCGACTCGATTTAAAGTTTAGTTAGGATTTTGAATGGGATATGTTGAGTGAAGTTTGCTGTATATATAGGTAGGACCATAGGACGTATCAATAGCTGTGGAGATAGGGATATGTTTGATTGTTGCTGTTGAGGTAAGGAATTTTTTTAATAAGACGAACCGGTACAAATAGAACATGATAATAAGAATTACTCTACGGTTCATCAGTATTTCTCAGCTGTATTACTATGGCGGTCCGGCTATTATTCTTTTCTTTAGAATATTTTTGCATTATTTTCAGAACTTTAATGAATGCAAGCTCCGTAAACAATCGCTATATGTTAAATTTGATCCACTAGTTTCGGCATCACCTACAGCGCAGATAGAAAAGCAACTCGAAAAAGACGCAGCAGCTTTAAGGTCGGTATATTGTTGATGTTTGTTACAACTTTCGTCTTTCATGATGGTAACTTTGGCATTGTGCTACAGAGAAATTCGTGAGGTTGACGAGCTAGCAGGTGGAGACTATAAAAAGGAACGGATAGTCAAAGAGAAACATCAAAAGCAGGTACTAGATTCACTTTCTATTAGAAATCAGATTTAAAAAATTTCCGCAAGATGGTAGTAATCGGAATGCTGCCTAATCTCCAGTTGGGTTGCAGCGGGGTAAACACGTTGACAACCACACCTCCAACGCCACATAATAACACCTGACAAAGGAGCAATCCAATAAACTGGTCTGAACATTAAATCTGTGATGTCTTATTCCATCTATTACCATATGGATCGTCCGCCATCTTGTCCACTATCTTTTAATACAATGACAATTACCAGTAGATGATCACAAATTGATCAACAAGATTGATATCTTTTTTATAGGGTACTTCTCCTGATGTATCCGTCGACATGGATCATCACTCCAAGACCGATTCATACGGACAAGCAAAATTGAGTCGGGAATCGACATCGTTTAGACACACGCAAATCGATTTCGAAGCCGCACTTCGACAGGCGGAACAGAAATGGCAGAAAGAACGAGAAGAACATGAACGCAAAGCAAAGTCGTTTCAAGCAGAACTCGATCAGATGATGTAAGCTAAAAACATTTGCTAATTAATCTCAATTTTACAGTTCTCTTAGGCCCGAGCCTACTATGTCTCGAGCTCATCAGAGCTGCTGCCACCAAGAAATCTCAAGGTACGATAAACAATGGCATTAGGGATGCAGCCAGAGGAGGGTTATGGGGTTCCACGTGGGCACAGTATTCCTCATGAGTACGTAGTTCCCCATGAGCAGGTGTTCCCCGTGGGTAGTGTTCCCTATGAGCACGTGGTCACAGTGTTCCCCATGAGCGCTGGGCCAAGTTTTGAAACATGTAAGCCATACGGCTGATGCATAAATATACAATAGTTATCAGATATTTGACTTTATAGAAAAGTTGTGGGTGAATACGATCGTTTATTCGCCGAAATGGCTAACAACGGTTCAAGGAACGGAATGCTAACAAGAGAACAACAACTTCTCACTGCTGAACATGAACAGACATTGGAAGATATGGCAGCTTTGGAACGGTCGCATGAAGACTTGTGCAGACGTTACAACAGACTTAAAACAGTAGTTGCACAATTTAAACAAGTAAGTGTATTTAAAAAGGTTGATAACAGGGTGATGTTATTAGTGTAACAGCGCACCGTTCTCTGAATGACATGGACACAATAATTAAGGATCTAGCACTGCGTACGTAGGGGTATGAAATTTCTGACCAAAACCAAGTCCAGGTAGCTTCTGGTTCTCGCCAACAAACCTTCCGAATATCTTGTATCGGTAATTTTTTAGGCGGTACCGATACTCGTCCCATCCTTAAGCGGGTTAGTCCAGCAGCAGATTTGACTCGTCTGCATGCTCACACTGTCGATCAAGGAATGGTAATATATGTGAACATGTGTTACACCGAGCAAAATATTTTCCTAGAATGAAGAAATACTGAAGGAATCAACCAATCAGATGGTGCAAGAAGCGAAAGAGGCAGAAAAGAAATATGTCACGCTCAAAACAGAAACTGATGAGACCGTTCGAAAGTAAGTACTGGAAGTCTTTTTCTCAACGATATCCATAGAGCTGAAAGATGGATTGGTGGAAAACTCAGGGCACTGTGTCAGGTCACTAGATTTGGATGTTAAGACCAAACTAAAAAATGACGGGTTAGGGTCGGTGGAGGTAATTCGATGACACCTGTGCCTTTGAGGGCCCAAAAATGATGAATAAATGCCCAATGATAAATGGGAATGTTATAATAGCAATTAAAAAGTGGAGGGTTAGGGCCAGCTGTGGAATCCTCTGTGGCCTGTGCCTTCCAGGGGCCCCCAAATTTCTAATTGCTAGTGGCTCTATGTAACTTCTGTTTTATTTTTCAGAGCAAACGAAGAACTGCACAGCGTTAAAGCGAACGCACAACAAGAAGTAGCAAGAGCGCAAGCTCAGTTGAAACTGTTAGAACTGAAATGCGAATCGCTTCAAAATCAAGTACGCGAATGCAGTAAGGAAAACAATGAACTGACGAAGCTATGCGACGATTTGATCGCGTGTTCAAAACAAGACGCTTAACGTGCAGTTATTGAACGATATCATCGATACTTCCCCGTCACTGTGCTTACCGTCTCCATCTCGATGCCTTACTACCCAGAAAGAGAGGTTGTCCAATATATGAGATTATGCCAATTGAAATATGGTGAAATGGATTAGGTGTCCTGATTAACACGAGCCACGAAGGCCATGCATGCCATGCACTTTACGTTTCCGTTAGACTTGTCAAATTTCTAACCGAACAGAAACCACAATGAGAACAGTCTCGTAACCTGTACTCTCAAATATTGAAATCGTTGATGTTAGAGGGACGATGGCATCATTTCTTCTCTGGTTGGAAGCTGTGGTTGCGTCTCTTGTACGATCGCGTTCGATTTTTGATGCGTTTATTAAACTCGGGGAGTATATGAAGTTGAAAATAAGTGCCTGCCGTATTCGTTTATCAGTTATTATTGTATACATTTTTGATACATTTACTCTTACCATTTGATTGAAGTTATTTAATTGTTCTCTGCCTCTGCGCTTTGGAATTTTTGCCGACGAGAGTCTATAGAATGTAGAACCCCTGGAATTCACGAACCGAAGTCGAGCTCAAAAGTTGCTCGTATTCATGCATCTGACGCATTTTTGACCATAGTCTATGCCTACCATACTCAGACTTTCCTTGCATTGCATAGCATTGGCTGAGTTACTCACAGTGGGTTAGTGCACCTGTGTATCTCTGTACCCTACATCGAATTTTCCATACTAATCCATTCTATTCTTTGCGATACGATGCCTCTGCGGTGGTGGTGCGTCTGCGTGGTAATTCGCTTGAGATTCCTATCGTGTATTGAACTGTGCATGCCACAAGAGAAACAACTCTTGAGGGGACGAGGTTACAGTGTTGTTTGCTCCTATAACCTGTATCCAAGGTCTCACTTGCTACGACCGCGCCTCTGACGAGGCAATAGAATAGCATTCGGTAATGATGGCCGCGAGTGGTACTCGATTAGGGCGTACTATTGCGAGAGTTTCATCCTAAATTTGATGTTCTTCTGATCGTTCTGACGTATATTTTTCTTACTTGGTAAGATGTTTCTCGAAAAGTACAACTGTAGAATGACAGTGTCGGAACTCTTTTTATGGTTAGATTGTGGTTGGGGTTGGTGCTAGGGACGGCCTTATTGACGAGGAGTTAGCGATATTTTCTTGTCGCGGGATACATCTGACGATGGCTCTCACATACCGTCCTGGTTTGCCTGGCAGCCAGTGTAATTTGAGCTTGAGGTGGAGTCGCCTTGCATCTGAGCGAGATGCCTGAAAAACGAGACCGGTGTCGATACTTTCAGTTTATAGCCCGGATCACAACCACAACACTCCCGCGATACTGACTGCCAAGCAGAAAGGAACGGATACCAGTTAGTCTTTGGTTTGCCCGGTCGTAAATCGAACCCGTGACCTCCCAATCAGACGGCGTAGAATGCGGCGAGTTCCGATTTACCACCTCAAGCGTGAGGCGGGCTGTTTCTCAGACAGTTTTCATACTCAGAATAATGAGGGGTCGCTGAGACCGAGTCATAGTATCCTACTAACGTCCAAGAAACATCAGCGCACGTAAATTCAGCTCTCACCATGCTGGGCTCGCGAATTCACTTTGTAAAAGTGAGGTGGTCTCGATTAGCCGGCCAAAAAGTGGTTTTGTCTCAGGAAATTTTCATGGCCCACCATACATTCTACCCTACTAACGTCCAAGAAACATCAGCGCACGTAAATTCAGCTCTCAATGACCGAACTCTATACATTCAACAAACGGCTAATATATATATATTTACTCATGAGAATTCCAAAACACTATAACACAAAATTGCGTGTCAACGATACGGGTAGACCTATACACGACGCGTTCGTGGTTGAGACAAGGAGGTAGAGCGGCTGTGTAGTCCCAGGCCAGAAGAGCGACAGCTCATATCAGCGTCTCCTTATCCGAATCCGCTTAATCACGGTATAATCAATCATTTTGTCGTCATCCACCTCATCAGTCATCTCATTACGTGAAGGATGGGCGCGTGTTGAACAGTGGGTTATAAATTCGGGGAACGCTCCTTCCCGAGGTCACGCTGGCAAGAGTAATTTTAATAAAAATTGTTTAAAAACGTCATCACAGTTTGAAATTAAATCTTCCTTGATTGAAATCCCGTAGTTATCAAGATATATCAGCTTGATAGTTTCCAAGTCGACCTGAATTCAAGAGAACATGACTGGTGACGGGAGGCTACTCAGTTTGTCTGCTTCTGCTGTGCTGTAAGGATTCTTATTAGGCAGAGTTGGTCTAAGTGTGACAACTCGCAACAGGATATTGATTCTGTGCATGATACATAAAATTTGATATTATCAATTTGTAAAAGGTCAATATGCGAGAAAAGTTAGCGGTAGCCTACAGACTGTCACGCATGTAGGAGGGGTGGTTAGCCTACTCGTTCGATTTCGCTTACCTCAGCTCTTGAAAGAAATATTCTTGATACTGATAAGATGTCTCTGTGTTGTACGATGCAACGTCGAAGCTTTTTACTAAAATAGGCAGCTGAGTCCTTACAGCAAGCCACTGTAACAGATAAGACGTCAGTAGGCTATTAGACACCGATGTAAGTACAGGGCACATCTGTGACACCTAGCGTTGAATACTTCATTGTAGATATATCCGTCTGAGGGCGCGCTAACATTTCACCTAGCTCATTGATTTTTGCCTCATTGACGCCATAATATATCTGGGTGGCAGGGTGGGTTCATGTCACTCTCACACAAAAAGAGTAGCCTACTTGAGGATAGTATTCAGGTGCTAGAGGCGCTAACTGCACATCCGACCCAATTATGATACGGATGAACCGGGTCCTTTGTTTTAGCGTACAAAGGTAGGATGAGCACCTAGCGCCCCTAGTGGCAGAACGAAAGTGACGATCTCTACTTATATCTTAACCTTTAACCCACTTAGTAGTACCTAAAGAAATCATGGCTCTTTTCTTCTCCTCGTCATCTTCCGGACTGTTTTGAATGAATTCTTGAAAATCCTTTCCCGAAACTTTCTTGAACGCGTTCAAAGTTGCCCGGATTTGAAACATGTTACATTTGGTTATGATTTGGTTGAACTTTGACCCTCCCAAACCGGTTATCTCGTCCTGTGAGGAAAACTTTCAGCGTCAGAAATGGCTACCCATGGCCTACTAAATTTAGTACCCTATTGTTGTATTTAGCGCTAGACAAACATGGTTTGAATCCTCTCTGCCACCGCAGCAACAAATTGTCAGTTTCAGGCAATGATATCCAGCGCCAATCCCGTATTAGCACAACTGAGGAGGGAATCCGGTGGCAAACTCTGCGAAATCACCTTCCTTCCGTGGCGACCCGGATGAAGATGTAGACTAAGCATCTTTACTGTCAATAGGTCGGGGAAATGGGGTCTTTAATCAGAATTGTTGATGACACCAATGTATAATGTATACATTACCTCATACAGACTGGTCGCGTTGTTCAAAGCAGTCCCAGATGAAACCGTGGTTGTGCTGTCTCTCTCATTTCGTGAGAGAGAAAGCAGCATTTGTTTCCAATATCCACTCTTCACTTTTTCTTTTACTGTCTCGGAAATAGTAGAGCCGTACAAGCGTCGGAAAGCATCACCAATAGCTTTCACTTGCTGTCAAAATTACATGCTAATCAATTTATCCGGAGTATTTTGCGTCTAGAGATAACGCCTTCATCGCAACACAATAGATATGGACTTGCCGGATCCAGTGAATGCGATGCGCACTAAAACTTCCGGTTTACCCTAATCCGATTGCGGGAGTCCTTTCGACGATTAGAGCACTTGATCGAATGAACGTTGCAAACATATATTTCAGGGTGAAATCGTGATAACCAACCTAGCGCGCATGTACCAGAAAAGTATTAGCGTCTTACCTTGTTAGTTCTAGTGCAAATAATTTCCATGGCAACCTCCTGCATTCCGTTATGCATGAGTGATTCGCGAAGAGTAATCGTATCAAATTCAACTTTTGTTTTCATCCAACCTGACGAAAAAGAGAAATGTCATTGTAAGGAAACTACGCAGTCAGAGATTGAAGAGAGAGAAAGAGAGAGAGAGAGAGAGAGAGAGAGAGAGGAGAGAAAAAAAGAGAAAGAGGATATTTACTTGCTAGTAATTCTCCATAGAGAGAATCTTTCGCTGCGTTGCGGAGGTCAGATATGAGATCTCTCTTCTGTTTGGAAGCGTAGACTTGGCGCAGTTTCTGTCGCTGTTCGTTACTTCGTCTGGTCAGAATCACTAAAACAGCTTGTTGTCCTTCACGGCCTGTGTTTGACATATTCTATTTTATCGCTCAATGTAGTCATCAATTTTTGTCATTTCAGCCGTTCCGTTATTGGATGGCAGAGCGGAATGAACTGTATATGATCTGACACGGGTTGTTACGCGAAATGCTCTCTCAGTCGTAAACCTCCCAATCGTTATAGGCTTGGAATCTTCCCGCGGTCGGAAATATCGGGAAATTTCGCTTAGGACCAGCTGTGCTACTAACGTTGAAATCTACTCTTATGTATCGCCTGGTGAGGCAATTCCGATATCAAGGTCGCATTGTGTAGTGATGAATGGAATCATACAAATAAGTAGCTACCGCCTGAGGATCGGGATTCGTAATTCGTAGATGTGAGAACATGTCCTTCCTGAGCCTCTGCTGTGAGGTCCGGTGGTCGGTATTACAATACTATCACACATCAACTTACTCCATGATTTTAAACCATGAACGATTTGTTCCGAATCTCTCTCTGCGTTGAAGTCTCGAGCAGCATGTACGGTGGCAGCATTGGACGACTGAAAATATTTGCTATTTTAAAAATTTATCTGACTGTAGTGAAGGGAGAGATACCGCAGTTTCGCAGACACATACTACAGAGATAAAGCTTTGCACTGCATTGCACCGAATTTGCAACAGGTCAGATATGTGTCAGTAGGTCTACCTGTGATCGTTTTCTCAAATTGCCTCGGAGTTCGTGAGCTTTTTTGGCATTGCTTGTCGCTTTTGACTGTTTGTTGAGCGGACTGTTTTGAAGTCTCTCTGGTGAGAAAGCTCGTGGTGATGGACGACTGACAAGATGTCGTGGCGGCGGACCACGAATTAACATTCCGGCAACCCTCTTTCCGTTGGCTTGTGGATGACGACGGCGGCTGTTTTGACCCTGGTCTGAAAATCAGATTGATTGATTGATTGATTGATTGATTTGTATTTGCGACGTGGCAGAAAATTACTTGCCAAGTGTCTGAAGTCTGAACATAGCGGCGGGAAAGCCTTGTTCACATTATTGAGCGTTGAACGTAGCGCGCGTAACGATTGGAATGAGAGTGGTAGCCTACGCGAGAGAGCAAGTCATGTGATCAAGCCAGACGTGAATAGCGCGCTGATCTCAGAACTAAACCCTATTCCTAACACGTAGCACTAAGATTCACGCTCAATTTGGACGTCACAGACCCGATACCTGATGAGGGATTAGTGGTTGAGGGTTAGGCTGACGTCAGAACTTAGCCCTAACCCAAACCCTTAAAGTGTAACGACTGGCTACGAAAAAGCGATCATCTCCGCCGGAATTCGAAACCGGAACCTCGGGTCTAGAAGTCCGGCGCGCTATCCATTGCGCTACGGAGACGGACGGGAGCGCCGGGTCACCGATCTCGTCTAAATAGCCATCTGTCAGCTTCACCCGACAACTCGAATGTTGATGTGCTACAAATGCGAGCTGTAGACAACACTAGTGTGGTCCGTTGTGGGCTGTGGTAACCTTATAATGGAGATGCCGAAGGTTAGACGGCGTTGTCAGGGATATTATCACTGTCACATAGCCTACTATTGTCCGGAAGCGTCGGCAACGTACATTTAACGATGGCAAGAATGATGTCTTTGTACAATAGTCCGCAATTTTGTTCGATATCCGCAGTAAAAGATAGACCGTATCTCTTCTTGTAGGCTTTCAAAATTTGAGCGAGATCGGCCTCACATCTCGTCAATAAACATCTAAAAACACAGCGGACTCAAACGATTTGGCGAATTAAATCATTTGATAGATGAGTTAAAATGAGAGAGAGAGATAGAGAGACAGAGAGGGGGAGATTTAAGGACTGTGTACATTTAAAATTCCACGAGTTTATAGTTTATTTAACGAATGGAACAGATGGATGAGATAGAGTGAAGGAGTGTGTGGGAGAGAGAGAGAGCAAAAGAAAGAGAGAGGGGAGATTTGTGTGTGTGCAGGTGCACGTGTACGGGCACATTTGGGTTCTGAAAGGAGTATTTTCAGCTCAACTAGTATGATAAGATTGAAGAGACGTCCACAATAGTACGCCATGGATGAGGTCTCGACACCGTCATTGTCAGTCATTGGTATAAACGCAAAAATTGCTCACCGTATCAAAGTTTTTTCCGCCCACGAAGTGTTGTTCTCTTTTAAATTTGCCAAACTTTGTTTCTCGACAGCTCGCAAACTGCGATGCATACATTCCGCAAAGAATGCCGGACAATTTCGTAGACACTTCACTAAGAAAAAAAAGGGAGTTAACAGAGATTTTAACAGAAATCAAAATTCTATACTTAGATTGGGGGTGGGTCAGCGACTTTTTGAGCACTGGACATCGCTCCCTAGAGGCATAGGTTTGGAGACTATGCCTGAGACTAGGTCCAGGTAATATCGCTTGGATTACGAGGCAAAGTATAACCATCAAATTCCATAGTTTACGTGCGGTTAAGGATTTTGTGCACCGATCTGGATTCGAACTTGGTTCTCTCGCTCGGGATGCGACAGAAGGGTACGGGTGACGGGTACGCGTGGGGTGTAGTTAAGTCCCAGTTCGGGACTATTGGTTGCTTTTCAGAAAGTCTACACACCAAACGAGAGTACAGTATTCCAATACTCCACGTTGACGTCATCATCATCTTCCATGGCAGCCTCTACCGACGCAGAAGCTTCAAGTCCGGAGATACGTTCATACTCTACAAACGCCGCCCTCATTTGAGCGTATCCTTGTGACGTCAACATCCTCCGAAATCGACCATCTTTTTCTGATATCCTCCATCGGTCTTCAGCGTCCGTCTGCCGAAACGGTATCAAAAAATTGTCAAATTTTCTGGCAGAATTTTCAGATTCAGAATTTTCCAAAATACAGAATCCGGAATTTTTCAAATATAAATCAACCGTTCATTCACGTTATCGATACTTAGCACCAGAATTCCCCTCAAAGACTTACTTTAAGAAGTTCCTCGGCGTCTTTCGTCGCTAAATCCTGGTTTACATCAATATTCGAGGACCGTTCCATCGACAAAAGTGTCAATAAAAAATGTTGTAGGCTACCTGACGTCATAGCTTTGATGTCGTCCCTCAAGTTCGAACCATATTCTAAAGAAAGACAGGAAAACTTCCAACTCCGTCAACATCCAACACTATCTCATCTAGCTGATTTTTTAATCACGAATCACCGTGTACAAACGGGGACGGCAGCGGTCGGGCGGAGCGGGATGTCCAATTACTAACATTTACGGAGACCGGAATACGCTGTCCGAAAAATAAATTGTACGGGGGGCCTCTCTCTCTCTCTCTCTCTCCCTTATGGTCTAAAATCATAGCAGAAGAACTTACTGTTACAATACTCTTTCTCGATCGTTTTCAATGCCTGCTAAAGTAACAAAAGCTGTGACACAAAAAGATCAGAAATAACGAATATTTTACCAAATCGTGACGCGTGCATAGAACCTCGATTAGAGTCGCCTCTCGACCGCCACGCCGTGGAGCATCCTGAGAAAATAATTTGTAAGAGTGTGGTGAGATTATAATTATTAATTTTAAGGACGCAGAACTTTCGAGATAGTCGAGGAGATTTCGACAATTCTGGAATAATAATAATCAACAACAATAAGTTGTTGCGCAGGAATCGCTGATGACATAAACATTTCAGAGGGATTACGGATAAAAGCTGGTTAGCAAGATCAAGGGTGAGATACGATTATTATCGTGGAGATATAGACTGGAGGAATGAGCGGATCCCTACTGGAGTTTAGGGGAACCGCCGGATATCTACGCCAATTCCATGTAGCCTATTCCGTGGGCCGCTTGCTTCGCCTTTTCGTGTCACGTCTAACCTTATGACATTTCCCACAATTCACAACGCAAAGAATTCCTAAAGTATTATTCTGGTATGACATAGTGACCGTTAGCCACATACAATTTTTGACCACACCAATCAATTCGTGACATGATATTGTATGTTATCAAGGGAGTATTGAAATTGTGGATTCATCTCTAAGAAAACATACGTCACCGACTATTTTATTCTATAGTCAGATGATTCTGCATTGTTGAAAATCTGAGTGAAGTGTCAACGCTGTCTCCCTAACAGTCTTTAACAAAGTATCGAAGGACGGTTGGAGAAAGGGCTGTTGCATTGACAATAGATTGAATTGGTTTACTTAATAACCTTTAGATAGATTGCGTTTGATGTGCGGATTCTACACATACTATTGTATTTAATCACAAGACCTTCGTGATGACACACCTCATTATTTCTGTTATTACGGCAAAATGTTCACAATGGATGTGACTGGGCTGTTTGAAGCAACGCGGCTGAATGTTTAGCCAAGGTTGAAAAATAGTAACGTGTTCTCCATACCCGTCATTTACCATTTGTGGGCTCACTGAAGGCAGATATGGCGAAAAGAGATTTATACAGACGATTGGATGTTCCTCAAGGCTACAGAAGAGCTTTGATAGCACTGTCGGTAAGTCGTAGTAGCCTTTAGTCAACATAGGCACGATATGTGGCACTGGTGGCGATTTTATACAACAGTTGGCCGACTCTGACTGACTGCCGCCTTCTGATCTGGAAGTACCGGGTTCGATTCCCGACCGAGTCAAACCAAAGACTTTAAAACTGGTATCCGTCCCGCCTCTGGTCGTCAGTGTCGGGAGAGTGCGGAGGATTAATGATTGATATCCGGGCTATAAAGCAGAAATACCTGGCGTTCGGGGCCGGAGTACATTTGAAGAGCGCCCTTGCTTCAAAACAACAACGTAACAGAGGTCGCTGTCGCTGATGTAATTCAATACTCCTCTGCAAGTTTTTAGGGCCTACAGTTAACCAAGACATGACATCAGGACAAACCGAAAATCACCGAATCTCATTTTATCTCAACAGGTCATCGAGATCATACTCGCAATAGCAAGCATCGGAGTGACCATTCCTGCCATCATATTAGCGAGACAGAACTACCTCGATTGTTACACAGCCCTACTACAGGGTGGCACATGTTCGATCTACTCTAGACTAAACACGTTTTCTCTGACATCTCAAGGAATATGGGAAGGCGTCCTGGTACGGAGTTCTGCTTATAGATTAGAGATTGTATTGTAAGTTGCAACTTGTCAATGTATTGTCATTCAGCTTCTGATGTCTGCTGCAATCGCTATTGACTTCACGAGATACAGCAGTTGGATATCCGTAAGTAGACAATGCAGACGTAGTGAATACTAAACTGTTTAGGATTGGTCACGTGACAGTTCGAAACTCGGCTCACTTGCACGCAATTGATGCTCCGATGCGCCGGTCTCCTAGCATATTCTTGAAGTACGGGAGAGACGGGAGGAGCAGGATAATTATGATAATAATAATAATAATAATTATGACGATCCCCGATTCTTACAGTATATTGATCGTCCTCCATCAGTTCTACTAAAATGAGCACTTTATAGTCTGAATTTCGAATCTCACTGGAGCGGAACTTGGAGGCAAGCCGAAACTTAACATAATTATATATTTTTCAGTGGTCCTACATGAGTGGCTTTGGCTCAATTGCGAGTACTTTGTCTGGGGCGATGATCACGTTAGAAGCATTCCCTGTCGCGGAATACATCAATGCAGGATACGTTAATCGCGGGATATATGACGTAAGGCGACAATCTTTACTCATTTGACATGATTGACAGATATAACTAGAGATGGCGCGAAACGCGGAATAACTTTGTGTGACGGCATGCATGGTTGCATTTGCATGAACCACAGAACTTTAGTGAAGGCCTAAGATAATATATGATACTCTATATCTTTGCAGTACATTCTCTGGTGTTTTCACGTCAGTCTATTATCGGCTGCATGTGCAATTTGGGTTGTATCAACCAGCAAGAGTATCCTAATATCTAGAATCCGCAGCAGAAGCAGAGTAGCCGTGAGTATATTAATTGATAATTATCTCTATATATCGACGTCATGGGTTGATTTTTATCTAGGTATCCGACTCGGATATCTCTCTCCAACCGCCACCTCCAGCCGTGTACAGGACCACCGCGTAATTTTGGATCTACCAACTGTATTTATAACGTAAAACATGACCGGTGCAACAATTCGCTTCTTAATTTAATCTCATTCTCATTTATGGTGGATTGAAAATAAAAAATAAAATAATAAATAGATCAATTGTATCGTACAATTTCCTGTTTCAGCCGGGGAAGTGTGAAATAGTGAAACAGTGACGAGATCGCCGAGCCATCTCTACACATTTTATACTTACTATACGAGTGTATTATATATAGCCAACAGCGTATCCAGAACATATATCAAGTCTACTACGAAAACTCCATCTAGCTCTAAGTCGTACAGGCCTAGTCTCATAAGCCATAAGCTTCATACTTACATCCAAAGCATCTCTCAAAGTGATCGCATCGTAGGCTTCTCGTCGCGATAGAAACGCAATCAGGATCGGATGAAACGCGGGATGGTATCGATCGCGAAGGAAATCGAGCAAATGATCTTCATCAAATATTCTCTCGAATTCTTCTCTCGTTTGCATCCGTTGTCGAAATTTTCTCATCGCGAAGCAACGAGATAGAATATCACAATCGACACAGTCTGCAAAACAAATGGCAGATGAACGATAGAGAAATGGGAGTGAAAATACTTAGAAAACGTGTCGTTGCTGTCGAATTTATGGCGTTTCCACACTACTCAGGACAAGAAGGCCACGTCAATGCGGATGCGGTTTGAACTCGGGACCTACCGGTTTCATGACTGACCGGTTTCGAGACATCAGCTGAAGATTTACAAGTAGGCTTACGTAATATAAGAATTCCTATCAGAACACGCACCTGAGTCCCCCTCGCATTCATGTAGAAGTTTTGCATCCCTCACAGGATCAAACACGTCAGTCGCAGCAGTTGTTGGTGATCTATCGATCTTTGCCGCCTTTCTTTCTGCGGTGGGGAATTCCGGTGACGCGTAACTCCTTCCGTTTTCTGATTTCGGCGGAAGTTTCGGCAGCTTCATAGGCCTTGGAGGTGATTCTTGTCCAGCCCGCCCTCTGCTGCGTGGATCCTAAAATGTAGAATACAGAGGTTACAGACTTGACGGAGTACAAACGCAGCGGTCAACGATAAGCGAGCATAGGTAAATTTGAAATGAACAATAAAGCCGGAACTCCCATCATCCGACCATCAACGACAGTACATAAACCCGTCGCATGCCCTTACAACGATTCTAAAAGTTTTTTCAATCATAGTTTGGTTGCGTAAAGGCAAGGAGTATATAGTCACTCTCCATGATCATAGCGGTCCTGTAATCAAATTGTGCCCTAATGTAAGATAGGAAGAAATGACGTCGAATGAAAATGGGCTGATAGGGTGTGAAATCATGCCCTGTGATCTTAGCGGGATCCTAATTATTACGTCGTTTGCACTAATATTGGCCGTGCGTGTTTTCGTCAAAAGAACAGACAATATGCCTAATGTAGGGCATCACCGGCAAAGCCAGTGATAAACAATTCCACTCTACTTGTACCTGATGAAGAGGTGGAGCTCTGTGAGAACTAAATTTCAAATAAATTGACCGGGTGTGAAAACTGCGGTGACATTCTAAAAGACCGAAGCGAAAATTTTCCAAGTCACAAGTAACTCCTTTACCACAACGATTGGAAGTCTGATCTTTTCTTCTTGGTTGGACGGAGAGTAGCTTTGAGAAGGTTGCTTGTAGGTTGGTACCATCTCGAAGTCTTTGGTTGTCGATTTCATATTGTGTAAGACGTATTCGTGGAACGTGAAGTCGTTTTCCTGGTTGAAATGAAATTATAAGGTATAACGGCGATCTTGTAGCAATATCGCAGCGGCGCAGACACAACGAAGCCCCGCCAACCAGCCATAGACAAGGGGATAGGGCCGATTCCGTATAGCTACGTCCCAGGAGGCGGCAAAACTGCGACGCCACGCAAGCAATTCATAAGTAGCAAGCATAGGGTCAAGAATTGTGGTAAATCTACTCAAGTTCTACTTATGAGAGGATCAGATGATGGCTTGAATATAGGATTGAAGCGACCAAAACTATTTGGTGGAAGTCATTTACGGTTTCTGTATAGCACCAGTATATCAGGCTACTTTACGCGGTCGATTTTCCACTCACCCACTTCTTAGCGTTATACAAAGGTTTGATTGAGTTCAATCTTCTCGCAAGAAGAATATTTTCGTCCTGGATTCTGGTCGCTTTGTCAGATCTGTGGCGCTGGTTCAGGCTACATAGAAAAAGAGAAACAATTTTTAAGCAAGTGAGTAATATTATAATGATTTACAATTCAGTTGGCCGAGTGATTTGAGTGCCCGCCTTCTTATCTGGAAGTTCCGGGTGCGATTCGCGACAGAGTCAAACCAAAGATTTTAAAATTGGTATCCGTTCCTTCTGTTTGGCAGTCATATCGGGGGAGGCAGTTGAAAACTTGAAAACGACGTAAATTCAATTATTCTGACCTTTTCGGTTTGTATGTTTCGTTCCAGTTATCCAAACGTCCAGGTTCTTTCATAATCCGGGAGATTCTCCCAACTAGAACTCTGTTTTTGTTATCGATAGTAGCATGCGATTCTTCTTCAAGCTGCAATAATATAAATCAATATTACACGGCTGATCTCTTTCTCTTCCGATACGTGCACCTTTCGGCATGCGTTACTTCCGGCAACAGCGGATGGTAATTAACACGGTGATTTAGCGTGGAGTTAATCAAGGCAGGCCTGCTGATTACAACTTCCCCGCAAGAACCTCTTTTAAGGCACGATATTGTAAAATGTAAATTTAGCGTATTAGGCCAAATGTAGGCCTACCGCAGTGTGTGCACAAATTGCCCTTTGCAAATGATTTACGCGATTCCGAATAAGTTGAAGACAGTCCCACACGCACTACGCTGCCTTATACCTTATACCTTCCTAAAGCTGCGTCTCTACAGTTTAGGTTTATACAGTTATGACATAATAGTTGCAGACTTCAGTCTTACTGTCGCCAGCCTCATACAGACCGATGTTAGCGAAGGTCACGCAGAAGTTCCATTACCCGTACGAGCAGCTCTGAGCCTTTGTCACGCACTATCAACCCATCTTGATCTAATGTACAATGTTTAATAACTAGTGTTGCGTCGCTTGATGTTTTGACGAGTTTTAGTTGAAAGCTTTCGAAGTGATATTGTTGTAACAAGGGTGGAGCAACCTCTTATATTTCTATTGTAAGATATTCCTTGCCGCAGAAGGAAATTACATACGAAGCCTATTGAGTAGGCTTGTGTTGAAAATATGATGTGATAGGTCTACTCACGTATATAAGCCTGACGAATTTGGATATCGTGACGTCTTTCGATAATTCTATTGTCAAATTGTCATACGCAAGCCGCGATTTGTTTAACGATATATAATACCCTTTGATGTTTTTGCTGCATATAGAAAAATAGCGTCGGAGCCGACACCATATCATCAACAATACAACATAGCAAGAAGTCGACACCACGAATGTAGCGATCCCCCTTCATTTATTACAGAATTCACAAACTTTACGCAGCCTATCAGGTGAAAATTAAGACAAAAACTGTTGCGGAAAAGCGGGTATGTTAGTATACGTATACATTACTAACGTTTACGGTGACTGCAACGTACTGTCCCGACCGGGTGATTGCCAATAAGGAAGTGAGTGTATAGGCGTGCATTTAGTAACTAACCTATTGCTGAACGCTTCCCAGATCTCGACCGTGATAAGTGTATCATCATGATTACTCAAGGCCAACCAGAAATTGGACTAGTTGCCATGGGATGCCAATTACATCAAACATAGCACCGCTCGATATCGACAAATATGGTCAAGAAAATGAACAGTCCTGACAGCGCAACAAAAGAACAACGTATGATAACGGATGGGAAGCTTACACCTTGAAATCACAAATCCACATATAGGTAGCGTCTCGGCCTATTTAAAATGTACTCAGGCGGTATAGATTATCTGGAGGAGATGCTGGCATACCCCGCACCGACACTTGAGGAAAGATAAGTTGGAGAGACTCAGAATTCAAAGCTCATCATTGCGTTCTTAAGCAAATATTATATAAGACACCCGAAAGTATTTAAACTAGCTACCCTGATTTATACAAACGGTCATTAAATGGTTTGAGCAACACGTACAGCCTATTTAGCCCAGAGTCAATATTCAGCGCCCAATGTCTTAAGTCGCACGTCGAAGAACACTTGAGATACGAACGAATGGCAGCAAGCGTTAACCCATCGTTCACACGAATTAAAACAACAAGCTAAGCCTACCCAGGCCCGCAACCAGGCGGGACACAGGGGTATTTACTCCCCCGCGAAATTCCTATGTCAGGTGATCGAAAGCTAACGATTTGTTGAGTTGTTGAGTTCCGAATATTCAAGTTTGACTCCGCGTATCCACCAAGAACTAAACGTCGTACACCGTCAGCTGGCATTAAATATTCACTTTTGATGATAACATGATCAGGATGAATATGTGTTACGTCATATATGCGCTGATGACATGTGACGTCACAAGGTATGACATCATAGTTTGCCTACGAAATCAAAGAATTATTGCGGGACTGAGGCTTACTGCAATATAAAAAAGAATCATTATTACTATGACTGGACTTCGTTGTTTCATCGCTATTGAAAAAATTTCAAGTGGTTATGAGCCCAATCGACGCGAGGTTCATTCTATCATCTCTATCCAATACTTTCACCGAAAGGGCAAAACAAACAATTCTACCATCAGAAAATAAATAGTAGCGTTTTGAAAATCATAGTACGCTCACAAGTGTGCTGTAATTCAGAAATTCATGTAACCTCGCCGCCATCATTGTAATTCATGGACAGCAGGCAAACGAACAGGATTATATTTGTCATCGGCCTCTCATCCAAATACACTAAGTCGGTAATCAACGGGCAATCGAAGCCGATAATAATGATTTTTCGATAATAATCAGTGACGCCCATCAGTCAGGCGAGACGGCGATTATCGTTTTGGTCTTGAAATATCAATAAAAGGTCGGGTGGTCATGGCACGAAAGAACAGCTAAATTGAAAAGTGCACACACCACACACCCTATGCACGCGATGAATATGATGGCTGTTAATTTTGGTTGCTTGGTTTGCCAAAATCGGCCTCGCATTGCGTTTTACTTTAAAACATGTGCGTTCATACTATATTGACCGTTAGTGATTTATCAGATTAATTAACCGTGTACACAATGACTGTTAATTCTAGAGATACATATTTTCTCAATATTGTCAGGTTGTTATTGAGTCAACAGTAACAGTGTCTGTATGAAATGAGTCTCAATTCATTAACCAACCGCCGCCACATATCAACTAATCTCAAGGAGGAATCTGTGTTTATTGACGTATAAAACATATGTTGTTGAGATTTGCTATTCGACGTCCAGTGACATCCAAGCTTTCCGTATAGACAAATTGGTTGACTTCAAGGGACTAACAACAATTATTATTCAGTGAGGTTTTTCAGCATAAACGCTTGTTTACCGACGGGTCCAAATCACAGCCAATTGGCAAGGATTGTGACTTGCATATAGACGAGACCACGCTAGCAACGGTTTACTGCATACACTATACGCTTCTGCAGTGAAATTCCCATCTGACTAAGACTGAGTATCTATAGATCCTCTGCCTTTCAGCATTCCGGTTGCTATAGAGGAACACTCTCCTTTATAAAAACCGTCATCTAATGCCCCCTTCAGTCGCTCCAGCTCCGATCACTTACAGGCTTTAGAAAATAAGAAGGGAAAGACGCCATGTATCGGCCTACCTGCATTTTCTTCAGCTTTAGGCGAAGATGTGAATGATTGAGTGGATTCTTATTGTCGATATCCGCCTTCATTGATGCAATCTATAAGTAAAGATATGTCTGAAATACCAAACAGAATAAAGCCGGGCATTTATAACAGCACGCAATGCTACAAGACTAACTTAACGGAGCCCCCTTCACGCCGAGATATACCGAGACCAGGGATCGGTAAAGATTATTACAAGCTCACGAGCGACGGCTGGTCCTAAAGTCCCGTAAAAGGGGACGGTTGTAAATGAGGAGAGACATCCGATCATCATGAGCGGGATATATATGGCTTCCAGCAGCCTTTTTAGGAAACTGAGATCGCTCGTACGCCGGCTGCAACTGATTTATCTACTCTGGCTGCAACTATAGCAGTAGTTGACAGGCCTACGATCAAGTCAGATAAAGCATTGCTAAAGGTAGCGATGTAGAATGTTATTTTAGTGTAGGTTTTCATGCGGGTATTTGTTGTTGAAATTGATATCAAATTCGCACAATACGATACTTAGAGGATCTGTGGGATTTACCGCATCGATCGAAGGATATCGATATGCCGAGAACATGATAAACTGCCCTGTCGTTTCGAATGTAGCAAGCTGACGATTGTGCTCGCATTGTATATACCTATTTTCGATTCATATTTCTATGAAAACCGGCGGTATTATTGTTGGTGTATATTTATGACCAAGGCGATGTTAATCAAGAATTAAGATCGCCTTGTGTATGACGTAAGGACTGACTAAAACGAATTCTTACGTATCATATACTGTACAGCGGTATAAAATTGGTATCTGCAGCGGGCTTGCTTGGCAGTCAGTATTGGGGGCGTACGGAGGGTTATGGTTGTGAGAGCGAGCCGGGCTATATAAAAATTGGATGTATTGACGCGCGTACTAAGCATTGACGTGGCGAATAGGATCTTAGTAGTTGTATACGCCTTCAAAACAACAACGCCGTGACGCGTGGGGTAGAAAAAGAGGCTTGGTTGGCATAATTACAAACAAACAAGCAATCAGTTGCAATTTAGCACTGTCACCCCGACCAGGCGAACAAGAGACATGAGTTCTGCTGGCTTTTAGTAGAGCGCCATATCAGTAGCGTAAGCCTGGTCACTATAGAAAGCCACCATATACAGCAGTGTAACGAAAAATTTATACCATCGCGTGAGTCGCGTGACCAATATTCATTTCTGTTATGATGGCCCCGTCGTCATATAATCGAAATTCCTAAGTGATAATATTAATTCTACGAATTGAACCTGGGCCGATGGGCTAGCGCTTTGAAGGCCTATATACAAGCCTACACTTAGGCGACGAAAATACGCAGACACAGGTATCAATTTATATCAAACCTTTGTTAAAATATTCTGGGTCACATACGCTTTTGGTCGATGCGTGATCGGTGAATTCAAACTCACACAATAAACCGTATCAGATAATTCGCCGTTGCTATTGGAAGGTTTGCTGTGTCCGGCATTAGTTGAGTAGATGATATGAATGTATACAAGGAGGTTTATCAGTAAATTTAATCCAAACGCCTTACGAACAAAGAGAAAATAAAACCGCGGTATTGTATGTCGAAATAAATTAGATGATAAAAGCATCGTTGCCTCAAGTTGAAAAGGCGAAAAAATAACAAGGCGTGCGCATTCCTACGCTAATCGATCGAAAAAGACGTGAATTTTGTCAAAAAGTCGCTGAAAGCCATTTTGTAACGACTACGGAACGAACTCAGAAATCGGAATTGCACACATACGACATACCCCTTCAGTTTGGCAGGCACCAATGGAGAATTAACCCCGACTGGTAGCCTGGCTTCATAACAAGGTTACAAGGGATCATGTTTACTTACCCACAAACATAGAATATTAGCCCAATAATTTGTCGCAGCAAAATGCCTGATATATAATATGCCTCTTCGAGACTAGAATCTCTCACATGCTACATCAAATCATTTTCACGACGTTAACTGTCTAGCGAAATATTAGTTTTCAATTGGTGTATCAATCCATCAATTATTATTAGTCCCGCGTGATGATTATAGCGTGATTGCGCACCTATATGCTAAAGCCCCGCTAGTTGCGCGCGCTCGAAATATCTTTGGCCAGAGTTTAAGCCGGTGGATTGCCTTGATTTTGACATTATATTGGCCTATATGCTAAACTGTTGGCTAATAGTTATACATCCCTACGGACGTAAAGCTGATATACCATACGGGAGAGTTTGTCTACAAAATCGCATAATTTCCAGCCCCGGGAAGGCTCGATCATCCTGCTTCTACGTCGCCTGAAACAGTGCGTATCGCCAAGCACTGAACAAAATTTACTGGTTCGTTAGTGGACCAAAGTAGGGTGACGTTAGGCATTATAAAATCGTACCTTTGTCTGATGACTTTTCAGTTGCTTTTCGTTCCATTTCTTCTGCAGTAGTTTGCTCGAGACAGGAAATTGTCCGATAGACATACTGGCCGCCATAAGTAGGCAATGCCTAATTGTTCCAAATCAGAACTTGTCGAGCTAGGCTCGCTAGCAGTACGCTAAATATATCACACAAATTTCCTGCGAAATAAACATGAAAGTTGTTTATGCAACGGAGATTTTCTCGGTCGGTTCACTCTATTCCACGGTTCCCGAACAACCTACAAATTTTCACCCGAATACTGCGCGCGGCATCGTCAGTATTTTAGCGACATATTGCTAACACTACCAAGTTTCGCTTGAAATTCTTGATCTCTGATAATCTTTCGTTATCCCCCGCGATCGTGGACCGTCGTCAAGTAACAGTAAGTGGTTACCTAATGGACAACTCAAGGGTCCTCTTGAGAATCATGTCGTGTGGCTAAATGTTTTTACTCAACACTGACACCTTACGACCAGATTCCATTACAAATCGACCATCATATACAACTGGTGGATTGACGCCCACAGCGAACATTTCAATTTTCCACGGCGGGTAACTAATGATTTGGATTTATATTCCTTTTAAAAAGATATAATCCCGGCCTGCATGTCCCAGCCACTTTTTGAGTATCATTCAGGCAGACAGCCGTGAACTCTGCACAAGTATGTAGGCTCAATGTTTCCTCTTATCTCTGACTGATAACACCAAGGTAGAAACACTGATAATACATACAAACCTATAAACAGAATAACAGTTAAAATAAAGGCTATGGGCCTCAGCAGAATGTATTGAATTGTGTATCTTCAAATCGAAACTATATTTAATCATGTTTTGATGGCATAAAAATACCAAAGCCTCATCCAGAAGAAACATGATAAAAATATTGCAAACAAATCGGTATAGCTATATGTTGAAAGTTTCAATAAAAAATTTGATTCCACGAACAGTATATTGCACAGTCAACATACGACAATGATATATCCGCCTGTAAGCTGTCATCAGATGTTGGTCTTTGCAGAGTACAGAGTCCAGACAACAGTTTGCCCAATGCCTGATGTAGAAATAACATGGTAGCCAATTTGCTCCAGTTTGTTCAATACTACTCGTGGTGGATCAGGTACAACATACTCTTTGCTAAACAAAAATGCAACCAACTCTCAAACTGGATTTTATATTAAAATACAGTGAAAATAAAATGGATCGGTCAGAGATGGGATGTTTTTGAATCAAGCCTCCCCCCTTGTCTAACAAGGAAGATGAAATACCTATGGTATAATGAAGAAACAGGATTTGATTTGATGAGGGGTTATGAAATTGTGCGTAAGTCATGAGCCCATCTATAAATGTAATGTTCAACGGTTTAATGCTTATCACATTTCTCAATATGCATCGGCAATTATCAATAGCTCAATCACTTACAATGGGTTGCCTTTCTGATGGACCAAGTTTGCACCCAAAAACGACATGATGGCTTCATCTGAATGCTCATCGCCGACATTTGTTGGGCCATTCTCCTAAATTTATGAAGCATTAGTGAAATAAATGCAGATGGCATGCAAATTACAGAGTTGACATGAATATATTAACAAAATAAAACAACAAAATCTTGTAAGTGATACCATTATTATTGCCCAGCCTACACTTAGTACTCAATAGGAAAGATTCAAGAAACTCACCAACCGAATCGAGGTACTTATTAAAATGTAAGGCATTGCCGCCAAATCCGATCGTACACTTCCTGAGAGGGTCTCAACTGCACAGCCGGGCATGGAAAACTGAGGAGAAAAGGCACAACAGTGACACCATGCGATTTCCTTTATCTAAATTGTATAGCCACATGCTGGCGATAAACCGCAAACCAAGAGCTCGTGGCCTGACCAGACAATAGGTGAAAGAACAAGGAAATTGGGATTTTTGAGTTCAAATCTCGGATATGTTTCATTCGATGGCGTACATTTTTGGCATGGTTATGATGCCTATTTAAAAGATATAGCGCCTCTGGTGTAAGATGTTCCGCATCAATGCACTTTGTCACTTCTTTTCCGGATCTTGTTGACAGATTGACTCGACACGATCACGCCAAGGAGCGAAGAGCGAAGAGCGGGGGCGAACCGCGCCACCGGCGTGTTCGCGGATCCGCGAGCAAGGCGCAGCAGTGAGAAGAGCTGAAGATCCATAAAATCGTCTCGTCCCGAAAAGTTTGAACAACGTAAAAATGGGAATGTGTAGGCCTACGTGTTCAACTTTTACGCAATACCGCTGCAATATATTCCTTCGCGCCTGTACTCGGCAAGAACGTACATCGATATCATATAGGCCGTCCGACAATGTATAATTATTCTTCCAAACAAAATCAACCGTCTTCCGAACATATTTGTAAATATATTTGTTGGAAACTTGGAAAGCAGCTATGAATTAAACCGTTAGGGATTTGTACATGAATTATATCTGGTTGCTCTTGGACTCGCTTACAACAATTTTTACATCCTCATTGAATTGAGAAACAAGAAGCTTTTATGTTGAGTGATGTGTTACTAATTGTCTCATTGTCTTCCAATTGAATTGTTTGTCTTTCATACCCATTTGTAAATAAATTTGTGAAACTGCTTGATTTCCAGCAAGAATATACATCCTTTCCAATTGAGAAATATAAAGCTTGTATGGTGATACTTTATCTTGGTCAATGTATAGAACAACGCCAACATGTATCGGCAAGACTCAGAAAATTATGTGAACTACACTCCAGTTGCTTCTTCCCCAATATTGTATGTCATCTCATCAACCCCAGAGCTACACCATAGCCTTAACCTCATCGGTAACCACGGCGACAAACCGCAACTCATCAACGAAAAGTAGGGCTCCTCCCGTTATGTTAGTGTTACCCTATAATAATAATACTATGCCTCGTCTTCCACACCAATATCAACCATGTAAATATTTTGTGTGAATTTGTGTCTTTCTGTTATATGTACCTTATAAATAGCATAACCTTACGGCACGTAGTTCCAATCACCAAGATTCTCACAACGGGAATTTTCTGTGATCTAAAATGTACAGTTTTTTTCCTTGTACCCAGACTGCTTATTTTAAGAAATGATGATCCCTTTGAATATGACAAGAATTGATAAAGCTACAGTTTTTGCACCATTCATTGAACACATTTGCAGAAAATATAAACAACGGTAGAAATGTTTATTTTGTGCTGCTAACATAGTGCAGGCTCTAAGTTTTCGGCAGTATATTTCCAAAAAATTTTACCTTTTAGCAATTCAGCTACTAAATTACAATCTTATATTGTTGCACCTATCTCTGGACTCTTGACATGACTCTTTATGGCTGATTTTAACCCAGTTTCCAGCATTCGCAGCTTCACATGAATATCATTTTGTATCAAGTGCTTTTTATGTTCCCTCTATACTCAAGACATCATAACCTTCTATATACTGGGCATTATTTTATGGGTTCCAAAAATGCAGTACAGCCACTGCGGCTGACAACGGAGCTTACACCATAAGCAAGTAACCTTGTACAGCACACTCATTGTATCATGTTGTCCTATGTATTAATAATCACATTAACACACTGGAATTAATTTCATAGAAGTTGATCAGCTTGACAGAATTTTGTCCCCACATGTACTCCACTCTGTCAGAATATGATACCAACTGGTTGTCATAGCGTCAATAACTTCTTCATTTGTTTGCTATTTAGTCGTGGTCACTTGCGTCAAACTGTTTATCGCACAATACACTTCTCTGTGAAGCAACCTGTCTTGTTATTTGATAAAAAAGTATTTATGAAGGTACAAGGTGATTGCAGAGGTGTTCCTAAAGTGTTGAGTATCACAAGAATTACACATTCCGAGATTTTTCCAAACCCTTAGGAATGGTTGAGGCAGAAGGGCATCCGTCATTAGCATCATAGGCAATTGGCCATGCAAAAATGAGAGGGCTTGCGGGAGAAGTGTTCTCCCTGGTAGTGACAGATGGTTGATTTTCACTTCCATAAATATGCCGTAGATAGTGTCATTATGAACATCATCTCCACCAGATAATGGAGTTGTGAGCTATCTTCCCAGTCACTGAGCTGGACATTGAAACTGGCGACACTCATTAATGAAAGTATTTTTGTGATAAATTCACATTTATTTCAAGTGAAACCAAAACGAATAGAAAAACTCAGACCACAATAAAAACGAAAACATGCCACGACTGAAGTTTGCATGATGAAAAACTCATTGACCCCCATAACCCCTGAGCATTGAACTCATGATTGCAGTTGCACTAGAAAATGCGCTATACGGAGTGTTTCAAAGCCTACATGTATGCCACTCTCATAAAAAACAGTCCAGACAATACAAATTCTTAAATTGAACAGACAGACGTTGAACAGACCTGACTCCGCTCATGTTCCGGGAAGTCCAAGTCCAGCAGGGACCGGAGAGTGTTCTCAATTATCCTGAGATGACCAGTGGCTGTGTTTGATGAAATTAGGATGTCGTTGAAGATCGGGCTTAGAAATAAATCAAAGATTTTGAAAGGCTAATAGGCAAGTCGAGGACTAGTGGCTTAATATAAGACTTCAATATTAAAATAAGGCAGTTCACAAGTAGTAACCGAGGATAACTGGAACAGCCATACATATAACGAAAAGTTAACATGAAATTTTAGAAAATTGAATGATGGGGGGAACTATGATCAACCAAATTACAGCAAAATATCAGCTGCCACAGCAAGAGTTGCCAGAGGAGAATTGACAAATGCCAGTCACTAATATTCAAACGAAATCCACATAACCACCAAATCATGCAAAATTCCAGACTTCCACACAAACAGTCATCGATATGATCGCTTGCTACCTGCCAATGAAATGCCAGTTGAAAGGAGTATGACGATAATACCAGTATTCATATTGACAAAAATGACACTATACCATGTGGCTAAAGCCGAAAATCCGGACGTTCAGCAGCATTTTGGAAGTTTGCCAAGACTACTGTAACCTGAAAATTCGGAAATGTCCGAGAAAATCATAGCGTCCAGCAACCTTACAATAGCAGCAGCATAAATGATTAGACAGTTTTGCACAACGAGCCAGCATAATTGATAAATACGATGTCGAGACATCAAACCAGAAAACAACGACCTGATTTTAATCATCCTTCAACATGGCTAGGAGTATTTTTATCAAAAGGATCGCTCAACCATCAGCCCACCCACCATCATTTCTCTTCTAAATCTCTTTTATGCCCAGCGACATGAGCTTTGTAGTAACATTGAATGGAGAACATTTCGCCACATATTTTGCAATGATACAGTTTGAGTTTAGAAACTGTCTCATTGTCAGGATTTGACCCTTTCTTACTATATCTCTGCTCTTCATCACTTGAATTTCCATCATCGTTCACACCCGACGACCATTCGTTGTCGCTCTCACTATTCAACTCGAGGCCGACTTTTCGGTTCTTATCACCAGCTTCACCATCCTGTAATAATGCATAGGTAGATGTAATTGGCAGTAGAAATACTAAAACTTGAAAAATCCATGACTGAAAGCCTACAACTGTTTATTTGTCAAGCAATGGAGGGCTAATAACGTATCTTCAGCCTCGCAGAGAGGAATAAATGCTGCTCTGCCCAAGCCTGAGCCCAAAGTTTTCAATGTTGAAAATATTGGTTAAGTGATAACAAGGAGTTGACATCCCGTGTTATGAAAGAGAAATTAAAATAGGAATCAGTTCACAGCCTCCCTGATACGTACTCGTGGTTACAGGGAATGTGGACTGTGGAGTGCTGCAACGTAGCTCAATCAAGCACCTTCTCAATAGATTCGGTATATAAACAGCACCGTATATGTTATAATTGTAACACTTTATCTCAATAAGTCTGTTTAAGATCTCTCAAGCATTCGTATCTCACTTTCTTATGTTTTCTCATGTGTGTTGCTCTTGCGGACGGAGTTTTGAAGTATTGTCTGCAGACTTTACATTTGTATTTATAATCGGCAGCCACATCAGGGTGACGGACTTTTAAATGTTTTGTGAAAGCAGATTCATCTGGAAGAGATATCCTACACTCTGGACAATGTCGTGAAGAAATCTTTGCCGCTTTCTTGCCCGATGATGGCGATAACTGCTCCAGTCCTCGCTGCTTCATTACCTCACCAGCATCAGCCGCATTGACCTTGGATTTCGTAACTAGAAAAATATGATGTAGAGTTTTATGTTTATGTAGGTTATGTTACAGGGATGTCTTACGAGCTTCTATCTTCTCTTCAGACAGTTCAATGTGGTTTTTTCGTAAATGTGCTTCGAGTAGTTCTTCTTTCATGAACATTTTCTTGCAGAGAGAACATCCATACGGTTTTTCACCTGCTCAAAAAAATATGAAATATCATTTCAAGACAAATTTAAATAAGAGAGCTAGGTACCTTTTCGAATATGAGCTTCACAGTGTGCAATATAATTTCTTCTAGAAATGATATGACGGCTACAGTTGTTACATTTATAAACAGCTGGTTCTGCTGATAAAAGAAAAATGCTTGAAATTTCAACTTTGAAGCATGTGAACATTATTCTCAACAAACCAAGGCTAGACGTCAAATCTGTACCTCATAGAAGTTATCAAATTACTACTTCTCTAACAAAAAGTTGACCGAAGACTATTTTTTGAAAATTTTCGAAAAAATGAATAAATACATATATACTTCAGAAAATGGGGGACCAGGACAGTCGATAGGGGAATGTAAGGTGCGACTAAAGGGGTAGGCGATGCGGAATATGGACGAGGACAGTTTTAAACATATTATTATGTTTTCTATTGAAAATCGTATCCAATCACCTCTCGTGGCAGTTTTCTTCGTGTTTCGGCTCGGAGAAAAAGCATCCGGCCAAGACGAAGGAGGCATCCCTGGAGATGGAACTGTTCCAAGGTGAGAATTTTCCTCCTTCCTGTCAATTAGTATTGATATGAATCAACTTCATTTGATTGATAAAGTATGATGTCGACTTACTTTGTGGCTCCTTTAATCAAGTTGCTGACTTCAATGTCACTTTCTGTATCACTCCCTTGGTCGTATCTTTTGCGTTTTTTATGCCTACCTAAGTTTTAAAAAAAAATTTCAATGTACCGTAAATAGCAGAGTCTCTGGCTAACAGTTCAAATTGACTTCGACAACATCGAACAATTAGGATTGGATCATTATCAGCATACCTTCTTCATTAGACAGCATGTCATACCCAGTCATGTCAGCCGTTCTCTTCTTACTGTAATAAGAAGCAAGTAAGAAAGAACAAGAATTATCTCTTAATCGACCGTAAATCCTGCAGAACAACATACCTTGGCATGTCGCGATCAGCTTGACAAATAAAGTCTCCGGCACCACTGTCTCCACTCCACGCCGTGGCATTCTGAGTATATTTACCATAACGTGAACTTAAGTAACTGCTCGAAGACTCTAGATCTTTTAAAGTTCTTAAAGCTTCAGCGTATGGATGCTTGTTACTTGGACTTAGCAGCAAAGCATTACAAATAAGCCATCCTGAAACAAGGCATAATCAAATAAGCAAACAGAGAAAAAAATCGGATACGAGATGTGGATCGTATCAAAATATCAGAGGAAAAGTAAAATATACACTGACCTGCCATATCAATTCTTCTAGCAAGAGCTTGTTCCAATGCAGGACATGTCCTGATTAATGTCTGAATCTGCAATCGTTTGGCAGCAACAATGATCTCTTCAGTGCATGAACGGCTCCCAATCGGCAATATCGATGTGTAGATGTAATCCAACACCAAGCTGAGTGCTTTTGCTGATGAAATAGACGCAAATTCCGATAAGATATTTTGTTAGTGCCAAATTTTGCACAGTTATCGATTGAGGTTTGATGTCCACAATCTCATATACCTGTAATGCCTTGCAACTCAATATGGCTCAACGGAGTTTTCTCAATCTCTTCATGTGCGAACAAAGTATAGAAAAAATCACAGGACCCGGCGAGAATAGATCTGTGTGCTTTGAAGACACGGCCTGAAAAACAAACATCGCATTAACACAGTGTCACAAATTCATTGCCGGCAGACCTGATATAATAGTAAGTAGCCATGACATCACACAACAAGCAGGAAATAGTTTCGTATGACTCTACTGTATTCAGTGAAGTGTGCAGTAACCATTTTTTAATAAGAACTCAAAATCCGATCGTCTGACAGTCATCTGCTCAAGTGCACGCACCTTCAGCTCCCAAAGTGATATCACAAAGCAACCCTTGTCTTCTCTGCATGCATAAATTTCGAAGCGCGATACCAGAATGTTTTGCATAACCTTTCGGTAAGAAATCATCTTTCAAGACCGCAACGTAGTCTTTTAAAGCTGACCGTTCCTTACTGGTGAAGACACCGTTCCCGTCTGGATGACTGGATGTGCTGTCAGCAGCTATCCCTTAAATACAATTACAGTAACCTGACTTTTTGTGTCAGAAACACATCAGTAAGCATAGTGAACAACGGCACATTTCTCCTTTTAAGCAACCAATCACAGTGTTTCTTACCGTGTGTATCCAAAGGCGGAACGTATTGGGTTTCTGCTTCTCTTGTTTTGATGCGAAAATACGTCCCAACACTTTTCATCGCAACACGATATTGTGATATAAAATTCTTGGTTTTTTTCCGATATCGGAACTGTGATATTTCATCCTAAACAGAAATTAACTTTCACCGGTTATCAAATTTCAAATCATTCGACACAATGATATAGATGACTTGTAGGGAAAGCTTCGATGCAACACAGATATCATAGGATGTCTTGTTCGAAAAATCTATCCCCTGTGTACATTACTGTGTTCAAATTTTTGAAATTGACGATGGGTTGCAAGGTACAAATTGCCATAGAAACACACAACAAAAACAGCAGAAAATGGACAAAAAAATGTATAAATAGGCACCAGCTAAGGTTAACTTTGCCTTTTTTTCAGAAAATTGTCCTGAATTGTCACTCACCTTCATCTCCGCTACGGCTTGAGCCTCCGCGTCAACTTGTAATATTATGTCTGTTTGAGTCGACACTTCTGAGCTCTCAGAGACAAAAAGGTTGTCATCTAAAATGTGATGAAACAATGTTTATGATGCCATATATTTTCAGCCGAAAGTTTTCAATTGGTAATGACTGGTAAGTATGGGTGAAGAAGAGCTTGTCTCTGACTTACTTGGTGTAGAAGTTGAAGAAACGGGATCTTTTGGAGGTTCATCAGCTAAAGAGAGATACAGTCAGGATTTAAACGTAATTAAAAAAAATAATCCAATAGCAACCTACTTGTCGCTGTTGGAGTAGGCGTGATTTCTGGTGATCGACTTCTGTTTTCTGTCAGCTCAACATCATTCTGTACATTCCTGCAAAATAACATTACTATATATACTCCCAAATCTTGATTAGGGCAACAGATAATCATTTGCATTTTGATTTTACAGATCTTTAACAGCAGTTATTGTCATAAACCAACCGGCACAGGAATTATATGAAAATGAAGTCGCAAAGTAATGATCGCTCGCTCACCCTATATTTTACACCCACATCTAGCTTGCAAAAAAGCAGATAGTGATTTGAATATTGATTTGGCAGCGCGTTTACAGCATTATTTACGCTACAGGAATATGGAAATGACAAAATTGTAAAACGTAAGATTGTAGAGAATTAATACACAGACACACATACTTACTTTGCATCAATAAAGTATGGAACTTGAGTTTGATGTTGTTTTGACGGCTCTGACGTAACTTAAAAAGTAAGTGATTAATTTTCTACATATCTAGTTTATCTACCGTTATCAAGCACACTTACTTGAAGAGCTTGGCTCTTCACCGATTGATTCCAGTCGGGTCAGTTCTGCTTTTCTTTTAAGGAGCTCCTTTTCTAAAGCTTCTAGCTCCACCAATTTCTCTTCATCCTGAGAGGTTTAATATCGATATGGATATTGGCATAATATTAGATTGGCTTCTACAACGATACTGCTCACAAGACAATCACACAGACAGAAAATTATTGTGTTATCTTACTAATAACTTAAGACATTTAGGTACAGTGACACATTGTCAACTATTTAAACATACCACAAGAATTTCTTCCTCTTCAACAAGATAATCGCCCGACTCATAATTTTCTTCTCCATACACTCCATTATATTCTTCTTCTTCCGAAGACTGTTTGGCTGAACTTTCACCCGAGGTACTCATCATAGCAACGACTCGTTCTTCCTGCAAGACAAAGCTACCGTTGGTTTTTTGTCTGTTGTAAGGGCTACACAAACTAGTACAAGCACAACACAATTTGATCATGTATAGCATAGAAATTGCCAATAAACCTTTCCTTACCACGGTCAAACCACTCGAGTGAACCGATTTTGAATTTTTCTCTTTTCTCAATTCATCTTTGTCAACCTTTTTCAACTTCTTTATCGGCCAGTTTCGATCGAACTGTCTGACCGCCATATCAAGATCTCGTAACAATGTCTTTGAAAACATGCCATTCCACGTATTGCGCAATTTGAATAAATCTTGACGCACTTTTGTATCAGCCTAAAAATATGCTAAGGTAAGAAAACAGCTCAGCGACAATTAGGAAAAAAACGTACCTTCTCAAAAACGAAGACAAAGGTCTTTATCAGATTTGTACCGAAGAGTTTTACATACGGTGAGTATGACTTCACAATGGAATCGATCAAATATAGAACAGGAAGACGCTGATTAGGGGGCGACTGAAAAAATGGACCGGTACAAGATTAAGCGACTGTAACAAATCATGATCCACGATGTAGCATCAATAACACACCAGCCCTACGGTACTGGAATCACGGCAAAACGCAACGCACCACAACATAAAGGCTGCCGTACTATAAATATAACTTGATATAAATTGTAACAAAACCATACCTGGTACACTTGTGATTCAATTAGTTTCACAAGATCCGAGGCACAACTGAAATTTTCTTCCGCCAAAACTGTGAGCATGTTGATAAGAGGTTTGCTGTTGAACGTCAGATCTTCAAGAGAAGTTCTATATTCTTCGAGAACCGACTCCATACTTCAGACAATATTTTAAACAGCGATATCGTATTTGGAGAGCAGCTAAACAAGTAAACCACCCTATCAACCTCAACCCCAAGCAAAATCACGTCAGTAAGCTACCAAACCTTCCAATCCAAACCAAACTCAACCGCGAAGTGGAGGAAGCTGCTATTGCAGACAAAACTCATCTTGCCATTTCTGATCGAAGTACATTTTATTGATTCTAATTTTTGGCATGAAATCGCACAAAATTTGGATTTTAATATTAACCCAACTGTAAAATTTGCATAATACGAAAAAACATGACATTATATAATGTTAATTAGTACAATCTTTCACAATTCCCGTCTAGAATTGCGGAGTTGCCACAGGTGATCCTTATCTTTTTAGCAGACATGTCGTTTTAACGAAAATTAGTAGTAGTAGAATAGAGACTGTAGAGACTGTAGAGACGTCTCTATAGTAGTAGTAGTAGTAGTAGCGAAGTGCCCGTTTTCATCAAGTAGAATTCAGTACCAAAAATACTGTGTAGGAAGGTAATTTCAGGACATAACGAATATCATTAAATAAGCATTTACGTTATTCACGATTCACTCAATCATACCGTCTTTTTACCAGGCCCTTCGATACGCATCATCGCACACGGGAGGAAACAAGAGAGGCGGGAATTTTTCCTTATCTGTTCTTTGGCGTTGGGGATCTATGTCAGGATTTCGAGTATAGTTTCAATCAATAATTGGGAAATCCGAAGAAATACTACTCCACCATGAACTTCGATGCTGAAGTGCCGACGGAAATCATCACGCCGTATAAAGTAGTGTTGGTCGCTGTTATATCCAATTACTGTAATATCGTGGATGGAAGATACGATTGGGTGTATGACATACGAGATTTGGGGGGTAAGTAATGAATTTACCATTCACATTTGTTGAAAATAAAGCCGTCTGCCTATTTCGTATGACGAAAATATGGTCACGATACAGTATTTAAAAATAAATTTAATTTTTATCATAGATGTGGACCGGGAAAAGAAAAGGAAATTCTACATGTCACTTCTAACATGGACTTACCTTCCAGAAGGATGTTTGAAAGTATGGTTTATGGCTGAACCTTTTTATCGAAGCAGTTTTGAATTAAAGCATGTATAATTTTATGTCAAAAAGTTGCATTGATGAAAGTGAGATTCTTCTTCGGCATAGTCTCTTATTGGGTCTCCCTATTTAAATAGTATTGCGATGACAAAGATATATGTAGTCGTTAAGCAATATAGCAGATATGAGAGTGAGCCTATTTCTCAATTATTTTATCTAATATTTCCAGAGCATTTTACAAGGTGTCGCATCATTTTCTAAAGTTCTTCATGACTCTGTCGTTCGAACTCTTCGAGAGTTATGTTATTCACCTTCATCTGATGACATTGACAACTTCTTTGCAAATTTCTCCCGCCTCTTCGATAATCCATGTTCGCCGACGAATATTATGCAATTACAAGGTGCATTAGGTAAGTATTCTCCGAATTAATCAGTAACAGAGTATATATATATTAAATATTTTCTTATTTAAAGCGTTATTTGGTCGACGACTTGCTGTGAAATATGAGTGGATGGATTATTCAGAGTTTCGTTGCATTCAAAAAGAACTAACGAAGTATTGTGCTATTCTATTGGAGTCAAAAAAGGTATATTTAGTTTTTTTATTTATTACTTCATACATTTATTTTATTGTTTTTTTTATTCTATTCCTATACTGATACGGTATTATATTTTTCATGTTATTTATCTAATTTTTTGTTTCTTTTCATTTCTTTAAAATTCGCGATAATCCATCTTGTTCATTTTTGAAGCATGTCCATTCTTTACGTTCGATGAACCCCGCTGACCCTCCGTTCACCAACCAAGAAGAACAACACACTAGCGACTCGATTGATGACATGGAACTGGAGAGTCAGAGCGAAATGGACAGCAAAAGTAGTGACGGCAGCACGCAGATGGAAGATTTGAAACCATCCGACTTGAAAAGTGAAGTCAAGTATGCAAGGACTTAGCCCAAGTTATTGTTGCTGCATTTACACAGACTCACACGATACACATGCAGACACGCTACTGATTCATATGCACATCATATGGACATATGGATGACCAATGTTGTTTTTTCAGGTTTGGTGATATCGATACATCTGATATATACACATCACGGCAAGCTGACTTTTTCTGCTCGAAGCAAGCGGCGTTGATCACAGACAAAGAAACACTCGCGTTACCGCCTGACAAATTGCAGAGCAAGATTTCACAGATGCTGAAAAATAACCCCGAACTCACAGAAGTGGTAAGACTGAACTAATATGCATATCATATATAGTCAAACTATATGCAAATACACCAGTAGTGTCTGTGTCTGTGCAGCAACAAGAACAAAGGACAAGAATAAATGCAAAAAAGAATAGCAATGTTATAAAATTCTGCTTCGTGTATGTCAGACATTTTTTCATTTTTAAAGCATTATTTGGGCTATCTCAATTGTTTACGAATTAACGAGTACTGTGGTGCCGTGGATCATCTTCTGACATTTTTCAACAAACGTGCTACAACAGGAGAGACAGAGACGCAAGAAGCAGAATCCGCAGGGAAATTGAGCAGGTGTGTCAGGTCAAGCTGTATCAGCAAATGGTTATCGCTTGAATTCTTCCTTTTCTGTAGATTTGCGGCTTTGCATCTCGCTCAACTTCATTACAAATTCGGCCATAAAAACGCAGCAATTGCTGCAACCCGTGAGGCGGTAGATCTGTCTCAGTTAGCAGCAGATACACACTGCCTTCAACATGCCATGGTTGGTGGAATTGAATTTATGCAACCAGCCTCTATATAATAACTCTCTCTCTCTCTAGTGCTTGATGGCAGAATTGGACCCACAAAATGTTCAACTTTCATTATTGGAGCATCAAGTGAAACCGGCCATGCGTATGAAGTTGATCGTAAGTTATTTTGATAATTCTGTATCAATCCTATTTTAAATTTATATCATTAATAGAAATTGTCGTCAAAACAATTCGAATTTTTTGTGAATCGAATAGATTCGGACTATTTTATGAAATATGCCCATCCCATGTCCATGATGTTGACTAATTGTGTTTTCAGCCGCTAGCTTCCAAAGCTTTATTTCGAGATGCCACAAAACAAGGATTATCTGGGAAATGCCCGAAGAGTATATTTGTGAAGCTTGCCTCAAATGAAGCGCTTGCTCGTTCAGACGCTGATCAAAGTCTTAATTTAACTGGCTACACTTACAAAGCATCTCTTTGGAAATTATATGGGAAAACGTAATGCAGGTATTTTACATCTTGAATTGCCGTCCTAACCGATGATGTATTTTCAGGCAAATGGCTAGTTTGTTTTGTCAGTTAGCACTTTCTAATCATTGGACTGGGTATCAAGGATATCACTCTTATTCGTGGCAGCCTAATACGTCAGATGTTGCGTTATCGTTGTGTCATTTGGCAGAGATTCTTCATGAAGTAGGATTGATTGATTCGGCCTCTTGTATTTTTGATCTGGCCTACTCTTGTATGGACCTATATAAAAATATTACTGAAATGCAGGAAAGTTTCGCTCATGTTGACACTATGTGTAAAATAACAAAGGTGTGAAATTCATGTCATGCTGATTTTTTGCAATAAACATATCAAAAATAGTACAAACTGAAGTGGTAGGCCTAGATACCAAATTTTCAGATCAACGCCATAGACACTATATTCCCACCCCAATACTATACCGGTATACTATTTTTCAGTCTGGTGAAATATGTTGCTCGCAAGAAATTGTACAACATTTAAAAATCAGATTTCCGAAGAATACTGAACACTGCAAGGTACCATACTATTGAATTTTTTAGACTTTGAATGTTGAGTTGGCTTTGCCAGAACGTATTTTCATGATATCTTAGGGAGTGTGTGGATGCAGCTACAATGTAAGTAAATCAAAATGGTTCAATATTTATACTCTTTGTTTTATCAGTTGTGGCAAGTTACTGAACTGAGACTACGGCATCTAACTGCTCTAAGAAGTTGTAAGTTTTGGGAAGCCACACAAGCTGAGCAAGATATGGTGACATTTGACAAACAAGAGGCAAAACTGAGGTATCTTCATATTCATTAGTCTCACAATTCCATTCTGAACCATACCTCTAAAATCATCTCTTTCTCTCTCTCTCTCTAATTTTACCCATTTCACTAAATTGGTCGCGATTTCTATTCAGGAAAGCGGAACGACTTTATTACAGCGGTGATCGCATCAAGGCTCATAAGGTTCTTCTAGATTTGCTCGACAACAACAAAAAAGAACGCGATGATGATGATGATGAAATTAAAAAATGTGATGCAGAAATAAAATGTCAGGTATGATGTAAATGTATTTAGATTCTTATCCATTTTCATTTCATGGGTGAACAAATTTCTTGTGAACTAAGATTCCAATAATTTTGCTGAGGCCGCAGAGAAAATGTGATGATGGCTTATAAGTATAATTTTTGAAATAATTAATGACGCATTCCATCTATCGTACTAAGGCACGTTATACAAGTATCTGCTTCTGTTTGTTTTTTCCTAAACCTAAATTTTTAGATGAAAATCTGGATTATATATTATTTGGGACCTTGTTTGTGATGTTCCTTTTTTGACAGATATATATTTACTTGGGTTGCATTCTATTCAATGAGTTGAGTGACAACGCTGCAGCCACCTTGTTTTTATTAAAGGCTGTCTCAACTTCAGCCAAATATTATCTTCATAAATATCTGGTCAGATCAAAGCTACTGTTAGCACAACTGCAGGTGAGGGGTTCATTTGAATAATTCACGCAAATCGTAGGACATAAAATGAGATCTCATTGTTAGCATCTAATTCAGTAAACAGCCTTACATTGTTTTGTCTGCGCCTCGCTTTATTATGCAGCACACTATTTTCTCTGCAGATGTATTCTAATTGTTTCAATAATGCTCGAAAAACTTTGCGATCTTGCTTTTACGAATGTTTAACTGACGGAACGATGGCGGATAAGAGCAGTATGAAAATGATTCTAGCAAAATGTAACCTTTTTTCAAAGACTACTCCAACCATTTCAGGTATTCTTTGACTAATAGTTTAGGGCAGTGGTTCAGACCCTCATTATCCATAGGATCTGTTGTGGCAGTGTTGACCGTGGCTTGATTCAATATTTCAGATATTGATAATGCAATTCTTGAGATTGAAGAAGCAAATCGGGGATTCGAAAAATTGCAAGATTTGCATCGAAGGAGAGATTCTGTTTATTATTTAGCCAGGTGAGCGGATTTTGAAAGTCTTCATTGCAGTTAGGGGGTGGGGGGTGGGGTAAGTCACCGCAGATTTAACGTCCAGTCCAGTTTATTGGAATATGATTCCGTGTGGACTGAACTAGACTGTGGTGACTTATTCCATCTATTCCTATTTGGATCGTCCGCCACCGCCTCCACTAATTCTCATGATACAGAATATGCGGTACTATTCAAAAGTTTGTAATTTTATGGCATCCCTGCTTCAATACTCCATCTAGACTTCATCACAAGAAATCACAGCTTTTGGAGATGACTTGTTCTCCGGACGAAAAAGTGCTACACGATGCGATCCGTAAACGTAACAAATACGCTTCACAGTTCAAACAAATCGACTCAGTGATATTTTCCTCATCGCTTTTGTTGATTTAAAATCAAATATATCATTCATTTGCACTTTAGTATTTCGTGTAGACATCTGACGATGATTAAAAAGTGTAACTTTTCAGACTCAGACGCTGAAAAGCACCGCGACGGGTCGTTGATTTCCGAGGGGGCGCAATGACGTCACATGTATGGTGTCACGCTTGGTTAATCATCGTTTACGAAAGTGATAAAATAATGCACTCTGAGGTGTATGGCGCTGTTAGCCTTTTGGCGATCCATGGTTTAAAATGTGGATTAATGCGAAACCGAAAAATTCCACAAATCGTTGGTTGCGCGACAGAATGACGTGACCAGGTTTCTGAATTACGGCGGAAGCATCTGCCCAATGTTTCGTACGACTTAATATATTCCAGATGTGCTTAACTCGAGAGGAATCGATTTGATGAATGACTTGCGCATATCGTTTCGAGAATTACCAAGGAAGACTCAAAAAGCCCGCTCTCCAACGAAACACGGTCGAGCGCTCAAGCGTGAATGGTAGAGACGTTCAGTACGCGATGTCGACTGACGCTGCAGCGCTGGCAGGGTAGTCACAACAGTGAAGCAGTAAGAATAGCAGGAACCTCGATCGTTTGCTTCTTTTTTTTTGCAAATCTGGAATCATTTCGGTTAGCATACGCCTACTTAGCAAGGTACCTCGAGTCGGCGTTACAGTTCAGAGACCAGCGAAGTACCGTAAATTAATGACTGAAGGAGTAAAAGCGTCGAGACAATTTCCGTTAGCATACGCAGAAAATAGGCTCTCCAGTCGCTTGCCGCGGTTGCTTTGCAAATAATGCTCGAAATAAATTAGTTGCGTCAACAAGCCGAAAACTATTTGCTCGCTGATTTACACACAACGACACAAGTATCTTGTTTGTCGATCGTGCAATTTACGTTGACTGCATAATGTGTTTTAGGGCGAAAATGGGTCATTTTACGCTATATATATCTCAAGAATCACCCGCAGTAGGTTTGAGTTTACTGTCAGCCTGTGGGCAAAGGCAGAAATTGCAGAAACCTCATCAGGCAAAAGCCGTCATAATCATTTTTGTGCTCGTGAAAAATAGCCGACATATTTCTAGCTGTCTGTAGCTTGAGGCACACTGTTATGTATCGACCTATATGTTGCTCTTACTGCCCATGAAATGGTCATACTTTTGCCTTTCAGACGAGTGTCTTGTGCGGGCAAAGTAGACGAATAGCCTACAAATGGCCGAGCTATACAAGAAGCAGCAAGCGGTGTCGCAATATTTGGCGAGGGTGGATAACAACTTTCCAGACTTCGCGAAATCGATTATTGAATTCGTGAAAACTGAGCGATGTATCTTCGATGCCGAAGCCAAAATGGAATTTTTGGTCGATGCCGGGTGTGGTAGCGGCGGATCAACCAGAATATTTGCGCCATTTTTCGAGCGTATCCTTGGCGTCGATCCGAGCGAAGAACAAATCATAAGTGCAAGAAATGCAACGAATGATCCAAATATCGAATTTGTGTTAGGATCAGGGGAGAGCATACCCGTTAAAGATTGCACGGTCGATCTTATGGTGTCAAATTTTTCGATCCAATACATGGACTTGCCGAAATATGTCACAGAATGCAAACGTGTGTTGAAGCAAGATGGACTCGCTCTTTCTTACGGCCATGACTATCAGAGTATTGAGTTACTGAATTCGACCAAACCTTCTCCGTCCGTGCAAGGTCTGCTGGTATCATTTTTCAAGACAGCCGAAGTGTATTTCGACAAGAATTTCCCTCAGCTTTTTAGTTGGTTAGACCGTTATCAGTCAATTTACGATAAAATCACCGGAATCAACAAGCAAAGAGTTGATAATATCACGTACCATCAACAAATGAAATTGGCTGATTTCAAACGCCGCCTATTGTGCATACCGGAATACCGCAGCTATGACGTCAAACAATTTGAAGCATCAGGAAAACATCCAATCGAAGAGCTCATGAGCGACATCAAGCGGATGTGGGAATTGTCAGAGAAGAGCGACGAGGATATACCAATCAGGATGACCTATTCGTTTTTCATTATATGTTTGAAAAAGTAAAAGTTCCAGAATGACATGTGCACAAGCACTATTTAGTTCAAATATATTTTGGGAACACGCGAGGAGAGTGTCTGTGATTAGCTATCATTATATCATTTGACGAGTCGCAAAAAGGGCAGGAGAAAACGTACATTGCCTTGGATTTATGGATTTTCAACTAGGCCTACTAAGTGTTACGTGTATGGCATACTGTTATTGTTGTTTGTGTTTCTTGTGTAGTCGTTTGTGCACGCGCTTCTTCACATCCAAATCAGTGGTGTTTCGTTCCTGTTCGTTTGACCGCTTGAGGTCGTGCGCTCTGGCATGCTCTTGAGTCGAGTACGTCGGAGTTGGCAGCTCAGCACTAACAAAATCATAATAATTAGTTCTTCTGAATACATGGTCGAGCCGTCTACGTAGGACTTAACACTAATGTCGTGTAACAGACGACTGATGCTCATGACTTATTGACTCAAATATGCCTGTCTTCTCCATGCGCAGCCTGAGTCACCAGTGTCGTTATACGGAGACGTAGGCGTACTGGCTCCGGCTACTGTTCAGACTACTGACGCTCGATGTCAGATACTGAACCAGGCGCTCTAAACATTCCGGGGGTAGGCTATGTGTAGAGCGGGAATCTCGACTATACAACCTTTTAATGACACAGTATGATTGACCAGTCAGATCTCCTTTGGTGCACCGTGCACGTAACGAATTGTATTGCGGGGATGAATAACTTGACGATTAATATTGTAGAATGAATGGAAGTATTGAGTAACTAGCTGGCTATCCCGGTTGCACTCGGGTGATACAACATAAGACATTGTAGCCCAACGCGAAAAATACGTGAGACGCTTTCCCCTCTTCTCTTGACGAAGAAAATGGCTCCTCGATTCACTTCTCGTATGCACTATCCAAACCCGTATGAAATGTATCTAAGACGCCGAACCGAAGGACAGTAGGCTACATAAGCAGAACGTCGTAGCCAGGCTACCTTACGCGACCAAAAGTACTGAAAAAACTGTTCCGCTAGATGGGAGAAGCGATCTAAAAGGTGCACCTCTGATTTAGGCGTATGGAATTATTGTGGAAATAGCAGCATTGGGCGATGTATAACTTACGAAATACTCGCTGGAATTTCTAAAAAACCACCTGGTCGCACGCATAACGTCCGTCCCTACATCCCTGTAAAATCTTATGGCGATATAGCTTCAGTAATAAAAAAGTTGATTCGTGCACAGACAGACAGACACACAAACGTGCTTTATTCATATATACATGTAGTCGATGTAGATCGTCAATAGAACTTCGTAATGTAGCAGTTTCAGAGAGCGTGTCTTTCTAAGCATGCTTCATGCGACATATAGCCTATACAATGAGTAAACCTCATCTCCTCTCGGCAGTCGATAGCATATACCTCCTATTGGTTTCTATGGACCGAAGTATGATTGCTGTATAGGCCTATCGCTAAAAGGTCTGTTGTTATCGATATTGGGTTTTAATTGTTCTATTTAATCCAATGGTGCTAAGCGTGAGAGAATAATAGCAAGTGTGCTATAACCGTTCAGTTGGCCGAGTGGTATAGATTATCCGCCTTCTGATCGGGAGGATGCCAGTTCGATTCCCGACCGAGTCAAATCGAAGACTTTAAAATTGGTATCCGTTCCTTCCCTGCTTGGGAGTCGGTTTCGGGGAAGTGCGGAGAGTCGGAGTTTATAGTGATCCAGGCTATAAATTGGAAGTATTGACACGTAAACCGTTTGCATTGATCTGGCGTAAATGACCTCAGTAGTTGAAAACGCCACAAATTCCAAATAAAACAAACAAAACAAAGTGTGTTATGTATTCTCGAACTTTCCTAGTAGCCCGACCGAAGCTGAACTAGCATGATAGCGTACGTGAGAATACTACCCATATTTCTGGAAATTGTGGATTACGATATTATTGGTAAGTCTAATGTGATACGGGTGTGGTAATGGCGTGAATTCGATTGCCGAGGTGACAGTTAGGGCTACATGCAAGCTAATTTTATACATTGACACGTAACGGTAACGGCCTATAACACATCTATGAGGTACGATGACTCATAGGCCCATCATAAGTGATGAACGTCATTGGAGGATAGAAGAATAGTAGGAAGTGAGAATAAGCAATGAGTAGGCGGGTTGGCATTGGCAACCACTAAATAGCAAAAAGCAATGACGTCTATGTGACGTGGTTGCTATGTGGCGTCTATGGCCTACATTCTAAGAATAGTTAGTTAAATTATCCCGTGCATTGGATTGCTGAGCCATAATTTGAATCATTAAAATCTACACGTCAATTAATCTGTGACTGATGAGATATAGTTGTGTCGTGAGTCGTGACTGTACGTGTCCGTCGTGCATGCGTATTCGTTGGTCTGCAGTGCGGGTGGTGATAATTGTCCGCGTTGTCTGTATGAGAATGACATGCGTATGTTTTGGGAGTATGCGTGTGCATGTGCTATAATGTTTAGTGTAGTTCGTGTTCCTACAGAGAGAGAGATATATAGAGAGAACTTTCTTCTGTCCACCAGGAAAGTATCAAGTACAGGGAACATGAAATCAAGGTAATCGTTTTGGTTTTGACAGGGTGGCCCGATATGACTGATGTTTTGAGATAAGGTGTAATGATCACCTTGAACAATATTTGTGAGTGCTCTCCATGAGCATTTCTGATAAAATAAAATGACCAAGTTAGTAAAGATTTTAATGAAGAATATTCTAGAGATAATGTTAACTCGGTTAATCATAAGTGATTAATATGAAGTAGAGATACAAGATAATTGTCGTTCATATATCTCGATCGGTTGACTGCTCTGCCGAGTCTTGTTCTGGTAGAATTTTGTAAGTTAGAGTTGTCATTGTATTGAATTTCTGGAATGCAACAATATTTCGTGGTGTCATATCCATCGATGTTGACATTGATCTATCCGTGACTGAAATTCACGGTTGGAGAAATCAGCTGGAGCTTCAGTCTATTAATTGATACAAGTTTTACTCTGCCGTTTATTTTGATTTCAAATGCCTTGTCGTTTGGCATCGAAAACACTTTGTGGGGGCAGTATAATGAAATTCAAGTCCGTGATGGACTGCGTCCACATTCATCATGACAAATTTGCATAAGGATAAGTCAGAAGGTACATGAATCCTCCTGTGGGAGTTATATGGTCGGGTGACATTGGACGCTCCGAAAGAAGCTATTCAGACTCTCCAACCACGCGTAAGTACTTCACAATCACAACCCTCTGTACTCCCCCAGTACTGACTACCAAATAAGGTAAAGAACCGATACCAATTTTAAAGTCTTCGGATTGACTGGGTCCGGAATCGATTGGAAGGCGAGCAGTCATCACTCCAACTCATGTCTATCAGAATGATGTGGGAGGGAGGTCACCAACAATTCACACACACACCTTTAAATACATCATTAAATAATGGTTACCACGCCCGCTTGGAACTCCTCTTGAGAGACCAAACTCTCGGTTCGTAAATACTATAGTCACATCATAGTTCAATCACCTCACTCACCTCGCCTCACCCCACAGAAGTGATAGAACTATGGTCACATTATTTACCCAGACCTACAATCAAATTGGAATTGACTTCACGTTGGTGCCCTCTGTAGGCCAAGTGTATACCGAAACTACTGTCTCGGTTTGAAGAGACCGGTTGTAGTCCCGAAACCTAGACACCAACGCTACCCGCTGGAAGTCCTGGATCGCAAGGACGCGGCAAGGACAAGGCTTCAATCTTGCCGTCCAGTCTTTGCCGTAGCACGCCCTGTCTGTCACCCGTTTGAACTTGGGTTACTTGGCACAAAAGGTTGAAAAGAATTGAAAAGGCGAACATACAAAAAGAGAACGAACTCGATTGCTAGGTCACTAACGTTGTTTAGGCTTCCGATTCGATATTTGGCACTTTATTCAATAGGCTACATAAATGTCAATATTTGAATTCAAATCATTGCGACGATTAATGTGTGCTCGATACTTTAATACAAACAGAAACCACGATCTCGTAGGGCGGGTTAAATAAGTGACATTGCAAGTTAAAGCTATTTATAGAGGATTTGACACAAGTTCCAGAGAATATTGGACTTCAATGGCAGCTTCAGCATGGTCCATGGACAATGAATAGTCTTTTATGATTAGGCGAATTTGTGACTAATGATTGTGTAGGCGAGGCATGCTATATATATATATATATAATTGCCTCACTTAGAAAAGAGTTCGCAATTAGGCTTCGCTGATCACTCGACGATGGGTGAGGGTCGGGGTTTCGATGGAAAGTTAAAAGCTTAGTGCGCATTTAATATTTGAGTTGATGACGTCTCCTTAGCGGCGAAAGTCCATAATCAAATTCAGGCAATCTAATCGCCGCATCGGAATGAAAACACACACTATGTGTATAAGCTCTAGTGACCCCTACATGTTGGCAAAATGACATAGAGGGCTTCGTTAATTTCAGTCGTAGCCTCGTAGGTAAGCACAGACGGAGCAGCCAACTGGAGTTTGACGAGTTATAGAGCTATTTCCCTCTGTAGCAGGCATTGTGTCATCAAAGACGTGGCGTGAAGCACCTAAGACTGCGATATCAAAAGAAAAACGATTCTTCGGAGTATCCATAAAATTTTGAACTTCCGGTTAGGAGGGGGTTGTAACTCAAATATTGAAATATCAACTCCAGAACGCCATTGATCGATTGAAGCAAGGTCTATATTCTCATATATACACTAATCCGTTACAGATACGTAGCCTATATACCCCAATAGCCAATATGAGAGGTGAAATACCAGGTTTAAAAGATAAATACTACATGGCTATTGCCATACTTTCAGAAAGGCGAAGCAAAGATCCGGAGCGTCAGGTAAATATTGCGCTATTGTGTTATTTGCCCGACTTTGGCGTCTACCCCCTGAATGTCTTCACCACTGTCATGGAATGGATTGCGATTATTGACATTCTACAGGTTTTCGACTGCCAGACAACTCTCTAATTATCTCTCTCTCGCTCACTCTCTCGTTGAAAAACGGTAGCCTACATCTCAGTTCTCTCTTGCCATTTACCAGGTCGGGGCTTGCATCGTGAACGAACGCGAAGGGCGAATCGTTGGCATTGGCTACAACGGCATGCCGATTAATTGCCGAGATGATATCATGCCTTGGAGTGAGAAAAATGAAAAGAAAGAAAAATTGAAGCATCTGTACGGTGAGTCGATACTAAATGGCTTACTAATTATTCTATCTGAGGCTCGCTTGATATCCTAGTGTATATGTAGACCGGCACGGTCGTTTGCCGGAGCAACTGAGGCAAACTCGGGGCGAGGATTCAATATAGTTTCTGCTAGTAAGTATGTGTGAATAGCCTACGAGCGCCTTATGCCCGATAGGAAACGGACAAAAGGCAGCCTATTATACCTTTTAAATTTATTTTTGGAGATGGCAACCTTCTCTCGTATTTCAGTTTATTATTAAACATTGTTTCGATTTTCAGTCACACACGCAGAAATGAATGCAGTAGTCAACATGACGCCGCAGTCAGTGGCCGGATGCGCTATATACGTAACATTGCACCCATGCAATGAGTGCGCCAAAATACTCGTTCGTAGCGGTGAGTTGAATACAATTTAGGTGGTTGGTGGATAATGCAGACACACAGCTGCGCGAGATCTCATATATATGATGCTTGAATTTCCAGCTCCAAAAAACCCACCGCACTTCTACGCTATCGAGTGCAAAGGAACCCGTTAACGCTTCTGACGAAGTCGGGAATCTCACATATTGCCTCTGAGAAATTTAGGAAAGTTATGACATCTTCTTCATGGACACAATAAATTCTATATCTCTCTCACACACGCACACACAAAATTCCTCTCTGTTATCCGGCTATTATGACTTCCCAGCTTGAGCGCATATTTCAATCTGCCTTTGTTATTTCAGGGATATCGAAAGTAGTGTATCTATCATTTGATGGTTGCTATGAGAAAAAACCGGAATTTCAATTATCAAAATCGTTTCTCACGAAACTAAAAGAAGATAAAAAGATTCAATACGAAAGATTTTCGTGTCCCGACCTGGTAAGGGAACGCCTGGAAGCAAATGTCGTTTCACCTCGTGGGACTTAACTACACAAGCTTATACTTTCCATTGCAAACTTGCACTTGTAATATGCTGACAATTAAAACTTCTCTTCCACCTCTCTCTCTCCCTCCCCCCTCCGTCTCTCTCCCTCTCAGTCACGAGATGTATACAACTACGGTAGGCCTTATAATGTATTTCAGTTTCAGAGCAAAGACAAACTTCATGAATTGCTTTTCGACGAACCTTTATCTTTATCAAGGCCGCGTTACAACGGTTACAAACCAGGGTGAGTATATAGTCTCATCTTTTTACCTCTCAGTTGGCCAACGGGTTTGAATGTCCGCTTTGTGGTCGGCAGGTCCCGCATTCGATTCCCGATCGAGTCAAACGAAAGATTTTACAATTCCTACCTGTTTATTCAACCTACTAACTGACTGGGTATTTTTAGTGAGAAATTTATTAGGAAGCAAATTGAGAAAGAGAAAAACGGAGAAAGTCCCGCATCTGAGCTGAAACAATTAATATGCAGGGCCGAAGAATTACGAGATTTCCTTAGGCCAATTTCGTGGGAGCAATATTTCATGGGGTTGGCGATTACTGCGAAAGACATGATGTGCAACACCAGAATAGACAAGGTTACTGATGTTTCTAACTTCGTTAGAGGTCAATAACGTAAATTTACACCCGGCGCCGCTGCAATCACTGCAATTGTATCACTCGACCCCGATTTGTGCGCTTGACTATTAGCAATTAACTGCGGCCTACGTCAGCGACTGACTTTCGGTGTAGCCTATCCCAATGAGAAATCGACTTACGGCCCACGTATGGGCGAGGCTGCAATTTCGCATGGCCTTTGGTGGCCCGGGTGTGGATAAGCTGCAAACGCAACACTGGCCCGTGTACACGTTGCCATGTTTGGGTCATTTACGGCACTACTCCGCCATAACTGGTCCACGTGAGTGCGATACGGCATGGGTCATCTGTGGAAAAGATGTGCATGGGCTAGGTATTTCCCTAACAAAGCCATAGGCTTCATAACGCGTGGTGTTTCACGCGCAAGCCTTGGCAACCCCACACGTGAGCCACGTAGGGACGCTCGCATTTTTCTGACTGGGATAGCATGTTGCAGCCATCATAAATAACAACCAATGAAAAGTCCGCCTTTATAGCTACCCCGCGCTGGCGCTTTTATATCGAGGACAGTCTTCGCGTGTACATGTAATACTATAGCCTACGTCGAGAAATAGCAAATGGTAATTTCTGGTTATAGGCAGGAGGAGCTTGCATCGTCAATGAAGACAAGAGAATCGTGGGGATGGGATTTCATGAAATGCAATTTGGGGAGGAGAACGAAGTAAACACCGGACGCTGTCTCGGTAAGCAACGATTTATATCATTCCGCCGTCGACCGCTCAGTTGTCCGTGTCGTTAACTGTATATACGTCTTTTGATGGGGAGGTTTCGATTTCGATTCCCTATACTTAGTCAAACTAAAGATTTTAAAATTGGTATCCATTCCTTAGTCTGCTTGGCAGTCAGCATCGGGGAGATTGCGGATGGCTGTGGTTGCGATGGTGATCCGACATATTCACAAGTGGGCCTAATATCGACACTCGTAGCGTATAGTGAGAAGGGGCTTGCGGTATCTGACGCAATAAAACCAAAATCTGGAATTTTAAACGCGGTGTTTCACTCATTGCAGTCCGATATTTATGAAAGTACACAATGAATCTTTGGATAAATATTGCTTAATTGGTTTTAAATGTTTAATTCTTCGCAGTATTACACGCTCCGGTCAGTGCGATTGTTAACAAAAATCCTGTATCGATGAGAGGCTGCACATTGTACGTTACGCGTTTTCCATGCAACGAATGCGCAAAAGTCATCGTGCAGTCTGGTAAGTTTTTATATTCTATTAAGAATACATCTACATATGAGAGGCAGTCTTGCATTTTTTGGTGGATATACATGACTGCGGATGAACCTTGACCCGATACCGCTATACGGGTGCTCGTGGTCTTCGGGGGACTCGTGGATTAAGCTTGTATTGGAATACATAAAATAAATAGGTTTGCGTCCTGCTCGGCTACAATTCTACACATTTGACGATGGATGAATGAATGAATGAATTTATCAATCTTTTACAAATTGATATGTGGCATGCACAGAATCAATTTGCGAGAAAAGTACCCGCGATAGGATTCATAGCATAATGTTGCGTTGAGTGGTGCTGCGTGGCAGATTACATGGAGGAGGCTGCCACCTCTGCGTTACTGGCGTAATTAATCATCGATAGCCGCGGTTGTCGTGCCCAAACGCCACTCTTTAATAACAAATAGAATCGTTATTTCAGGAATAAAAGCAGTAATATATTTGGAGGATCCGCAAACCGGCAGACCGCGACGAAGCAGTCGAAAGAGGCGTAGACTGTCGAACGGACACAGTCCAGATGCCGAAGAAAACCGGATCGATGCCGCACGCAGAATGTTCCACTTAGCGAAAGTCCGATGTGTATCTTACAAGGACTGTTATGAACTGGGATCCATCATCGTGGATTTTTCTGAAAGCAATATTCGCTGAATTGTTGTTGTTTTAAATTTATGGCGTTTCTAAATGCGAAGATCATATATGCCAGGTTAATGCTTAGTAGGCCTACGTTTGTATATATACTTTCTGCTTATAGCCCGAATCACTATCGCTATTACAACCACAAACCCCCGCACACCACGATACTGACTGCCAAGCTAAGAGGGCATGCACGGGTACATATTTGTTGGTTTGACTCGGTCGAGAATCGAAATCGGAACCTGCCGATTACAAGGCGGCCAGACAAACCGCTTGGTCTAAGACCCAATGTTGAAAGTACACTCTACTCTAATCCTTCCGGTCTACGGCCGGGACCACTGCGACAAATTGCAACCCTTGCACGCCGTGTTGAGCGTCAGGAGAGTGACGATACCAGTTACCCAATAATGCTATGTCGTCTTTGGTATGACATGGCCGGGAATGGAACTCGAAACGTACGGATCCGAAGTTTTGGAGCATCAAAACAATTGACCGACGGAACGGTTTCGGCTGCATGCATTTACTAGTATAGTATAATAATCTATAGAATATATAAATGATAGATATATAAACAGAAATATATTTTTCTTTATTTGTACAGTATATGCATTATGACCCATACACAGAATTCCCTGCTACGTGCGAGGCGCGATAATATAAAAATGGCCAATAATTGATATTAATTGCCAATCGCACCGGTGTAGGTTGTGTGCAATTTGCTCGAGCAATTCTATATAACCATTTGATGTCCTGGTTTAGATCGGTATTTTCGCCGGGAATTTTTATTCATCGCAACTCTGTATAAATATATAATTATTTATAGTTGCCGGCCAGTTACGGCCGGTCTCAAGCCCGAGCAAAAAGAAAGCGGAAAAATTCTCTTCCCCGATGTAGCCACACCCAAATATGACCGAATGATAAAGACGTAGGCGTAACGGCGCAACCTCGTAACCCTTCTATCATAATGACCTAGTGGCAAGCCGACCTTACACCAAACATACAGTCATAAAATTTTAGTACATGTTTAACAATGCAGCGCGATAGTGTTGTCGAACACAACCGAGTTCGTTTACTCTTTTTACTGATTTAAATATCAATGCTAATATTGAGTACACCACCAGTTCTTTTCTGTCACCCCCCTTCTTTCATTAGTGCCCGACGTCATCATTCATTTTCTTAGGCAGTTCTGGTAGGCCTCCTCTGTCTGTCTGCGTGGCAAACACGATTAAACGTGCGATTTCGTTTTGCACCTGAGCCCGAGTAGCTGGTTAGAGTCAATAAGAAATATAATCATTCGTGCAACTCTCTGTCAAGCTTGCATTCATTGTTGTAGCTAGCGTCCATGAATCAATTACTCGGATATAGCAGTCATCATAGAGTTCTGACTCTTGCGTCAAAGCCAAAACAACACTTTGTTAATGTTTAATCTTCTAGGATTTTAATATATAGCCTATGTATGCTCAAGCGTGATTAACAGAAAACGCAAAACAATAACCATTTAACCATTTACGGTTTTATGCTTGACAGCAGGAGAAAGTAGACCTAGGTGAGCGTTGGAGAGAACTCAGTTGCATATGCATGGGTCACCAATAATCCGAAGTTTTATCGCCTCGTGTCCAAATATTTAGTAAGCAAGTCAAGGTCTAGTCACTCTAGTGAATACCGAGAGACGATAGGCCCAGGTAATAGATAATAATCATATATGGTTTTATAGAAGTTCCGCGAGTTCTTGGGGGGATCTAATGCTCTGACTGAAATTCTATCAGCGGAACCCATATCAAACGATAAGCAATGTCATACTATATGGCCGTTGCTATGCTATCTGCAAAGCGAAGTAAAGATAAAGAGCAGGAGGTATTAAACTTATACTCATAGCAGCATAACATAAAATATATTCGGTAAGTTTTCCCATCCACGCAACAACTCGGCAAGTGTACTTCCTCTAACACTATTCGACCTATGCTGATTACGATTATTGCACTCAAAATTCAATTAGTCTTGGAAAAATCGAGATATGCGACCTCAAATTTGTGATTGCCTCGCGGCACAGGATTGGTGTAAAGCTAGTTGTCGATTATTGTTCGATGCATACCACTATCATTTCGAATGAGACACGAGCTTCTCGTTTTCGGCGCCATGTTGTTGCCACCATGGGTACGCAACTGCGCACTATATACGAATTACGAGTGCTGTAGATTTTATGCAACGTCGGTATCTCACATACCCTATACGGGTTTGAGCTTGCATCGTGAGCGAAAAGGAAGAACGAATCGTATGCAGCGGATACAACGGCATGCCGCTAAATTGTCGAGATAACATAATGCCTTGGACAGAGATAAACGAAGAAAAGGATCTCTCAGGTAGGAATATCGATCCCATCTCGAGATCAAATATAGGCCTACTGCGGGGTTATCTATGCCGCTATTCGTTATAGGTTCCAGGATTGCTGACGGAGGACAATTCTCTCTGGAACTGTGTTTTGTCCGTCCTCTCGGAGAAGCAATTCAACACGGTGGCAGCAAAAAGTAAGCCTACGTCCAAAACAAATATAAAATATTTCATTCTAGAGAGCGATGGAGACAGAAGTGTTCCCGTCGTCAAACGTTGGCGGTTCTGGTCGATTTAATTCGGGACGAGTGCCCAGATAGCGTTTCGAAATAAGCCGCAAACTATCAACGAACAGTCATTATTCCACTGCGTTTATAGTGCGCAACACAACACGCCGGATGCTCGAAATATGGGAGAAAATTCTCTCAAACCGATTTCGTGGGAACAATACTATTACCTCTACATAAACTCATTACCAGTCCAAAAACTTCACATCTAGCCCCCTATGTTGTTGTCGTAGGTGATCGGCTTTGTTGCATAACAAATTCCTTTTCAAGACCACGCAAGAAGATTACGTTCACAGTAATTGCACCATTTCATATTTCATCCCTCGTCACGCTTGGAAAAAAAAATACCACAGCAATGGGCGAGGGAAGCGCTATGGAATATTTCATCACATTTGCAGCAAAAACAGTACACGAAAGGTTACTAATCAAATAGAAGAAAACAGATGATAACAGGGGAAAAGCCCTAGTCTATCTCATTATTCGGTAACTTACTTCCCCCAGACACGGTAGAAAGCTACAGTAAATCGTTTCCGCTGGAAATGCACGCAGGGAAAAAATCGGCTGAATCCTACAATCGCACCACAATATGGAGCCGCCGACGCGAGGCGCTAAACGTAAGTCTGCCACTGTCGACTGTCGTCAAAAAAAGAAGGACTTCGACAGTGGATGCAATAAATGGAGGCATTGAATCGAAGTTAAATGATGCTTCATACAATATCATAGCCACCTAGCCCGTATACGGGAGCACGCGTCATTTTCGTACAAGAGTTCAAATCTTAGTACCTGGAACTCAACTTTCGATAGTATCAGTGGAAGATGTACACTAAGGATACGTCAAGTAGCCTAAGAAAAAATGATCAAACTAAACATGATAAACCAAGGCTGACACCAACAAACAAAAATTTGCAACGTATAAGCTAACAGCCATGACGGGGAGATTCAAACAGCATCATGGCCTGGCCTCAGGGATATCCCTGCCAGTCCTATACTGCCCAATAAACGATAGCCACTTTAGGTGCGCCACCAGAGGCGCTAACCGCTCATATAACGTTGTATTATCACATAATACGAAAAAATGACGGACCCGTTACGACATCATAATGCAATCGGGCGGATCAACAATCAGCGCCTCTAGTGACAAAGCCAAGGCGACGATCGCTCATTCCGCATTCCCCGAAGCTACGAAGACAGCACAGTTCAGACATCGCCACTGCATGGAAACTGACACCAGGAACATCGGTGTAGACTCACTTAGCTAATTCTAAGAGATGAGGTTACATTACTTTGGTCACGACCGCACGATTTAAACAGTAAATTGAAGAAAAAAAGCTTGGAAGTTAGAGAGAGTGGCAGTAACGAAACTGAAGTTGATGACAAATGCTGACATACAAGGACTCAGCAAAAAGCTAAAGGAAGAAATGTTCCCCATGAGCAGAGATATTTATCAGAATCCTTAAAACATAAGACTGAAGAAAAATTCGATGAAGGGCAAGCCACGGCCCACACTCTCATATCGTTCATAGTGACGACGCTTTGGCACGTGATCGCTAGGAAATCTTCATGAGAGAAGAGGGATGGGTAGCACGGGTCAACCGAATATCGAGGCTGATATTTGTATTTTTGCAGCAACCGGTATTGTCTCTCAGCCAAAATGAAAGTCTGTATTCATGATTTTTTCAGCAATCGGCATCAGCCATCACTCAAGTAGGCTAATGGCTGTATCAGCTTTGAAAAATCCATATTGGTCTACTTGACGTTTAAAAGTCTTGTAGATCTCATCCTGATTTTCAATGACCAACAGATCACTGTGTTTTGACCTCTGAACTCTTGAAAATAAGACAGAAATTCAGATATTTCATCCAAGTGGGTGAACATAGTGAGCTGAGCTCATTTCACTCACTGTCAGTATAAACGATTATTACTGACCATCAATTTTTGTTTGTTTTGCGTTTCCCGCCAAACAATCGTTTCCGCAAACTTTTGCTACGTTTTAGTCCGCTACCATCCAGACTCGGAGAATTTTGGAAGCTGGAATCGGTCAGGCTAGGCTGGTTAGATGGAGTAGAATCACCACTACCCGCATAGGAAGCAGGCCTGCCAGCAGAAGCCGGAGTAGCTTGATACGGGCTGGCTGAACAAGAGGAAGCTGGAGATTGGAAGCTATCAGAAATATTATCCTCATCAACAGGATCTGAATAGAAGCATTTTCTCAGCTAAGTAATTTTACTCAATTCAGTGAAATTGCTAAACCAACAGTTCCCATTCAGCACAACATTCCCCAAACACTGAATTGAAATCCATAACGACAACATGAAATAGATAAATAAAATCATACCAGATTGAAGCTTCGATTTCCGTTGTGATGGCTTTCTCCCGAGTTTGGAAAATATTTTAGAAATACTTTTGCTCTTTTTCTTCTTTTGCTTCTGAAGATCGTTCTCCGGAACAGCGAGCATCGAATCATCACCGAGTCCACTCTCTTGTTTGGAATCTAGCACACGAGAACATCTATTAACATCAACAACAAAAGGCCAATACAACTCCTCTCAAACTGTGACCTACAATAGCACGGGTACACGGCATAGAGTACAGGCCTTCTTTTACCAGAGGAACAACAATGCTATTGGCAAAGCATGTGCGTCGCTGACCAATTAGGAGAGAATATGCTCCGATTGATGAAACCTGGACACTGTTGACTAGCAATAGGAGAAAATGCAGAAATCACAGTTTTTGAAAATTGATATTTCAGTTCATATAACAAGATTTTAAATTCGACTTTACCACACAGATTTTAAACATGAACATAGAGGCTAGCAAGCTAAAACTCCCGTAACCATTACATTCTACAGTAAATGAGTCATAACAAACACATGCAGACATACTTATTTGTTTATCCAGATCAGTAGCAGAGCCTGTTTTGTACAGTTTCTTTTTGCCTCGTCCAAAAATCAAACTGCGACTTCTCCGAACTTTAGGCCCTGATGATAGCACAAACAAAACACAGATAGCTACAGCATGCTTCTATGATAGGGTGCATACTTTATTCACTTTTATGAAATTGATATCAGCTATCCAAATGGGAAGGTACAAGTAGACATAGAAACACCCAACCCAAAAAGATTTTTCAAAAACAATGAAATCTTGATTCCCTGACCCCGAGAATGGGGAGGGGGCAAATGGAGACCTCCACGGCATCAAGATTTCAATTTCAGTATTTTTGAAAAACTTTTTTGGATTGTGCTTCTGTGTCAATTCATACCCTACCACTTTGGTAGGGGATATCATTTTCGATGAAAAGTTAAAAACGTTTACACTACAATGATAACGTTCACGTAAACGCTGATCTAGAGGCACATTGCTGTGTCAACAGTACGATCTGATAACTATCAAGACTTTGACAGTATGATGAGCAATGAACTGAACGTATCAATTTCCATGCAAGATGAATGACAACATGACTTGTACATCTATTTCTAGAACCTAGTACCACAAAACTACTCAATTATCAAACTAGCCCAATTTCGACTACATAGTTCGAAACTGCATCTAAAAATATTTCTGCCACACACAGAACATTAAACTCAACGACGACAAGATGACGAATGTAGTTCTAGTTCTCAATTATGGGGGAAATATTGGAGCCAACGTCAGATCATAATAGATCGAATATGTCACCACAAACTTAATGACCAGTCTAGCAAACATGGAACTTCAGAAAGCAAATATTTTGGCAGCCAGCCAGCCAAATACAAGGTGACTCGAAAAAGACTTGAATGAAACATCTCACGAGTCTGCATTTACGACAGCAAAAGCCAAAAGTTGGTATAATATCACTAAATCAAGAGAAATGTTTGACTTACATTCCGAGCCGTCAGTTTGTTTTTGTGGCAAATCAGAGGCTTTGACTCCTGTTGCCAGACTTTTGGGTCTTTGGCTACGGCCTCGCCTGGTCTTGCCACCACTTTTCAATTGATCTCCTTTTTCATGACCATTGTTTCTTTCCTGGATACCATTATTGGTACCTGAATAATGAACAATGTAACCACGACTTTCTAGACCTCAGTCAGGCCTGTCAATCGAATTTGAAAAAGTGAAATTTGCCAACCGGTGGATTTATATGAACGCACCACTATTGTACTCGGGTTGATTTGGCCACATTTGTCAATCAATTGAAAAGTTCCTGGTGACAAAATTAGCCAACCAGCGGATTTATACAAAAATTGGTGTCTAAATCACAAACAAGATTCTTACCGTCTACAGAGCCTTCGTCTATAACGTCAGAAGCTGCACGCGATCTCGTCTCCGAATCTGCGACACTATGAAAAGATCCGAGTCTCTGCACAGCCTCTTCCACTATGTTCTCGGTTACCATGACAACATCTTCAGAAAGATTTTCATCCAAGTTTGTCTAAAGCAATAATCAGTAAACTACGATGGACGATCAAGGCAGAGATAAGAATACAATAAATATCAATGACTTGTTCAGCAAGATGAGAAATCTGTTGTGAGATGACTCCCCGCAAAATCACAAAAGATTTGAATCAAAGGGAATTCAGAATTGAGATCCATGGCGCCCCCTAGTGTTAGACATCTTTTTCCAAATATAAGCCCAATTTTAGGCTGTTATTTTATCATTTTTGCAAATAATGACACCGTCCTTAAAACTGACGCTGTGGTGGCAATAGCAAGATAATCAACTGAAAAAATGGTGCTACATTCTAGCCAATGACCACAGAGGCAGCAGACATGCATGGATAACAAAACGATGGTGGTGATGGTGGATGTGCTTTCACACTCAATTAATAAGCTGGTGAATCAAGTTCATCACACATCACAACTACAAACCATACACTTACTCATTCAATGCAATGAAATTGGCAAATGAGAGTGTGACTGCACCAATGATATCTCACGACGATTCGGTTCGATTCAGAAAATATTTGATGCGTATTCAGAAACACAAACGATTCGATAATGTATTCCTACAGCTGACTTTTGAGAAAATTCTCATTTTCCAGTCCTGATAACAACATCTAGTCTTGAGACTTTGTGACGTAACAAATTGAATTTGTTTTGAATTCAAGATGTTGGTCGAGTTACTCTAGTTGATTGCGTGTGTGCGTTCATGCATGCAATATGAATAGTGGAAAAATTAACGAACAAAACATGCAACCTTCGCAATCGCTGTGATAATGACCTTTCCTTTCCTGAGTTTCATGTTTGCGTCAGGGCTTCGTTTAGCGAGCTCAGATTGGTGTGACAGATCTTTCATGGCCGTCTCTACAACCGTCCCTTCCACAGTGGCAGTATCTGAAAAACAGCCGCTTTGTTCACACCTCGCCGTAGTAAGTTGCTTAATAACCTGCTAAGTGCTTAATTTTCTTTATACCATTTTCGAGCCACCAGTGAAAGAGACGCACAGCCAGACTCGAAAAAAGGTGGGGGTTCCAACTCGTGACCTCACACTATGAAATCGGTGACGCCAAAATTTAAAAAAATGCAAACATCGTTTTTTTTTCACCGGGTGGTTTTACTGAGCACATGGGGAGCATAGTGCTCACGGGGAAAACTCTTTGCTCATGGGGAGCACTGCACCCACTGTTCACACTGGGAACCATATGTTCAAAGTGAACACCGGGGAACACTGTGCTGACTGGGAATCACATGCATGCGTTTTAGGGAAAAATGAGGTTCGGTTCGAAAACACTATTCGATTCATATTTAGAACCACAAACCTGATTCAACAGCAGCTCGCTTTGCGTTCGAGGGTGAAGTGATTGTGGTGCTGAAAAAATACGCAAATTAATAAACACAAATCTTAATCAGCATAGTCAATCAAACTCACTTTTTGGTCAATTTCTTTGTAGTGATAGTTTTCACAATGGTCACAGGGGTTTCCGCTTTGTTCCTGAAGAAGTAAAGAATTCAGAAAGGTGATTACACCCTGGGCGTTCAAAATACTAATACAGGAAAAAAATTAATGCCAGTACATAAAACGCAGCCAACACCCTGGCATACAGTCCGAGTTTGTTCAACTTTTAATTCACTGAGCCGTTACACTTACATGAATGACATATTTTCGGCAGAATATGAAGATGGAGTTGACAGCGAACTTGTTGCTTTCTCCTATAAAGCAAAGTAAAGCGTGAAGAAACCTTGAAATGTACAATTTAGCATGAAAATCAAACCTGTTGTTGAACTTGTTCGGACATGTACGATAGATCGAGAGATCGTCGTGGTGAAGAAAACTTTTGTGACGTAGGATCGACAGGATTTTCAGTAAAATCAAGCTAAAAATAAATATATGCCGATATACGTAAAATCCACATCGAAAATTAAAATGAAGAATTCATTTTTATGAATAGTAGGCAAGTAAGTAATCCACAATATACAGCGGTTCAATAACTGTCTTCGGCAAGAAATATCAAATCAGGGAATCCATGCAATGCTTACTTCTCACACAATATTTAAGATTTAAGTTCATGCAAGTAGAAGTTGCACGTCAATTCACAAAACATGAGAAGCGGAAGTGTACACGTAACAGGATGTGTGAAGCAATGCACAGACTGAATCGCCGGTATGACATCTGACTTGGTTGAGTACACTTACATAGAATTTCTCTCAAAAATTGGAAATAGGGTTGTAGTCAATAGTTAGAGATTGTCACCACGGTTTTCAGGTCCTGCTTTATATATTACAAACAAGAAATGTCTAAAAGGTGTTCATTTTACAAGAATTGTATATAGGGTTGCGCTACAAAACCTACCAGAAGTTTAACTCGTGCATTTTCTTTGTTTGCAGTTCTTAGTTTAAGAACAAGTTTCGACGATTTATCCGTGTCAATTTGGTCGAGATAGAGAATGGTGCTGGCGACAGCCGAACCTGAACACAAAACTGGCCAAATAACAGACTGTAATCAGGATTACGTTTACGAGACAAAGCAAGAAAACATGGCGCAAATGCAGAAAAATCATATTTTATGAAATGGCAATGTATATATTTTAGGTCCTCTACCAGGGAAGCTAGGGATACCATTTTTAACATTTTTGGTGCAATACAGTTTGGATATGAACACAGGGCCGTTTTTGCGATCAACCACCTACCTGTACTATCACTACACCACACAGCTGGTTAAAATTATTCAGATCACGCATTGCTAAGTAAATGAGCGAAACAAGAGTTCAGTTGAGACCGGTATGCTGCACTGTTCCCAGCAAAGCGTGTATATATGACTTGACTAATAAAACGATGAGTAATGGTTATGACATCACCACAGGCAGTCATCAATTGTGACCAGACATGCAAAGGAAAAAAAAAATTTTTCAGACAAATCTATTGTTTCATTTTCAAGAGAGGTGATAAAAATTCTTAATTATCAAAAAATATTGTGATAATAAATTATCTTGATAAATAACAAACATTTTCATTGCACTCCCAGAAGGGTCTAATCTCAACATTAAGGAGTAGCGGGAAGTCAGAACACAAAGTCAGCCTACCTTCACTGGCCCTAGTGTCATCGGCTCGATAAAAAACAAGTTTCACTTCCGATGATCTTGAGCTTAAATCAAAAGTCAATTCATCATTCGGCCATGCTGGAATCGAACCAGGTTTAATCGGTTGAGTTTGACATTTTTGTTGTGGTCGATCGAGAATCCCTCGACAAAATATTGAACCGTCTTGTGTGAGACCAGAAGTTTCAATGACTAAAAAAGCGTAGGAAAATAATTTCGATTAGAACTCAAACGTGAGACCAGATAATACGAAGTGACAGGGGTTTGAAAAAAGACGTCTATAAATTTCCTGTTAAGGTCTTCAGATTCAGAGTCACTGTTTTCCACTAGTAAGAGAGAGAGAGAGATTGATTTGTCAACCGATGAGAAAGAGATATGAATATAAACAAATAGATGTGCTTCGTTCAGCCTGGTACGAAGAGTGCAAGGAGTTACCCTACTTGTGTAAATGGTCAAATCATAAGCACATTCCCAGAGATTCTATGAGATATATAAGATTTTGCCACCTCACCTTTCATGATAACTCTTTTTTCTCTCGATCTGATTGGTTTCGCTGGTCCTCGACCAGACTGTGTTCTTTTGATGCCAACGAGTGATCCTAGACTTCCACTTAAAGCTTGAGTGTCTTCCATTTGCAGTCTATCAGAAAGAACGTTTGTCGTTCCCGTCGGCATTGTGTTCGATTTTCTTATAGAATTGTCTTCTTCAACTAATTTACGATTTTTCTTGTCTTTGTTTCTTTCTGTAAAAGCACAACACGACATAGACGATGGAGTATTTAGTAACTTTTTTTGCCAAAAGCGTGAAAGTACATCTTCAGATAGAGTCAAACAATAGGGAAGTGCAAACAGTCTGAGACACATCGGATCAGCCTCTAGCCCTCTACACTGTCTAAGAGCTAAGAGCCTGGTGGGTAATCTGCAGAGAGCACAGATTTTCGCATATTTTGGTGTGACCAAGCTGAAAAGTCAGTAGACCAACTGGACCAAAAATGTTACATATCGGTATATATATTTTCACGATGAAAATTATTTTCTCCACTCTATGGCCAGAAATTATCTCAACAATAATTTTAATTGATCTCACTTCTCACGGACTCTGATTTCTCATCATTCTGGCTCGGATTATTCGATGGTGGTGATGAACTTTTTTCTCTTTTAACATTTCGCACCGATCTTTTGCGTTTTGAAACTGGAATCACTGGACCCCAATTAGAGACGTTGAGATAAATTGGAGTTTCTAACAAACCCTTCCGGATGATATCTATAACCACCTAGAAACAAGAGAAAGAGAGAGATATAGAGAGAATTCATCAAAAAGCATATTTCCAAGAATTACCTCAGGTACAGTGGTGGATATCTTCTGATCTGACAACAGGTCAAGGCGAAACTTCACTTGATTTGCAGATTGTGGTTGTGCAGCCAACTTTGCGAGGAAGCCTTTTCCATCGACCAGAGAAAGATACAATGTAAACTGCAATGGAAAGAATATCAATCGTTGATCGTTTCTTTTAAATTTGTAGTCATATAGAAATTTTCATGGCCTAGAAGGTATTCCAAATGGTCTACTTCTTACAAAGCATCATGAATACATACCCAACATTGAAAATGTGTAGCCACAACATTGTAGGTTGAAGCAATTACTTTTCCTTCACTTTCTTCTTGTACGCTCACAGTGAGTGCGAGATCATCTTTCTCGAAATGTAAGAACAAGGGCAATTCCTGGAACAATAAAGATATTTTCAGGAACAGCAAGATACAGTATGAACATGAACAGCCTATGTAGGTCCGCAGGTGACAACCACCACGCCCTGGGCAATGAATTATCTAATCTCTATGGTTATCAAGACACTATACATGAAGTTGGCTGAGTAATGCACTAGGATGTGATGTCTCAAGCATTACGTTTTTAGGTTACAACAAGTTTGATCTGTACAATGGTGATTACGATATCTAAAATACTTACAATATGATTCTCTTTGGTCTGCGCCTGTCCAATGTTTCCAATCCATGGTGGCATCGACTTTTCTCGCACATCGTATACAAGAATCTTGATTGGATGCTAAAAATACAAAAATATTGTCACTACAGTTCTGTCAACAGAGATTAGGTGGAGTAAATTTGGGAGAGGTTACAGTTGTGGTGGCAATAAATACAAAAAGCAGGAATCATGACACGGTTTACGGCGTCACTCAAATGTGTTCCAAATTGCAATGGCTAAGCTTTTGTTACGATAGCTCCACAATGTTAATACTAGTTACAAGTTACTGAGATCTATAAAATGAGTCAGTTGTTTTCACCGATGTAGATGAACTTTATTAAACACACATAACAGTCAGATCTATGCTTACTTCTGATTCAGCAAGATGAAGATTGACATCTTCCATCCATCTTTGCATTGCTTCAGGTAAACCGGGTGGCGACGTCATGTACACCCAGTTGACAAGTTTGTTAATCCATGCAAGATTATATGACGAGTGAGACTCATCATTTTTGACTGCAAAACACAAGAGTTGATGACGTGAGTGGAGATGGGTAGCTCGTTAAAGGGGGCGCCGGGTCAAAAACTCGAAATATGATTGATATATCCGAACCCGGCAGGGTTACTCGCTACAGCGAACATATTGATTGACAGGCTACTTGGTGGATTCACAAACCGCTACTGCGCTCTGAAGGAGCATGACTGTTGGGCTAGAGTTTACATCTCCTTTAATTGCAGCGCTGTAGTTGGGATTATCCCCTTTGACTAGTTTAAAACTATCATAATACATTAAACCACATTTCACAATAAGTGCCGTGTATTCGATGTGTCTGCGGCCAAGGAGGGGACTTTTTAATGATGATGGTTTAAATAAAAGATAAAAATTCTGGTGATTTTTATGGGAAAAGAATATTACCAAAAAATATTCTAGATACACATTCACATATCATCCATTGCCAGTATTAACTTCTCGGCAGCTATGGTACTAATGCAAACATGATACAATCAGTTTCAGAGTATCACCACATTAGTGGTAACAAATGTATGTTTGCCGCAGCCAATCTAATGCAAACAGAATATATTGACATAAAATAAATAATGAAAATCTTTACCGTGAAGAATACACACCCAAAGGAACTATTTCAAATACAGACCTGGGCAGATAGAGTAAAGTAAAAATTTTAACGCAGATATATTTACAACCAATTCATTCTATATGACAAGTTAGAAACAGACCGTGCAGAGGAAACTGCTGTAAATAAGATAAGATCTGCAGCATTCACATAAAGAAATAATGAATAACATAATCAATCGATATATAGCCTATATATTATATATAATTACGTTACATATGTTATATAAGCCAATGTTCATTAATGCTTTGATGGCGCAATGTTCGTCAATATTTCCGTTATACAAAATTGTCAAGTCGATGCTATATGATTAGTGTGATTGCGATAAAACGACGAGAATGTGTCATAAAAATGCCTACCAGCATCCTTTTGCAATTTCTCTTCTTGTACATCTTGCCTGAAGACAGAAAAATATTGTTAAATTCAGGGAATTTCACAATTAGTATGATACGAACCTGTAGCTCTGCCAACAGAAGTAGGCGATGAGAGCGATACCTCCCAGAATGATGAAATATACAATAGGCATTGAGAATATTCCAACAGATAACGACACACTTGACTGGTCAGTTAGCACATATTTAGATACGAATTGATGTAAGTTTGCAAAAATTGTAAACAATACAGCCATACTATGATGACTTGAGAATTGAATAAGGGCACAGTTAGGAATAATGATTCAAAATATTGATAGCCAATTAGAAATTCCGATTAAATTTATGCCTATTCAAATGACAATAAAAACAAAATGCATTGTACGATACTGAGCAAATAATTATAAATGTACCCCAGCATACGAAAACATGGGCCATGGAGGTTCCAGTCCCTGCACTCTAAGTCAGGACCAGGAGGGCGGTCGGGGAAGATTGAGTTGAAGGTAAAACGTATAATAAATATCACAGAATTTACAGATCATGACATTATTATTCAGTGCCTTTGATTGACAGCCCAGGCTTAAACAATTTGGTGAAACTCAGAAATTACTCCTTTTACAGTTTTTAATTGCTCCAATGATATCAATTTAATATCAATATACCATGAAAAAAGAATCTGGCAGGATTTGATGTTAAAAGCAAATTAGGTGCTAACATGTCTGTGTACGATATGTATATATGCTGTTCAGTTTCTGACCCTGGCATTGACTTGTAGCAGGGAGTATAATATTAACAAGAATTGTCAAACATGTCCCATCCCGATCTAGAGGTGTAGTGTAGGTCTACTTGTCATGACAAGATATTATTAACAGGTTTTCGGTGTAGGCTTACAACATTTTGGAATTTTTGCAAATAAAAAATATACAAGGTCTCGCCAAAATCTGCCATGAAATGAAGTATGGTAAAGATCGAACATTGCTAGATACACTTTACAAAATTATCGGGACATTTTGCAAATGACGTGTCAGTGTGCATACACATTGCACAACACTCAATTCTGGAAAATATCTATAGGACCAAAACACCGCCAACCAAAAATACCAGCATTCAAATATATAGGCTAAGCAAGGTTCAACCCAAATTAAAAGACAAAGCTGGAATTCAACTAAAATAAATTACGGAAATCTTTCACACCCTGCAAACACATTGAACCGTCTTCATGACATATTTTGATGCTCCTTTTGTGCCTTCTTGGCAGCAGCTAAGGTTGCGAGATCAAGTGCTCTCGTTTTGGCCTTGTCTTTGACGTCCTTAATAACTTCGACAGTGCTTTCAGCAAGGCTATTCCGCGGTGAAACGTCCGGACATTGAACATTAAAATAAAATTTGGCGAGCGTATGTTCATATCCTGTAACGGCTTTGACAGCATTTGATCGCCACCTCGATATCCCAAATTTACGTAAAACATGTCGAAACCCGCGTGCTGATGAATTTACCCAGCCTTCTTTTAAACATTCGGTAGCTCCGAGAGAATTTTCTGACATAGAAACCTTTTCTTTGACATCCATGAAACTTTTATAATCGATATTCCAAGTGTACGATATCATTGTGCGATTGTGGACGTCAACAATAGTTTCTTCCATAACGTGACAAACTTTTGAAAGATGACTCGGAAAAACTGCACTTCCCCATTTTGGCAAAGGATTCGTCTTACCTATAACCCTTTTTGTGTATAATTTCCCATCATCCAGCATATGCCGATGTAAAACGTCTTCAGATAGAACATGGGTACTGTACTCATTTGGATATTTTTTCCAGAAACATGTTACGACATGGTCCCAAGTATAATTAAATACGTGGCTTAGAGTTTCATACTTCACCATTATTAGTACGTAACGCGTTTCAACTCGCAGAAGTAACTGAATCCGTAAGAAATGTCTGACTGTCAGAGAACGCACAGCAACATACTACATAAACATACTTCACACGAGTGGTGCACTTGCATAAATCGCAAGGTCGGCGAAGTGGCTTCCACTGGCTTGCGCAAGCTTATTACTATCTCGCCATGTTGAATAAAAACGTTGATATCAGCAACTAGAGTACCTACCCTCAAGAAACTTCATATCAAGGGAGTTATGCCGTTTATATACTGTTAAAGTTCGTGAAAGATAATTAAAATTATACATTATATACTTTTTCTCACGGAACTACGCTAATATGTAGAAAAAATTGAATTATTTTTTCAGATATGTGACGATAGATCCGTTTTGGTGATCTTGATCGATGAAAACTCGTCTCAAATGTTTTGTGCAATACTGACACCTCGCGGATAACATATTTTATTTGCTGATGTCATTGTGTTAATAAATCTGTGGAGTCTGTCGAAGCAATGCAGGATTATGTATTTGAATATATTATTCACAAATAAAATTTTGATGGACCACAACCTTTCCGCTAAAACATGAACTACTATAATTGAACTTAAATTATTACGTTTCGTGTGCGCCATAAGAATTTAGATGCGCAGTGAAAACGCTCGTTTCCAAAACAAACACATCAAGGATTTTTGAAACAGCGGTGCGCGAGGCTTGTATTTGCTGGGAAAACTTGGCCGAATATGTCATTTTTCAAGAGATTTGGTGCAACAAGCAAAGGCTTTAGCCCAAAGAGGCCAACTGCAAGAAAAAAGGCTGCTTCCTTATCAAATTTAGCAACTCTCGACGCTACACAAAGAGCACAAGAATTTGGCCTTGATTTCGGACCAGCTCAATTGAACGTCAGTGGAACGCAGTTGAAATTTGAAGACGGTGAATGGCAAACAGAGGTAGGATCTTCAGTACCGCACAGAGAAGTTGTCAAATTACGAAAGGATAACCAAAGACTAATAGATGAAAACAACATGTTGAAACTAAAAATAGACATTTTGCTTGATATGTTGGCTGAGAGCACAGCAGAATGTCATGTACTTGAAAAAGAAAAGGAGGTCTTGAAATTTGCAGATACTTAGTAAAAGATGGTGTGAAATGATTTCGTGCTCAACTGTGTTGATGTGAACCTAGCAGAGTCTAATGCTTGCGGACATATTGAAGATGGTACACTTCGCACTGCATTACGGTATTGATGTAGCGAAATCTGCGTAAGCTTGGTTATGCCTCTCAAGTCTCACTATCAAGTTCTTGATCGTGATGCTCGTTTTAGTTGCATTGAACACCAAATATATTTTTGTGTGACATATACAAGTGCTGCATTATTTGTAGCTGAGATAAGAGACGATGTGGTGAATATTATCCTGACATTACAACATATTTTCACAATTTCTTAATAAAATATTATATATATATATATATGCCAATGCGAATATCCTTACAGTACATTAATTTGTAATGTGTCCACCGTTCACCAGAAGTGTTGACCGATTCCAATCTTTGGCGCACCTGCACACATCTTGTTTTCCAGTAGACAACATAAAAAGCAAAAACTGAAACAGTAGATGCAAATTCATAAGTGCAATCGCAAAATCGGTGGCAGAGACGCAGGTTTATATTATGTAGGTATACACTGTACAGTAGTAAGATATTATTTCCGCTGATTTAACGCCCTGCATTTCAGACAAGTTCCCGCCCCTTCACCAAGCAAAACGCAAGTAGGCGATGAGACGTCGTGGCCATTCACTCCATTCGACAGTTTGTTTGGTTGTTTTTTTTGTGTTGTGTTGGTTTTGGTTTTTGGGGTTTGGTTTGGGGTGGGGGTGTTGTGGCTGTTGACTGCCTCCACGTTTCCAGAGTTCATCGAAAATGTATTTGCAGTTTTCACCGGTTCTGATGTCTATCATGTTTTCTCTGCTATTCCAGATGTAGTAGCAACCGTTGATCACCCACCACAATAACAACATCATGTGTCCGAGTGCGCAAGATAAAGTCTGCTTGTAGACAAACGAGCCACTGGCGGGTTGATTCTTTCCTTTCAAATATTTCAAATAAGCCATTCGCGGAAAAATGATCAGGAGTAAGTTGCTGGTGCCTCCTCCTATTTGATAAAAAAGTGACTGATCAGCATTCAGTAGTTTCCAGGGTCGATTGGTTGGCCTAAACAACAATAGGCCATCTACCCAGCACGACGAAGAGGAGCGTAAATTTCAGATTCAGTGGCACAGCATCCATGTAGCCTAAGTTCATGTGTAAATGCAGAATAAAATAAAATAAAATAAAATTTCCCACGGACACCTGTGACGTCCTTGGAATTAGCTTAACCGCGCAACTAGAAGAAGCAGGTTTGCTTGAAGTCATCGCCGTGAATTAAAGAACACTGCTCAAGAGGAAGTGTGGTCATGGGGAACACTGCTCAAGCGGAAGTGTGCTCATAGGGAACACTGCTCTCGAGGAAGTGTGTGTACGTGGGGAACACTGCTCAGGAGGAAGTGTGTGTACGTGAGGAACACTGTTTAAGCGGAAGTGTTCTAATGGGGAACACTGCTCAAGCGGAAGTGTGCTCATGGGGAACACTGCTCACGAGTAAGTGTGTGTACGTGGGGAACACTGCTCACGAGGAAGTGTGCTCATGGGGAACACTGTTCAAGCGGAAGTTTGCTCATGGGGACACTTTTCAAGAGGGGGTGTGGTAATGGGGAACACTGCTAAAGAGGAAGTTTGGTCATGGGGAACACTGGACACGAGGAAGTTTGTGTACGTGGGGAACACTGTTCAAGCCAAAGTGTGCTCATGGGGTCCAGTTGAGCAGTGTTCTCAATGACACCACCGTTCAAGGAAGTGTGCTCATGGGGAACTCCGCTCAAGCGGAAGTGTGTCATGGGAAACACTGCTCACGAGGAAGTGTGTACGTTGGGAACTCTGCTCAAGAGGAAGTGTGTTCATGGGGTCCGGTTGAGCAGTGTTCCCCATGACACCACTTCCGGTTGAGCAGTGTTCCCCATGATACCACTTCTGGTTGAACAGTGTTACCCATGACACCACTTCTGGTTGAACAGTGTTCCCCATGACACCACTTCCGATTGAGAAGTGTTCCCCATGACATTACTTCCGGTTGAGCAGTGTTCCCCATGACACCACTTCCGGTTAAGCAGTGTTCCCCATGACATCACTTCCGGTTGAGCAGTGTTCCCCATGACACCACTTCCGGTAGAGCAGTGTTCCCCATGACATAACTTCCGGTTAAGCAGTGTTCCCCATGACACCACTTTCGGTTAAGCAGTGTTCCCCATGGCATCACTTCCGGTCGAGCAGTGTTCCCCATGACACCACTTCCGGTTGAGCAGTGTTCCCCATGACACCACTTCCGGTTGAACAGTGTTCCCCATGACACCACTTCCGGTTGAGCAGTGTTCCCCATGACACCACTTCCGGTTGAGCAGTGTTCCCCATGACACCACTTCGGTGTTCCCCATGACACCGCTTCCGGTTGAGCAGTGTTCCCCATGACACCACTTTCGGTTGAGAGTGTTCCCCATGACACCACTTCCGGTTTAGAAGTGTTCATGACACCACTTCCGCTTAAGCATTGTTATCCACTTCCTCGTGAGCAGTGTTCCCCACGTACACAAAATTTCTCGTGAGTAGTGTTCTCAATACACCACTTCCGCTTTGGGAACACTGTTCACGGGAGTATGCTCACTCTACTCACAAAGTAATTTGTCCGCATCATGTACTGCCCGATATCTTCTTCGTCACTGTGGCAGTCGTCGTCCCGATCCTCCTCTTGACGTCTTCGATCTCTCGTGCGGTTACCGGACTTGTGTCTTCGCGATCTTCTACTCACAACCTCCGCCTTCTGAGCTTCCGTGCGATCTTGTGCTTGGGCCAAATCGTGAAATATGATCATAGAGTTTCCAGTCACGAACGCCTCTCCGATCAAAAAAATGCTGTCAATACACAGGGAGGTCATATGATCATGCAAATTTAACCTTTAAGTAATCAAATCACCTGAACGCGATGATTCCTACTTGACCAGTAACATATGGGAGAAGGAAGACACTTGCTCCGAGAGCTTGCAACATAAACTTCCACACCCACCAGAAACTTTTTTCCTGTGAAATCAATGATAGGACACTTGCTGGCTAATCTCGCCACAGATCTTTCAAATTTCAGACGGTACCGTACCATTGTCGCAGTCAGTTGAACTATAGGTTACAACTATTACAGAAAGAATCTGGAAAGCAAATGATGAAACTTCCGGTAGCATCGACGAAAGATAGACTGAATGACATGTTTTTCATCTTTGTTCCGGGGTAGAGAATAATTAATCTACTGACAACGATTCTCAAAGTCTAGTCAACACCGATTTCAATTTCAATGTTTAGATAAATGACATCGTAACAAAAAGGCTTTTCTAGCATTTATTGTCCCGTCACACATTTCAAATATTTGCTGTCGCCCCACGCATGATGAATTGGAGTCCGCTATTTTTTAAGTAGTGTATGAAACCACACTATCAGCGACAGAAGGTACAACATGAATGGAGAAATTGTCAGAGATTTACTGCAAACAACAGGCTTACAGTAGTTCCTCTTTTGCGACCATAACCATGATTGAGATCGCCTTGTTTGCGAATCGTCTAATCGAACACGGCAAGCGGGAAAGATGTCGCGTGCCGTGTAGTGCCGACAAATTCCCCAAGTCATCCACGCGCTATACACGCAGCCAGCAAGGGAATATGCTACGATACCCCGAGAAACCAGTGGAGCATGAAGTGGAAAATATCTGCGTCTCATTCGCGAGCTGCTGTGCGCGTACGTGCAAGGGAGATGAAGTACTGTGCTAGCCCTAACGAAACGAAATAGCGGGAATAATTGACATATTCGGTGATTGTCGAAGTATTGTAGATTCGATCGAACTAATTTTCGAACTCCCGAATCGTCTAAGCGCTGAAAAGTAGGACGTTGAAATTAGCGACATCCACGGAAATCATATACACGCGGACTATAGTTTGAATCATGGCCTACTCTAGGTAGGCAATTTGGTTGGACTGGTTTGAATACGAGTTCGGTTTCATCGCGCGTTGGTGCATAGTGCATACTGGACATAATAGTCTGACGTATCTTTCCAACGATTTCAAACTCTCCTGTGAATTTCACCATAACGTACGTCTGAGAGACATTCGATCTCCACAAGCCACATACTTCGAAGCCTTATGCCACGACCAGATTAAAAATGATTTTTGAATAATAATCAGATCTGTCATCAGCCACATAAGGTCGATATTAAATATCAGCCTCATAAGTGGACTACCGAAGGTGATAGCCATTGCTTTTCAAAAATCAGCAAAAGTGACATCAGTCAAGGTTGGCGTAACGGCCTTGAAAATCAATAGCGGTCGATCGCTAAAACTAAAAAAAGCATTCACGCTCACCGATAACCCTGGCAAGGTTTCCTATGTAGGCCTACTATGTGGTGGAGCCGATGGCGGACGATCAATAGATCTTGTCACTACGGCTGCCGGTAATTACCACGCAGAACAGGCTTGGAGCATACACCACAGATCAATGAAAATGTCATATGGTAATTATAATTATCTGGTAATAAGCAGCACCACGCTAAAGGCATGCGTTGATGGAATATACAACCAAGAAACCATTACAGAAAACGGAAACAAACACGCAAAGCAACATGTCAACGAAATTAAACGCTATTATGAAAGATTCGCTGTAACGTACCGAAGGCCAGCAAGGCCGAGAATTCGTGCAAAATGGTTGCGTTGTTTCACCTTACGAAATCGATTGGCTAAACAAAATTGAGATGGGACAGACGGAAATGTTTTGAGTGCTCGCATGTGCGTGATACTGCATAATAACAAGCAAAGGACCCATCGCGTCAAATATTCGCTTAAGCGTTTCTAACTACACGCAATAAGTGCATAGAAACATACTACTTCACCACAGGTTTCAGGAAGCGCGGCTATGACTTTTCAAACAATATATATATATATATATAAGAATATAGTGGAGACGATGGCAGACGATCAGTTGATATCGTAAGGAAGATTCAGCACAGAGTTAACGTGCATTCATAAAACTTTCGTAGCCTCATCACGTGAAGATGGAACGATGGATGATGAATTGGAGCACCAAAAGATTGAGAAAATTATTCTTATAAACCAAGTCTGGACGTTAAATCTGTGAATTTTCTTTAAGATATAGACAGAGATTAAACAAAATTTCTTGGGGTCAGGCACGAAAAATAAATTATAAATATTTGAATTCATGATTAACGGAACGAAAGAAAAATCATTAAATGCGATTATTTCTGTCTTTTGCATCATCGTCGCTTTGATAAGACAACGATCTTGGCTTCTGTAAATTATATTCTTTTCTAGACGGACGGTCACGTGGGGTATTGAATACATCGGGGCAAAGATCATTGGCCGGAGAGGTTGTGAATACAGGGTTGAATAATGGTGACGGGGATGGACTGGCGGAATCGATGCGGTACAGCAGTTCTTCGTTGTGTTGACGAAGTTTGGTCGAGACACCGCGTTCCTCTGAGAAAGACTGTTGTAGTTTGCCACATTCAATGGACAACTGCCTGTGAAGTTGAAGGAGCGCTTTAATCTCTTCTCATCTACCAAAGGAAGCACTAATCCACTGTTGGGTGGTGCATGTATATTTGAACAACCTTGTGGGCGAGTAATGGGTCACCTTGCCATTTGCGCCTCACTGTATCATATGCATCGTCTATACGTCATTCCAATAACAAAGTCAAATGAAATCAGCAGGCATACCTGTTTTCCTCGTTTTATCCTGAAGTTGTGAAGAAAGGTCTTCGTTTTTTGCGATAACTGATTCACCTTTTGCATCAATACTTGCATGTTATCTCGCTGAGATGTTATTGCTGCATACTTAGCTTCTAATTTGTGAATGGTGTCGTTTTTCATTTCCAAGACAGCTGTCATGCTTTCAACTTCTGATCTTGCGCTGATGAAAGGCTTCATGAGCTCCTGGAGGAAATAATTTTTTATTTTTTTATTATGATAAGTAAAGTGCCGCTTGTCGCCCAAGGGTCTTGTGCACCACGATCAATACATATAAAATACAATACAATATGGAAATTAATTAGATAATAAAGAATAAAGATCCTTATTAAGGAAAGTAGAATCTACAAATCAGTAGACTTTCATCCAAATTTGGGAAATTTATCATATCCAAGTATCATACACTCTGAATACTTCACTGAAAATGTTTTGAGAATTAATACTAACATATTCAATTCAACACAGAATTCATCATTTTTGTAGTTTGAAAATATCACCGAGAACATACCATACCTCAAGTTGCGTTTGCACAGTAATTTCCATTTCGTCTTTCAGTTTTTGGCAGTCGTTCTCATGTTGCTCTTCAATCTCTGCAATCCTGGCATTGCACTCTCTCTCGACGTCTATCTTTTCATTTTTCATAACTTCCATCTTCCGTTCATATTCCAAATGTGTTTTTCTCTGTTGGTTTTGTAATTCCTCATTCAATCGTCTCTGTTCTTGAAGACAGTCTTTGCATTGTTGGACTTCATTCGCGTATTCACCGACTTTTTCTTGCTCAGCTTGCAATGAAATGTGCAGGCCGTCTTTTTCCGCCAATAGTCGTGCTGAAATGTACAGTAGAGCTTTATTTCGAGTCAAGAGAGTATTTGAGAAGTGAGAAAGCTGAGTGAGGAGAGAAATGAGCAACTTTGCTATGAGACACGTATCAAGTTTTACGCTGCCAGCATAAACGACACAGCCTCGTGGTCATTTTCTGTCTGAAGCAATTTAACTGTCAATCTTTATACCGTATAGAATTTGACTTTTTACATCATGAAGAAAGAAAAGCATAAGTAAGAAATTATCGTAGCACATACTTTTATCATTCTCAAGTTCTTCAATAACCTTCTTTAATCGATCAACATGACGTGACAACTGAGGTGCGGAAAGGCCCTTCAACTGAGCAGAAAAACTACATTAATAGTACTGAATTTTGACGATAAAAATCGACATGAACCAACCTTGTTCACGGTGTAATCTAAGAGAATAGCGAGTGCAACATTACATTGATTTTTCTCCAGAGGCAACTTTTTAGCTTTAGCAGTTGGTCCTTAAAATCAGATATTCGAAAATTGCAAGAGGCATGAAATTCCAGCGCTACAAAATCTGCTCAACTGACGAAATACTCATAAAAGTGAATTCGATATTGACCAAGGGATGAGACTCACTTGTTGGTGAGTCACAGAGAATTGGCATAGCCATCAGTTCTAAACTCTCAGTGGCAGTCTAGGCCCGAGACAAGGTCATCGATTCATGGACAAAAAGAATTCGTACTTAGATTTCCTTCAGTCGGAATTGGAACTTGTTTCTTGACAAATGTTTGCTGTTTATGTCCGTGCTTGGCAGAGGAAACACGTGTAGTTGGGGCCAAACTTTTCCTACATGAACGAGTGAACGTAGAAGGACCTGGGGCATGAAACAAAATACACTAGTATTTGAGCAGCATTTTAAAAATTGCCTAATTGACATCAAGACACATGACAGGTGCTGTATGGATGGGCTCCCCATCACGGAGACATTGCAGAGATGATGATTCGATTTGCCCGTCTCTATTATACAGTAACTCAGTATTCAAAACTCTATACCTTTGAGGTTTGTATTTTTTGGCAAAGTTCGTGCAGTCGTTCCGGGGAGATTCGACGCCGCCGCAGAGGTAGGAGCAGGTTTGCCAAGAAGCTTTGGCTCACGTCCTGAAATAATTAAAATCGTTTTGTCTTCAAAAAGACAGCTGAGATGCCGAAAGCCTGGAGGGACTTTATCAAAATAAACTGACCTAGACGTTTTGGGCTTTCTTGTGCTTTCCTTTTCGCCGGTGCTACCGATGATTCCAGTGTCGTTTTTGTTTCTTGATTCATTTGAGTTGTTGGTTTTCGAGATTTTGTTGAAGCTGGAAGTTTTGAGACTGTTGTACTGGGTGGAAGAAGCGACCTACGATTTGCCGCAGCACCGCCTACAGGCTTCTTGAAAATTCTGCTCTTGCTCTGAGAATCTGTAGTCGCTGGTCGATTTTGAGGAGAGCGAGCCTGCAGAAGTTATAAAATATAGGTAGAAAAAGATAAGAAATTATAATTAAACGAATGAGCCTACGTTACCGTACGTATTTTAGGGAAAGTAATCATTGCCCAGCCCCCGACCCTCACCCTTTGAGATCCAATCCAATCGGATTTATGATCAAAAGCGTTTTAAAACACCATTGTCTGAATAAATTTCTACAAGAACAACCAAAGTACCTGAATTCTCGAAATAGCAGCAGCATTCATTCTAGGCATTGCGATGTTGGAAGTCTTTTTCGGATCAGTTTTCCTTGGAATTGCACTTCTCGCTTTTGGCTGAAAATTGTCTCAAAGTAAAAATTCGAATTCATCATGATGTGATGAAATCATTAGAATTACCAAAACGGTCATCTTCCATAGATTTTCAAGCCAAAAATAAACAAACCCAAGCTTTTATTAAAACAGAAATCATTACAGACAATCACACTCTAGTAAAAATAACCAAACCATTGAGAATTCCCCAAAAAGCTATGACATCTCTCAGACTCCCAACTTCAACTGAAATCACTATATATAAACGCCAAATGGTTCCCAGGACCCGGCATGAGTCTTACAACTTTGTTACATTACCGGTACCAGTACTAACATTTACGGTGACTGGAATACGCCGCGACAGTCAGTAGACTAGCATTTCAGTGTTAGGGATTCATACTTCACTTACTAGCAGTTCTGATGACTGCAATATACAATCACAACCAAGTGATCGTCATTACAGAAAGTGCTTGCGCACATTTACTAGCATTTATGGTGACTGGAATATACCGTCACCATTTCCATTTCACCCATATATATATATAACACTTTGAATCAGAAATACTAGGAAGTGACAACCCATCGCCAACAAAGGACACTGTAAAATAAATGAATGAAAACTATGCTACAACCTACACAGCCTACACAGACATCACGTAATCTTGCAACGATACACATAAATGACTTAAAAAATTCCAGCAGTGAAAGTCTGACCTCATGAATAATATATTATTTTATCAGAAATTCTCTTCAGCACAAGAGTTTTTGTCAAAGAAAGCTTATTATATGTCAAGGCCTAAAAAGCGAAATCGAGCTACGCATAATTATGCACAGCATATTGAATAACATCAATTTCATCTCAGCTTAATAAAATCAAATGAACATCTCATCGGGAACGTTAAAATATAAAACTCCAAGCATTAAAGCAAAGCTGTACTGGTAGTTAGGAAAACTATAGGCCAATCACACATACTGGTATGCCTCAGTCACAACATTTTGAGCATTTCATCTACGCTTTTAGCAGTAGGTGGAAAATGATTAAGGTTCTAATCACCAAACCCTACACTATTTAGCTAGGAACAATATGCTGTAAATGATGTCGATATAGAGCGGGGCTTTTGAACTAAAGCTATTGAAAAATATTCAGAAAATGTCATGCCATGTAGTGTGGTCTTAGTCATTACAAAATAGTTACCGGTATCGATAAACATTAACATATACCGACCATAAATCAAGTGCCACACAGCTGAGCAAAACGCCTGTGACAAATATTATCATTAAGCAAATACACCTACCTACCGAGACAAATAACTGACAAACCTTAACAAGGCAATCACAGCTCTAAACGCGCAGGTTGTGCTCTTTAAGCTCAGAGTAGAGCAGGATAGCCTACACTGTGAAACAAACAACTAGTGTGCCTACCCATATCTCCACACTCTTGAGAGAAGGCAAAATATGACAAGGCATAGCCCGATTTCATCAATTTGACTCCAAGCAGTAGAAAGGCTATGACATTCTTGACTGCTTAGTGAGACGATGAAGATAAACCCATAAAGAAACAAAGCCCTCTTGAAAAGAGCCTTGTTATCAAATGTTTGGAAAATCTACGCTAAGAGCATATGTCAATAACAACATTTCAATCAACACAACAATAGCTGCTACGCAACACTACATTCAAGCCCACCAAACACTTGATATTGAGACTCCTTGAAAGTTGAAAGGCTTCATTGTCAAAGCCTTTGCTAATAGCATGTTGTCAGTGATATGACATATCCCAAATGGTACACATGATAATGCTGAGAATCTTGATATTTTAATTTTGACTTTGACAATTGTATTGTATTCATCGGTCAAACAAAAATTCAACGAAACAAATATATAAAACAGCCAAGGCAACAGATCCTACCAAACTCATAGTCAGTTGGGTGATGTGAGGCTGGTCTCAAGTTACTGATAGACTGCACTACCCTAGACAAAAATTGGGACCTGGGAGAGATCTACATCCGGTAGACATATTTTGAACGATGCCAAAGCAAGTGTTCTAACAACAGTGTGATGGAGCAAGTTCCATTCAAACACACGATTCGCCATTGACGACAGCAGGACACGCAATTTAACAGTCATAATTAAAGTATCATTTCTCACCTGGGGTAGAGATTTCAATGGCTTTCTCTCTTTCGGCTTGTTAGATGAGTCTTCACTGGATTCAGACTTGGCACATGAATCCATATCAGAGATGGCTTCTGTTTCTGTAGCAGCACAGATCAAAGAAAATAATTTAAGGCTTCAACCTATATATAGCAAAGTAATAAAACATGAATATACATGTAATTGACACAGACATAATTAATTAGCCTTTACTGCTACCGGTACACTACTACCAAAATTTTGACTGACTGTAACTACACATTATGCTCTTACTCAAAGTTGAATTAACTACGTAACGACCATCACATGCAGAATGCAGTACTGCTTGCATCACTATAATACGTACCGGTACTGGTGTTTATGACTATACTGTAAATACTATAAAAAACAAAACACTCTCGGAGCCTTTGGTTGCTCTCTCCTGCTCTGATAGTTCAAGCCTAAATCAATAATGACCTATCACCTACCTTGCCTTAACTAAAGCAATCATGAAAATCATGAATAGTGCAGAAATATACGTTACCACGACCATGATAACATGATAGATACTTGACATTATTAAAAACAAAATAAACAACGAGTCAAGTACCGGAACAACATAGTCACAACCACGAGTGGATTCCCAATGGACAGGGGCATCAGCCTATGACAGTTATCAGTGTAACTATTAAATAATTACAGAATATGACCAGTTCAAGAAGATCAAGGATTGGAAATTCAGTACATTTTCGACTTAATATTAAATGTAAAGAGCCATTAATAATAAGTGAGACTTATCATCTGAACAAGCCTCATGCAATAGATTCCTATCATCGGTAATTTTCTTGTATATTGATTCTATGCATGCCACATTTTTAATTTGTGATAAAAAGATAGAATTAAATCCAGATCATAACTTGGTAAACCGAAAAAGCTGATGTCCATTTTGATCACTAATTAGCAAAATTTAATCGCAGATTACTCTATGTGGAGTTGTATAGTCTACATGTGCCAACAGTCCAACACTCTTACCTTTGACAGAAGGCTTAGTATCAACTGAGTCTTTGGTTGTATCGTCGCTACGAGTTATATTTTCTAATGCATTATTGTTACTGTCTTGGTCATTGTCAATAATCATTGGTGTTTCGTGAACATGAATGCTGTTGTCTTTTGCGAATGCATGATTTCCTGAAACAAAGAAAGTCAGATTCGCAGGTTCTGTCCGAATTAGTTAAGAAAATTAAATCAGCCTAATTGTTAGAACTAGCATAACGGTCGACTACCTGGTGCTGTGACGTCTGTCTTTGAATTTTAAAACAAAGTTCAACATCTTACCGACTCTGGAAGGATTAGCATCGAAAGTGACGTTTTGCGGAACACAAGAAGTTTGATTACTCTGAATGAAGCTGACAGGGATGTCTGGCACCGCTGAAAAAATGATGCTTAATCAAGGGCCTTCTAAATTGATAATCCGCCCGTAATCATAATAGCCAATCTTACCAATTTTTGAGTGGTTGCCATCAAATGTAACATTTCGTGCTACACCAACATTTCGACAAGCGGCGGTGACGATTGATGACACATCTGACACTGTCGAAAACAAAAACAGTGCTTTAGTATCCTTCAAAAAGCCTAGCATCACAAATATCTTACAAATTCTGGTGTTGTTTGCATCAAAAGTAACGTTTTGCACACAAGCCTTGCGACCTTTATTGACAATGTCATTAGATGGAGTGTCTGGTACCATTGCGCGCAAACTAGCATTCGTTGTGGCATTTTTGTCGAATGTCTCATTCCCTGATACAAAAACAAAACAGAATGTAACATTTACCAATATTGATATGTAGCTATAAAATTGGGGCAAATTTTCCAGGATTTCAAGAAATTTATATATGGCTTGGCCTTCTACTTTTCCAAGGAATGTTAGTTCTACAGGTGTCAAATCCATGGTGCCATTATGTGGAATATATGCTAGCCCACACTCTATACAAAGCAAGTCATGAAATCTTACCAAAATACCCATTCCTGATGGGGTCGCTTCCAACAGAAGACACAGAAACGATTCTCTGTCCATGAAAAGGTGTCGATGATGCGTACACATCTATGAAACAATGGTCATTTATCATAATTAGCCACTAGCCTTAGATCTGTGCAGCAAGTCAATGTGTATCTACACTTACATTGACTAATTGGTGACTCATTGCAAGCTGAAAACGGAATGTCAGGTAACTTTCGGCGAGTGCGAGAATTGGGAGACGATATCTGGAAGAGAGAGTAAGTGCGTTATCATCCTGTCACTCCAACATACTGACGTGCGCAGTACATTTGAACATTAAAATACAGATAGCCTCAAATTACCGAAGTCTTATACATTATATAGGATAGATTAACAATGAAATCTTACAATGTCGTCTTCAATTCTTGCCGGTGTTGTTACAACTGTTCCAGAATGTTGTATAGCTGCAGCTTCCCTTTCATCTTCATCTGATAGTATAATCTATAAGAAAACAAGTCAATATACCAGCACCAACTTACATTTGATTCAAGTCATTTACCACAAGCCATGACTCGAATTCATTGCGTGAATTAAAAAATTTATATCTCATGATTTCAAAATTGGAAGACTCGAAATGTATAGTCAACTCCCTAACGGTCATTTAACGTAGGCAACCAGTATGACCGCTATACACCTATGGTATATCTCTCTTGGGGACAGAGTGCAAGTTGAAGTCTGCTGAACACCCCCCGCCCCCGAATCTTCTACTTCATAGGACTATTGTTAGAAAGATAAATGAGAATAAAAATAATTTCTCATCAAACTCACCGAACAATCTGGTAGCTTTGCATCCCACAACCAGTTGACGTCGGCCTTGTTCAATTTTTCATCGAAGCTGTCAAATGTTGCATCACACTGCACGTCATCCATCCCAGCCTCTTTAACCTTCTCACGCGACCCTAACGCAGAGGAGGGACCACTCATAGGATATCTTCAACAATCTGGTCACCAACACACGGCGTCCAGTTTCTGAATTTTTGAGATTTTTCATTCAATCAAATGTCAATCAAAATCAATCAACCATGTAGGGAATTTATAAATCTCTGTGTTCCTCTGGAAGCTGCGCGGCCTAGAATGGGCTATGTGCTGCGCGTAATTGATCAGCAGAGTCTCTGCCTCGAAAATTGGCGCGGAAATGCAACTTCACGTCGACGGTTCGCACCTGCCGTACCACGTACCCAACGGAGATAAATAAAACCTGACGAGGACCCGAAATAGTGCTTGCAACTAGAAGACGTGATCAACCGAGCAGCACAAAACAGCAAGTTTTGATATTTCTTCTCATATCCGATGCAAATACTAGGAAAATTACTCAACTGAAGGTAATCTAGTAAATTAGTGGACGAATGTGACTCCAAAGTTTACACGAAATGAAATGCTTCCGGATGATGGCGCTGGTAAGCAAGAGGCAGCCGGAGCTTCACGCATCAGTTGTGGTCCTGTTGCGGTGGCGCGCGAGAGTTCGGTCAATTTTGAGGTTGCGCATCTTACGGGTAGACTGAAGACTGCTATGTGGAAACGATGGATGAGTTGGGTGCTCGTTCTCTAATTCCTACTGAATCCCCCATCGACGCTCTCTTGAGATATTCGCTCTGTTTTGTTGGAATTTTTCAGTTTCTTTGCCTCATCGCTATTGTCTCCATTGCTATTCCTGAGGTTGTGGTGAGGGCAGATTCTGAAGTGAGCCAAGCGGCACCTTCGGAGCAACATACCGAACCTACTGCTGATTCACAAAATAGTAGTCGCCGCAGAAAGCGAGAGTCCAAAAAGAAAAAGTGATTGATTACTGATCGCTCGAGAGAGATGGAGGAGTCTTACATAAGAAACGAAGCATGGATGACCAAAACGGCTGCTGAAAAGAAAGTAAATCATCCTAAATCTGATTCTGATCTACAGCGAATAAAAATTGAAAAATTAATGAGAAAACCTGATAAGGCAGTCTACATTCCAGAGCCCAAGAAAATATGGAAGCCAAAAGATGCTCCAGAATTTGTTCGTGACGTAATGGGCTCTAGTGCGGGTGCGGGAAGTGGAGAATTTCATGTTTACAGACATATCAGACGCAGAGAATTTCAACGGGAAGCGTATTTAGACGAAGTGGATAAAAAACAAAAAATGAATGATGAATATCAACAACTTTTGCTCGCTAATAAGAAAAAGGCGGAGGATGCGACTGCGAAGAAACGAGCAAAGCGGCAGAGAAAAAAACAAAAATTAAAATTCAAGAAGCAAAAGTTAGAAATAGAGGAGGGAAAAACTCAACCAGAGACTTCAAAAAGTGATGACGATGTTTCAGATGAAGAAAAGGATGATGATGCTGAAGAGCAAAGTTTTGTCATGGGTGGGAAATGACTCAATCGCTGTCCTTCAATATGTGAAAAGCTGTTGTGATCTTGCAGAACTTGAAGACACATTAATGAAATTCCCCATTCCAATACACTGACTGTTGTGAATTGTGATCTCTCCTAACTGATGCTTATATTACTTCTGTGATGTAAGCTTTTGGGCTGATTGAATGAGTACCGGTATGGGAAAATACAGTGCCCAATTGATGATATAAGCCTGTCTAGAAAAGTGTAACATGTCTTGCATAGTAATGAGTACCTTTCCAGGCGCAAACTAAACAATTTCATCACTATTCATTTTGTTGGAAGCCTACGTTCTTCGCATGAGCATGAACTGTAAACTTAAGAATCTCCACACTCTACTTCGATAAATCTGCACGATTCTATTATTGCTCCGTAACTTGATTTTCATGTCTTTTTCATATAGAAGTATATAATACATTACTGGTATTGTACTATGCCTTCCATTTGTGGGAAATGTAACCCAAGGCATATGAAATATGAATTGCTTTGTGCAATACGATCTTGCCAATCAAGAGGATTATTGCAAACAGTCAAATGGCTAGCAGAACAAGCCTTAGCATTAAAATGCGATCCGGAGAAACCAGGAGAAAATGATGAAAATTGCCGATACATTATCACTGGCGATGTTGATGCTGAAGACACACGTACAAGAAACCAACTCGACAATTTTGCTGTCGCAAAGTCATATTTTGATTTGGGGGAATACGACAGAGCAGCTCATTTTTTAGCTGACGACATGTCTAAAATGGGTTATTTTCTACACATGTACGCTCGTTATTTATCTGCATTGCGGAAAAAGCAACTTGGACATATCGACAATCATTCAACATCAGATAGATCACATTCAAAGAACGAAGAACTCCGTGGACTCCGAGCGGAATTATCAAAAAAGCATAAAAATAATGAATTAGATTCGTTTTGCTTATATTTATATGGAGTTGTTTTAAAGAAGACGTCGGAAGGTTTGGTTCAACAAAACGAAGCTACTTCGATATTATGTCAGTCTGTAAAAGCATACCCAATGAACTGGAGTGCATGGTATGAATTATCAAATGTTATCGCCGACCAAAATATGTTATCAAGTTTACATCTACCGAAGCATTGGATGAGAGACTTCTTTTTTGCTTTAACTCACGTTGATCTGATCAATATCGACGATGCTTTTCCTATTTACAATGACCTTAAACTGAGTGGGTTCAGTGAGAGCAAGCACATCAAGACACAAGAAGCCATCGCTCATCATAATAAAAGAGAATTTGATGAAGCTATAGTGATATTGGAGGACTTACGCCGTGAAGATCCGTATCGTATTGAACACATGGATATTTTGTCAAACATGTATTACGTTAAAGATCGCAAAGTTGATCTCGCGTATCTCGCACATCATTGCTGTGAAGTTGATAAGTACCGTGTGGAAACATGCTGCATTGTAGGCAATTATTATAGTATGCGGACAATCCATGCGAAAGCAGTCGTGTACTTCCAAAGAGCATTGAAACTTGATCCAAATTATTTAGGAGCGTGGACTTTAATGGGACATGAATACACTGAAGTAAGCAACACATCAGCTGCCATACAAGCATATCGTAATGCAGTTGATCTAAACAGGAGAGATTACAGAGCATGGTACGGACTTGGACAGACATATGAGTTGCTAAAAATGCCATCTTATTCATTATACTACTACAAACACGCTCATAGACTGAGACCATTTGATTCTCGTATGCTAATGGCTTTAGGTGAGACGTACGAGGCACTTGGACGGACAGAGGAGGCGAAAATGTGCTACAGGAAAACGGCTGCTGTTGGTGACATCGAAGGAATGGCACACGTCAAACTGGCTAAACTGTATAAGGATGAGGACAAGAATGACTGGGCTGCATATTATTATGACAAGTACCTTCAACAACTAGAGGAACATGGAATAGTTGCAGACACTAAAGCACACACAGTGGCTTACGTTTTTCTTGCTAATTATCACTTGAAAACAACAAAAAATTATGAAGCGGCTACATATTACGCCCACAAATGTCGAGACTATCCTGTAGCGAGAGAAGAAGGAAGTGCGGTACTTCGACAAATCTCTCAAATGAGAATGATCGAAGGATCTAAGCCTTGTGAGACTATACCTGAGGAATTCACTCACCCTACTCCTAGTCATATTCTTCATGGGATCGCCATGGATACAGACTCGCCTAGTGGCAACTTTGCACCGATGAAGTTGAGCTTTTCGCCTGGTCCAATAGACTCTGACACCAGCAATCTGTAGTATTATTTTGAAGGACTTGGATACTGATCTCATGTCGCTTTACTGCCACTGTCTTATATAGGCTACCTTGATGATTGATTTGATTAAGATTAGTAGACCAGTTCTCAACTTCTTACTCTGGTTGGCCGCTGGACCGGCTAATTTCTGCAGATCGCTGCTAACTGATCATGATGTCTGCAGTTACAAAGTGATCACAGACCACATGATGCTTTGCCATGCAGTTGCTATGCACCAAGGCAAACTGGCTAGGCGGGTGAACCACCTGTTTGCCCAAGAGGCCTCGCGGACTGGTGGTTGAGCCTGAGAACCACTGGATTACATTGTTTGGTTTTCATGGATCTCATGTTGAAGAATGTATATAATGCACGTACTTGCACAGACAAATCAATGAGTGTTATTAACGAAAATCGTAGGCTTTGTCTTTTCGGTTCAGCCAGTCGCTTTGCAGGGCCCCTCAGAGAGGTGGGGAAACTGTGGTGGTGCATAATGCCCGAGGCCCTATATCGTCAGAAATTTTTTCAATGAAGCTCAACTGCCATTTTTAGGAGGCTGAAAAACCTAGAAAAGACACTAATTGTGAGGTGCCCGAACGTTCTCAGAGAAGCCCTGGTGACAATTACAGGGATATGAAAATTTGGTTTTTCTAGACTGGTAGGCCTACAGGTGCCATACAGAATTTAGATAATTTGCATAGGTTGTACTAAATGGTTAAGTTATCTTGATGACTGAGCACTGTCACAGGGACACACACAACCTGACACTGGACAATCATTGTGTTCCTTGAACCATTCTTTCAAATGTTGTCGGTGGCCACCATGTTGGCAAAATGGACACCACGTAAAAGAATTCTCCATTATAATCCCATCTCTGTATATTATATCATTGTTATCATTGTCGGCTGCAGTTGTACCTAGGCCCATGCAGCATACACTACATCTGGGTAGTGCTTTGCGGCATTTGGGGCAACTTGTTGGCTTGCTGCTGTTGCCAGAGCCTTGGATTTTTATGCCACGGCCTCGGCCATCTGGAATTTTTGCATGCATAATGCTTTTACCACAGAAGTTACATTGTATGGATACACCTTGAAACGAATGTTTCGATTTTTGGGTGGAAATGGGTTTGCCAAAAACAGCATCAAACCAAGCACGTTCTTTCCAAAGTTGCCACAAGTCCAAAAGTTTTCTGTATGCATCGATTATAAAATCAGCTGTTTGGTTTCGTACGATATCTGATGATCCTCCTTGAATTAAACCGAGTGCGGCAGTTTGAACATCTCTCGTCTTTTCGATATAACGCTGCAGTAACTCAATGCCCAGTTTGGTTGTTAATCCAGTAGCAATAATCCCGTCTAAGTGACCATTTTTGGCAGCATCTTCACTCAATTCATCCAGGACTTCGACGAGGCTGTCATCGTTTAAATATGTGCATGCAAAGCCGATTCGATCGGACATACTCAAGTCTTGCATCCTTAGAATAGGTCGAAAGTCAGTTTTCGGCTCTTTTAATGCTTTGAGAAAAGAAAAGCCTGCTCTTAGGTACGCGTTTGGCATATTTTCTTGAAGATTGTCACACATTTCTTTCCAAAGCGGTGTGGCACCATTATCAGCGTAACCACTAATTGCCATGGCAACAACAGAATGTTGAAAAGAGGAGTCGCCAGATCCATGCTGCTTTAAAATATCAATAGCCAATTGCATGTTAAGGTGCCATAATGCGAGCGTCGCCGCTCGTTCGATGTTGCTCATTTTAAAGAGAGACGACCGAAAGTCTGATGGATCTCTTCTCAACTTCTCTACACCAAACCAGTCACACATGACCAAAGCTCTGTTTCTTTCTGCACTGGTGTATATAGTACATGATGAATTTGGAACACCTATCCATGGAATTGTTACATTAGCACTGTTTGTCTGTTTTAGCTCTGTTTGGAGGCCACAAAATCTGCTGTTAAAAATAGAATTGGTGCTTGAACTTCTACCCCATGGTGGTCTTCCCCGGTATGCAATGACTGGATTCACATCTTTGGTGACTGATATTGGAAGACTTGACTTTGCCATTTTGATCCATTTCCAAAATAATGACAAACTTGCATTATCAGGCTCTAAATTGAATTGCGAACTGCTATGGTCTTTTTTATCATCGAGTCCATATCCATTTGATGATCGCTTATACATAATTTGATCAATTCCTGGCAATGTGATTGCTTCTGATGTGTCGTTTTGCGATTTGAAAAAATGATGCATGTTGTTACATGCTGAGATTAATTCAGATCGGTCCGACCAACAAACAGAAATTCGCTCTGGAACTTTGGTACGATGTATAACACCATTTGTAGTGACAGCAATTAAGAGGTTTTCTGAATGTTGTAGCCATGAAATGGTTCCGATCTTTTCCTCATGATTTAATGGAAGTCGGACTATCTGTTCAACATGCCGATACGCAATATCAGAGTCACTGTCCGTCACCACAGTGTGTGAAGTATCATATATATAAACAGTATCTCCTTCATCAGATCCAGCGGATACAGTGGCTAAAAGACCACTTCTTGTAGGGCACCAGTCTGTCTTTACGATAGTTTGTTTGGTTGCTATGACAGCAGCAGGTTTTGAAAAACTTCGTAAATCCCAAATATTTATTTGGTTTTCTACGAATGATGCAAATCTGCTATCGAAACATGGGTCTTGACATAGACCGAAGACAGATTTAGTATTAACAATTTGTGACGGGGAACGAATAGATCGCATGTCATATAAGCGGAGATATTTCCCATTCACACCCGCTACTAATGTTTGTGGGTCTTTTTTAGTCCACATGATTGAGTTAACTGATTCTGCAAAGCATGAATCCATCGTTGGTACTTTGCTTTTGAGGTCGAGAAGTCCTGTGACATGTTCTTTTTTCGGTCTTTCGTGGTGAAGGTTGATGATAACGAGGGAGCCGTCAGAGCGGATTCTATCGAATCCCAACGCTAAATATTCCGGGTTAAATTTATTCCATGATAATGCTTTGCATGATTTCGATGCTTGGTAGAGAAGGACGCTTCCTGTATTGGGAGGCACTTTACAGAATGAAGGCCAAGTAACATAAACATTCCCATTTTCCATTCCAACGGCTAATGAGTCAGGAATTGTTGAATTTTGACCGAAGCAACACCATGTCATGCAATTCACATTATATGAGTTTACTTGTTGAGGTAAATCTGGCAGTGATGCTGCTGTCAGAGCAAAGTCATTTTTTGTTAGTATTGCATTTCTTGTTTCAGATGATAGCTTTAATTGCAGGAACTTGATAGAGTCATTCATGTTCAAAGCCAACAGCTCATTTTGATACGGATTGCCTATAAGATCCATAGCAATGTAAGGTAGGTAACTGAAAGAAATTTTTGACTTAAATTACTTGTCCCTGTTAATATGCTGATATCATGACTATCAAGTCACTGTGCAGTTTTACTTGATGATTGATTGGCCTATAGGCCTATACTGATTATAGCAGGACTACTTTGATTACATCCTTACATGTTACACATATCAGTCTGACAGATTTCTCAGACAGTAGACTACGTAACGTTGCATTAGCGCATACGGCATTAGGCACTATAGTCAGTGCCTACGACCCGCAGCGCTGCAGGCAAAGCTGCTGACGCCTCTCAGCCTGAAGTTGCCTGCTCGGGCTTTTGAAATTTGAGTCACTGAGGACTTCGCACTACGCACACGGACATCTAGCGTCTCATCCCTTTTTATCCTTTCCGTCAGATGGCAGTCGCGGTCCTCAAAAACTTGACGCAGCCGCAAATCCATAAACGAATGCTTGAAGAGAGAGAGAGAGCGAACTTTATTTTGTCAACCAGGAACGTATTAAGTACAAGGTACATGAAATCATATTATTTGTATACGATACTGACAGGGTGGCGCGATATGATTTTCCAGTCTTCATGTCGGAGCCACCCTGGAGTAAGGAGTAGGCCTATCACAGATAACCAAGACCAAACTACTAAACTATCTATAATCATATATGCGGTTTTAGTACACAGGTTGGGTAGGTAAACACACAAAGATTAAATTAAAAAGGTTACTGCATACGACAAAATAAAGAAAGGAGTGAAATTTAATAATAATAATAAATAAATGTTAATAAATATATAATAATAAACAATATAATAATAGTAATTATAGATAACAATAAAAAATAATGATAAATAGGGTCCACTGCAAGTTGCACGTGCGCATGCGTTCCCGAATCTTTGAATCAAAATGAGTAAATGAGTAAACAGTACTTCCCTCACCTTGCGAGAAACCTTCTATCAGAAATCAGGTTACACAAGTAGCCTACACCTGACCTGCCTATCTTTGGAATGATGTTTGGCAGAAAAATCAATCGCTAGATGAGAGTGAAGAGCAATACAATTGAGCAAAGAACATGTCCTGTGATCAGAGAGAATGCCGCCTGATTTTCGCCTGACGTTGCTGGTCGCTGTTGGAACGGAACTACACGCTCGTCGCTCACGTGATGTGTGAGTTCGTGCATTGGCGGCGCGTAAGAAGTGAAATGAAATTCATTCATGCGAAATGTTAGCGTAGGTATTGTCCGTTTCGAATCGGTAATCGGTGCAAAGGGCATAAATAAAATATTAGCTTGGAGTGTAGGAGAAATATCTCTGCTCGAAACTATCGTATGGGTTTAAGCCTGCGTTATTGCTGAGGGATCGGTAGCGCCTTCTAATCGTACTACCCTACTAAGCTTTTCAGGAATAGATTATTATGCTAGTGTAGTTCTGTAACGTAGGTAACATGATCCGACAATTCATTATTCTGTTCGCGATACTGTCAGTGGTACGTTGCGATGTGTCAGGGCAAAGCTTGGTCGTCGAAGAGCCGTCGTATGAAGAGAAGGCTCGGCAACGTCTGTTTTATCACCCCACTGATTATAACGATGGCGAATACTTGGACAAGACCGTTTTCATCCCAATATTTGTACGGAATAAGGAGCACTCGTTGCCTTACTTTTTCAAAGCTATAGAGGATCTGGATTACGACAAAAAACGGATATACATATGGATTGTATGCGATCGTACAAGCGATGACTCAGCAGCACAAATAAATGCGTGGGTGACGGCTGTGCAGTCGCAATATATCAAGGTGGAAGCAGATATACAGGGCGGTGCATGGCATTATCCAGGACAAACTAGTGATCTATCATGGACGAAAGACAGACATTTAAGGATGTTAGAGCTTCGCCAATTAGCTTTAAATAAGGCAAGAGCAGCATGGGCAGATTATATATTATATGTTGATGCTGATAATATATTAATGAATCCATTCACCCTACGGCATTTAATATCGAAGAATAAGGTTGTTGTGGCACCGATGTTGTATTCGCCGTCATCGTATACGAATTTCTGGGGAGGTATGAATGAAAAGGGATATTACAGACGAACTGATGAATATTTTCCGATCATAAATAATGAGATAAATGGTACCTTTGCTGTCGCTCTCGTTCATTCAACATATCTGATCGATCTTCGAAGTAGAAAATCAAGAGAGATACAATATCTACCGATACGTAAGGATTACAAATATAATTTTGATGACATAATCATTTTCGCATGTCATTGCAAATCTGTCGGAATCAACATGTACGTGGACAACACCGTGTTTTATGGATACATGCCGGTGCCTCTTGATGAGTCACAAACTTTAGAGGATGAGTTTGATGCATTTTTGCATTTAAGAATGGAAGTAATGACAGAGCCACCTGTTGGAGTTGGAATCGAAATGCAAAAATCTGTATATGTGAGTGAAAGAAACATTACACCAAGCAAGTTAGGTTTTAATGAGATTTATATCATCAATTTGAAACGACGTCAAGACAGACGTACTAGGATGAAAAAAGTTTTAAAATTACAAGGAATTGATTTCACTATTTTTGATGCGGTTGATAGCCAGACATTGAATGAAAGTTATCTAGAGATGATGGGTATTAATATGCTTCCAGATTACATCGATCCGTATTCTCAACGTGCTTTAACATGGGGTGAAATCGGATGCTTTATGAGTCATTTTCATATTTGGAACGACGTCATAGAAAAAGGTTATGAGAAAGTCATCGTTTTGGAGGATGATATAAGATTCCAAACGTCATTCGTTCGAAAAATTACAGATTTAATGGAGCGTATCGAATCAGCTGAGTTTAAATGGGATTTAATCTATATCGGCCGAAAACGGTTGAAAAATGTGCAAGAATATCGTGTTGATGAGATCGAAGGTTTAGTAGAACCTGGATATTCGTATTGGACTCTTGGGTATTTGTTGTCTAAATCTGGTGCAGAGAAATTAAAAGATGGCGATCCTCTTGGTAGGATGGTGCCTGTCGATGAATATATTCCTATCATGTTTAATAAACATCCAATTGATGCATACTCTGAGAATTTTCCAAAACGAGATCTAATCGCATTGTCTGTAGATCCGTTGTATGTGTTTCCGACGCATTATACCAAAGACATAAATTATTTTAGTGACACTGAAACATCTTCTATATGGGATGCTAGTAGTGAAGAAAACTCTGATGTTATTAAAGAGGATAGTGCTAGTGAAGATAGCAAAGCAAGTGAGGAGAAAGTGACTTTTCCCAAGGAAGAGTTATGATAGGTCTACTTTGTGCTCTCATCCATTGACGTGTATTTGATTGTAGTAGTAGAGCTTGTGAATTATAAACTGGGCTGGAATAAAATTTAAATCTGTTGGCTCATTCTTATCTTCATAAATGTGGATTGTACACAATTGGCTCCATTATTTTCGACTGTATTTCTTGCCTTATAATAGAAATCATTTTTTCTGTGTTACATCTGTTGCAATAGTACCTTCAAAATGCCTGGAATCATTGTTGGTCAAATTTTCTACATTATGCAGTCAAATTTTATTCCACACATTAGGTGTTGAACACCGCTATCAATTTTTGATTTTTGCTATTAATTAATTAACCTGTGATCTTGGTGTTCTAAAACCACAAACCCATCCATTTCGATAAGTTGTGTCTGAACTCTGGAGTTTTTGTCTCAAAATCCTCTTATTATTGATGTTATATTGATAAGATATATTGCTTTTATAAGCTACTGATATTTTCTCTCATATCAATACTTTCGTTTCAATATGAGTATGTGTATTATAATATCATCATTATTATCATCATCTCGGGTGACCTCTCTTGAGGATCACCCAAACACTTCCGATTACTTCCCCGCAGTCCACGTAATCGTGACTTTAGCAACTCCTAACACCAGGCTCCATACACATTTGCCCGTTTTCGACCTCATTATCTGATTTTCGGTGCATTAACGTCACCTGTTTTCATGGTCTGCATTTTCAATATTTCTGCCCTATGACGTCATAATGTCATGTGATTCTTTATAATTCAAATCTTAAACTTTACTTTTCATTCCATCTTCCACTTGATGAAGGAGCAGAGCTCCGAAAGCTTGTGTATTATATACCAATAAACTGGACTGGACGTTAAATCTGTGGTGACTCATTATATTCATTACTATTTGAATCGTCCGCCATCGGCTCCACTATTTTTAATATCATCATTGCATGATGCATTTATTGATCATCTCATGTTATTGTGTCATGTGCAGTGCATCGTTCGTGGGTTGGTATCTAGATCTATAACTTCCTTTACCTGCAGTTATCGCATCTGGCTCGGTCATCAATAATGTTTGTTATGCATCGTTGGTGAAACTAACGATTTCCTTTAAACTAAACTAAACTTTAACATAAAAGTAGTATTTGTAGCCACTTTCAGCATTCAGAATCAATGTCACTTTTCTGCAGGATGTACTGTAGTGTATGTTTATGCAGTGATTGATCTTTGCCGATGATGTACCGGTACCGGTATATTCTAAGAATCGTTATACAAATTTGCAAACAACATGTATAATGTCAGTGTGTGCCGATATGAAACTTCTTATACATCATTTGTTAAGTATAACACATAGGTGCCAGCACAGCTGTAATGACGTAATGTGCCAAATTGTTTATTTTCAAAATATCCCAATATTATTTGCATACTTGCCTCTAAATACTGAGAAGACGTTTTATATTATGGTACTGTTGTTTTTGTAAAATTTTCGACTGGTGCCGGCTAAACATTGATTATTTCTATTATTTCTAGCATTATCTAGTACGTCTTAAACCATAGGTGGGTCTGGTCGTGTTATCTGATTCGAACACATATGTCCCCGTGCCTAGTCTGCTAAGAGCACAATCACACAATGCCTCAATTTACAGCGGATGAGATTGAAAAGGCCAAGCAAAGCGGTCAAACTTTACTCGTAAAGAATGGCAAAGTATTTGATATTTCAAATTTTATTAATATTCATCCCGGAGGAAAGGATATTGTCATGAAATGGCATGGCAAAGATGTGACTAAGATTATGGAAAAAGGCACTCACAAACATAGTGAAAATGCCTACAAATGGTTGGAACAACATTACGTTGGTGATTTAGTGACGAAAAAGGATGAAAATGCTGATAAAGAAATTGATCTGGAGCCGGATTTGGTAAATTGGTCAGAACCGGTGGTTTGGCAAGTTGGACATTTAGGTGCCAAATATCATGATTGGGTTGACACACCTGTTGATAAGCCTTTACGTCTTTTTAAGAGTGACTTTGTGGAGTATTTCTCTAGCACCAACTGGTATGTGATACCAATGTTCTGGTTACCGGTGATCACAACAATTTTGCTGACGACTTATCATAGTTACAATGAGATTGTGTTTTTCCAATCGGTACCGTTCATGAGCTTTTCCTGTTCCAAATTGGTTATGGTTCCTTGTTTTATTTTGGGGATATTTGCATGGACTTTCCTCGAATACGCACTTCATAGGTGGTTGTTCCATGCTAACCCTCCTGTGTCTTCATACTGGCTGATCACGTTGCATTTCTTGTTACATGGACAACATCACAAAGTGCCTTTCGATAAAGGAAGGTTAGTCTTTCCCGTTGTTCCTGCCGTTATCATGGCGACTATGCTTTACGCTTTGCTGGCTGTGTTCTTAGTGACACCGATTCGTCATGCTGTTCTCGCAGGGATTCTCGCGGGTTACTTGGCTTATGATTTAACCCATTATTATTTGCATTATGGATCCCCGTCGAAAGGTAGCTACTTCTATGACTTACGTGCTTACCACGTCCGACATCATTTCCAAAATCCTGAGCTAGGGTTTGGGATTTCTAGTAGGCTCTGGGACTATCCATTCAACACACTTCTCACAAAAGTAGACAAATATGACTAGTTTGAATTACGGATGCTTGAATCCATATTTACTTTTACTTGTTTGCGTAGTTCTTTTTTCAACGTTATCCATGCGCCTTTTATTAATCAGGATCATGTCAAGTGATATTTGACATTACTAATGGCTCTATAGGTTAACCATTTAGCTTAATACCATGAAATGACAATCCTTATAACTATACTATCGTAGCTGAAGAATTTGTCAGACTATAGTCTTGATTTATCATTTATATCGTGATGGTACCAATATCTTATATCCTGTTTCTGTTAATAATGCTATGTTGAAATCATTTGAAAAATTGTGCATGACTAGGCTATACGAAGCGCACTGCAATCATGGTCTGAACGGATGCATCGATCTCAATTTCGGAGATAGATAATAATCGCCGATTGGAGGTCAGAGGTCAAGTCTGGATGCTCTCCTGATTAGGGATGGGTGCATTGAATTGAATACTAGGAATCGATTCACAAATCATTCGAATCGTTTGAAGACAATTTCGAATCGTGATCTATAGTGCCACCTAGTGTTTGACAACTAGTCTGTGATTTACTCTGATCATCCATCATCTAACGATGACTCGAATGACAGATAAAAGCATGAAAGAAGTTTTGCGAGTAATACGGTAGCCTATCGTGACATTAATCTTCGTGGTTGTTTTATTTGAGCCTCTGTCATATCAAGACCCCAAGGACTGTGTAACGTTTCATAGCTAAAGATATGTATAGTTGTATAGGCCTACTCTATGTGTTGGGCTTTAAGTAAATTGTTTACCCACATAGTACAGTAAAGCACACACAATCCCTTGCTGTTTTAATTCGTGTAAATGTCATGTTTGTAGGCTAATTCCATTAAAAATTCACACCGTGACTATGTTCATGGTGAATTTGTCCGGTACCGTATTATAGAGCAAAGCAATCCGGTACACGACTCTTATCCATACGACGCGATTAGTTGACGCAAAAAAATCAGGCTCTAAATATCAAAAATCCCAGTGCAGTTGACATTTATGTTGAGACGATATGGTTCGAAAAAATGCAAAGTTCTTCAAATTTCTCCTATTCATTTTATGTATGAGTTCGATGATGTCATAAAGAAGATTCACCGCAGATTTTCACCCTCAGTTGATGAAGCAGTGGAGCTTCAAAAGCTTGTGAATCTTACTCTTGATAAACCAAGACTAGGCGTTAAATCTGTGGCGAATCTGTCTTTTATATGATATCAATTGAGCGTCCGACGATGGGTCCTCTATATTCGTAGAAATTTTGATAAGGAATTTCTACCTCGACGACATGAAATAGTTGAAAATATTAATTGATGATGATATTTTTGTTACAAAATTTGTAGCCTATGCAAATTCACTCTCCCACATGTCATTCAATACGTGTCGGTGTGAGCGTGCGGTTTATCTCATTTATGGTGTGTTTTAGACTATGGTTTAATGGAATTTCAATCTCTAATTTTTCGGTACCATCGCTAGGCTACATAAAATAGAATCTGCTTTGTTCCAGTTGGTGGTGCTGTCTTTAGCGCCTTCTTTAATGTGTATGAATGATTTTAGATTTGATTTAGGTATTGTAAGCTTTGACCTATGCTCTCTGAGCTTCGACCTTTAGGTTATGACCTCTTGGTGCTGACCTATGACCTTTAGGTTGAGGCGTCTTAGCTTTGGCCTCATAGCTTGCAATATCTTTTAGACCTTACAAATTTTATACAGGCACTTGCTAGAAGTGCCTAAAATGTGGTCGGAAGATAAAATCAACTTTGTGCTTTATGGATTGGATTAAATAATGAAATATGAATATAAACTGATTGTTTGTTGTTGTTGTTATTAGTGTTTGTAATGTCACTTCATTTTCGCATTTTATATCTTCATTCCTTCCTGTCCGATTCTATATCGCATTGGCATTTACGCATTTCATGCATTTTGTGAACCAGACGTTTTCTTCTAGTGCTAGATGATATATTGTCTGTATGAATGGGAATCATTTCTCTTTGTCAATTTGCTGTTTCCTGTGTGACTTGAAGCACTGAAAACTAAGCAAATCGACTCGTACATTGCTCGAAAATCATTATTCTGTTATCAAGTATGGATGGATGAGTTGGTAGGGAACTAATGAACATTTGTACAAGGTCTATTACGATTATGACCCAAGCATTTTGGTATTACTGGTACTTGTTCATCGATTATGATGCAAGTATTGTAATGTATGGCCAACCAATACATTATCATTGCCATAAATACAGCTCATTTGAATTGGAGAATTTTTGCTATTGATTTCTGTCGCTCAAGTAACTCGAGTTCTGTAAACCCGGGATTTGTTGCTTAAATATGAAAACGTGATTGCAAAAAACACTGCCCTCATTCCATGCATGCAGAATCGACACATTACAACAATTTCATGCTAGTTCTGATGAAAAATATCCAAAATTATTATCACAATTCTGTCAACTCCATAGTCATGACTGCAGCAGGTCTTTATTTAAAGGGGACACCTCGTGAAATTACGATAATGGCTTAGTTGAAAGATGAAATTGTTTGACAATTGTCATTTCCCACAAAAATCAAAAGTATTACTTGTGTGAGATCCCTTTGAAATTGGATCTCGAAAGGGTTGGGTCTGTGTTTGTCTGGTCCCTGCGCAGTTCGTTGGAGATTCGTACGATCGGTACGAATATTGTGTGGCGTCGGCAGTCATGGGCAGCGGAACAGGTTATTACTATTATTATAATAGGGGTTGGTCGAACATGTGAAGCAAGTACCAGCGACTTCACTTTCATTTAAGCCATTGATCGGACGATCTTTTTAATCAGGCCTTATCGTTTTTGTTGTATTTCTAATATAACATGTCAACTCTTTAAGCTCTTCTACGTGCGGTATGTGCATCATTTATATCGTATCAGAATCCTGGTGAAAAAAAAAACAAATAATTTATTGTGTATTAAAAAGTAGTGAATTTCTTGCATTATTACTAATTAATGATAGTAAGAGAATCCAATGAAATTATAGTTTTGTCGTGTTAATCGTGTGATATTTTTTGCAGATTTTAATATCATAAATATCTATAAACGTCAGATATAAAGAACGATGTCTAATTGTCTAATGTGGTAAAAAAATGGATCTTGGTATACCGTATCCTAAATAAAAACTCTTGATAGATGTAGATGGTTTGAAGAGATGGAATCTTGGAGCATGATTTTGTGAGCAGCCGGCCAATGTACTTGCTAGACCTGCATGTCAATTTTAAATGTGTTGGAATTGAAATTAGTGGGTGAAGTGTGGGATCTGTCAGTTTTTAATTTCATTTGTTGGTCGCTGTGTATAGGCCTACTTAAGAATTGGCAAGGGAATGCTTGATAGATACGTGCGGGTTAGGCATCATTTTCATTCCAATTCTCTGAGGACTATTTGTGACAAATTGCTGGTAGTTCTCATTTGTGTAATGCGGAACCGTCACGTCGTAGTTTTTATTCGATGTCGATTGCAATTCTATGATTGATAGCCTAATCAGTTATTCAACGCGTCGTAGTACTAACACTATTTTTGAGAGTTTCACTGTCGGTACCGTACTGACTGAAGTTCGACTGATACTTGTAAATGATACCAGATTTTTCTAAATATCTGCAGGCGAGAGCTATAACCAAGTCTTTTTTTCGTGCCAATAGGTACAATGGCGTCTGATAATAGTAGTAGCTCTAGCAAAATTATTGTGTGGTGTCTATTGGGTGTCGCTGTCCTCATCCTTTTGAAATCGTACAGGGAGCCATCGTCATACGAATTCGTTGCTGTCTTCAATCAGCGACAATATGAGAATGAATTTCGTTTTGCTTCCTATTATCAAGACAACATGGTCCTACAAGCCGAACCACACAATGCTATAATCTGGGGTTATGGCAGGCTGGGTTCAAATGTAGAGATCTTAGTCAGTGGTCAGTCATATACTGCAAAAGTTGATCGTATGATCGAAGGTCTGGGAGTATGGAAAGTTGTTTTGAACCCGTACGCTGCAGGAAGTCATGTTACTGTAATGGCGACGCAAGAAACAATAAACGCAGTCCAAACAACAATATTGATAAATAATGTACTTTTCGGTGATGTGTGGGTTTGTAGTGGGCAGAGCAACATGGTGTTTCCAATAGCACACATGTTCAACTCCACCGACGAATTGGATTTGGTGTCAAAATATCCAGATGTGCGTATTTTTACAGCGGCACAGCTTACCTCTGAGAAACCGTTGTACGATTTTGAAGGAATAAGTCGACCGTGGGAAGTCCCGACTGTGGATTACGTACAATCATTTTCTGCAGTTTGTTGGGTGTTCGCACGTCATTTACACGATAAATTCAAAACACCAATTGGTTTGGTGCAGTCAAATTGGGGCGGTACGCCGGTGGAATGTTGGTCTTCGCCGCAAGCTTTGAGTGAATGTGGACTTGCTAATAAGGAAAAATCTCCTTATGGAAAACCACGACACCCCTTTTATAGTGAGTATGATGTTCCAACTCAGAACTCTGTGTTGTGGAATGCAATGATACATCCGATTTTGAATATGACAATTAAAGGAGCCATTTGGTATCAAGGAGAAGCAAATGCTTTTCGTAATATAGACAGTTACAATTGTTCCTTTCCGAATATGATAAAGGACTGGAGAGAATCATGGTTAGAAGGAACAGCTGGTCACACCGATGAGATATTCCCGTTTGGTTTTGTGCAGCTTGCCTCTATTACGTCTTCACCTGAGAATGGACGGTTTCCTGTGGTCAGATGGCATCAAACAGCAGACTTCGGATATGTACCAAATTCAGCTATGCCGAATACATTCATGGCTAGTGCTCTCGATCTCACTGATCTGCAATCGCCGTACGGATCTGTTCATATCAGAGATAAAGAAGATGTCGGTAGCAGACTTGCATCGGCCGCCTTACACCATGCTTTTAAAGTTGGTCCTGATGAGCAAGGGCCTTACCCAATCGCTTCAGTACAGGATCTTGGTTACGTTGTTCTTAAATATTCCTCTGACAACTTGGTTGTCGATGACGATGCGAAAAGCAATTTCGAAGTTTGTTGTCATGACAGCCATTGTGATGTCAGCGATTTTACTGAACAAGGCATGGCTGAATGGCTCCCTTCAGGTATTAATGATTATGGAACGGATACAATCCAGATTCTAGGACAAAACTGTGATGACAAATCTGGGGTGAAGCGAGTTCGCTATGCGTGGAAATCTACACCTTGTGAGTTTAAAAAATGCCAACTTCATTCCAAGCAAGGTTTTCCTGCCCCACCTTTTATTATTGACGTACCTCACTCTGAGAAAATTGCAGATAAACTTACTGTTTACTAAATTCATGTATATACTGTCTCAGATCATTATTGTGACAAACACAATATGCAAATATTATATGGCTTTTACTTTTTGGCATTTTACCAAATAGCCTTCCGTAATGACTTATAGTGTACCGGTATATACTATGTAACTTGTGAATGTAGGATGCTGATCATTTTTGTTCGTGCGTGGACTCATGAACTTGTTTTTAGTATCATAGGTACCTTGGCTTTGTTCTGCGGAGTTGTTGAATTCTAACCAGAAACGCCATAAAAAAGGTGGTAGGGACCCGTTTTTACTTGACTGTATTACTTGAAATTCATGGTGTTGAAACGTATTTTTTACGACATCAACACATTGCCGAGAGATTTTCATAATGCACTTTTATTGTGATTCCCCCAATTATTGGTGAATTTTGTCAATTGATAATCCATTTTTCTTATTGTAATAGATAGAATTTTAAGTCACCACAGATTTAATGTCCAGTCCAGATTACACACGGGAGAAATTGTACACAATTCATTACAATTGCTCGCTATTTGGACTCGTTATTATTACCAACTGTGAATTATATTTCCGTACACTGGACTGGACGATCGGTTGTACGGTAACTTATTCTATCTATTACTATTTGGATTGTCTGCCCATGGCTTCACTATTTTTCATATTTTTTATTGTACATTCCAGTCAAATAAGATTTGAAGTACGGTAATCCTAATTAGACTAGAATTACATAATGACGGGGACAAAAGCACTGAAAACAATATCGCAAGAAACATTTGATAATGTCGTACAAGAGAATATCGAGGATTTTGACATGGAACATGAAGAAGCATTGAACGACGCTATCGAACAGTTCAAATCTCAGGTAAAGTACCGTTTGGTTATCATTTTCTCAGGCAGAGGTACCATAGTCATTGTTTTAGGCAGAGATGGTGCCATGTGTGTCATGTGTCGCAATCGCAACATGCTATCTAGATTTCTTTTGTGGGTACTTTCCTCGTATTTTAATTACATAATTAAGGGCATTGTTGTTTTTGAAAAGACTAAACAATTCTCTGTATAAGACATGAGCTTTGTGAGATGGCAGATGCCTTCAACTGTGGTTTTCAAGTTTCAATCTACCGGTAATAGGCCTATTGTATCAACTGATCCTGATTTCTCCATTGAGACTACCGAATGTGTTTTGCAACACCATATCTTGTTCTACAGTAGGTACAATGCTGAGGTGGCCCATATCACAGGACTAACCTAAGCCAAGCAACCCGTTTCAGTCATGAGTTACTACATCCTTGGACTATGCTCTATAGTCTCTCTAGAGTAAGTAATCACTTCCACCCATTGAAAGATTATATTCCATTGTGGATCTTTTGTTCTGCATCTTTTCTCCTTACTTGTTTTTGTTTATCTTTTCTGTTCATGATATACTCCATTCTCTTTATCCCAGTTCCACAATATTCTATGAAATTCATTGAAGCAGCTTGTTGTAGAGCGTGGTATGATTTTCTTTTGTGACGAAGACAATGCCATCACTCCACCATCTACTATAAAGCCATGCCTACTGTCTGACTTAATCCAACTTCTTACATTTCTTGCTTAGTCATAAAACTTGATAATAGTGGATGATGTGATAATTTTGATAGTTGTGTCATAACTCACAACAGTATAGTCCTATGTATTAGAAACTTAGTTCTCAAGCTTTTGGAGCTCTGCCTTTGATTCCTTCGATGTTGAGCTGCCTAATGTTGAAACGAACACCCCGTTTTTAATGGCTGGGACCCTGAAAAGGGTGGTTCAGGGGTAGCCACTGAAAAGCTTTTTGTGTGTCTAAACGCCTTCATCAGTCGAAAATGGTTAGGAATCAACCAACGTATAGTCGTATCATGCATTTATTCTTTATTAATTTCGATTCGTGTACGCTGTGACTACTTAGCTTTCTAATAGAGCTATAAATTTATTATGTTAATGAGTAATGTCTCGTTGTTTCTTTATGATGTTGATGAATAGGTCGATGCATAACGTTAAATGCATTTGTAAAATTGCAACTGAGCAACTGCAACTCTCAACTTACATAACGTAATCCATTGTTAAATTACACCGTATATATGGGTACACACAGCTAAAAGAAATAATTTCTCTTGTTTCATTGAAATTTGAAATTTCTGGTCAAAACAACGGACCTCGTTGAGTAGGCATAGGTGAAACAGTGCATTCCACTTTTGTAAATTTACTGACTGTGGTGCGTTGTGAGCACGTTGTTTGCTTATGAGACCGGCACCTTCGACTACAAAGTGCTCCACATAGGTTTCAGTGAATTTGTTTTGACGAAATCACAAACACCCAAGTCTTTGGCCAATATGAACACTGCAAAACATCATTTCAGTAACTATAATAAAGCTTTTGAATTTGGCTATGTTGTACTGAACTAGGCCTATAATATTATTCATATATCACAGGTACCTCTATTTGTCTTCAGGGTGTGAATATTAGCATCATTATTAAAGAAGTTCCTACAAATGGAAAACATAAAGTAGCCTTGCTTGCCAACTCTTTATCTGATATCTTAAGCCAAGAGGAGAGCTGGGATAAAGGTGGGTTGTAGACTATTTTTTTTTCTTTCACTTTTTGTGCTCTCTATTGTTCGAAAGCTTTCTTCCCTAAATAATAGTTCTCATTGCCTAGTCAACAATGATTCCTTACAATTCATATGTGGGGATCAATGTTCGAAAGCAAAATGTCAAACTGCCTTTTCCGTATTCTTGTCTAGTACCGTATAAGCTTTGTTTGGCACTTTTGATTATCGCTCAAATTTCTGCGAACTTTTTATGAGCAAAACGAAATATAATACTATTAATATTAATATGTTAATTTCTTAGGAAGCTCGTTAGCTTTTTCTTTGTGTGTGCAAATTCTTATTTAAACACTTTGACACAGGTTTTGTAAATATCCATATGTTCTAATGTAAATGATATAAATGTCGGCTATACCGCATATCAAATCGTATACCATTATTCGAAATCTTTTATGATTGGAAGGCAATTTTTTTCCAAGTAAGCACATGGTTCCCCATGAGCACAGTGCTCCACGCAAGTACATTGTTCCTCGTGAACACGTGGTTCCTGTGCTGTGAGCACAATGTTCACAAAAATGCTCGTATTATAATCTTTTTATTTGCAACGTCACCAGTTGGAACACCTTTTTTTCGAGGCTAGCTGCGTCTCTGTTGTAGCCTATAAAGTTGGTTCACTAATCAGTGATATATACTATTCTTCATTGGTACCTTGAAAAATTCATCGAAGAAGTACATTTTCCTTCTCAATTTTCTATTTACCGTAGAATCCACTGTGGACACAATACGATCTTTAAAAGTTGAATTATCGAGTGACTTATCAAAACGGTATCATGCCTCAAAAACAACGGATATTAGTAAAAATCTTTTCCAGATTTGTGTGCAAGCGACACAAAATTCACGTTATGAGACAGGTTAGTCGACTCTTGTGTCTTGTTACATCACACATCTTATGTTTACTATTGCCTGTTCTAAATTGATGATGTTTATTGGATCTGAATTGCTTTTTAGAGTCGTTCAAAGCTTACTGTGCATTAGTGAATGGGCAACCGGATGAAGCGTCTTGGGATCATATGGAATTTTTCATTCGTCATCTTCAAGGTAGTTATACACTGTTCATTTGTAACCCTAGACCATACACTGCTGACTATAGACTTGGATATTTGGCCTGCTTTTTTGGTGTAGTAACCTGAATATTCCGAATCGATTCAAATCTTTTGTGAAATGGTATTTTAGAGCAAAATCCCTCCCTGTGTTTTAGTCTACAATGACCCTCAATAGCATAAGACTGAAGGCATGTCGATTTGGTTCGATTCAAATAAAGTATTCAATTCGTATTTGTAAACACAAATGATCCAATCTGCCTGTCCCAAACTTCAAGCCATTATTATTTTGCATTCGTGCTCCACGTCATTTTCATTTTCTTAGGCAAACAGATTCATTCACAGGGTTGTAGTTTCGTGGTTTCAGAAGCTGTAGTTTAGGGTTAAAAGCTATTTATGGAACTGAATCATGTTGTTTCGTCGTGACTAATGTCTAGGATTTGAGAGTAAATATGTAGAAAGAAAACTTTCAAATTTGCTAATCAGTCTAAAATCTAAGTAAATTGGAATTTGGAGGTACCACACAATGACACAACAACTGGGTCACCAGTAGTTGATGCTTGTAGTTTTATATTCTATCGTTCAGATTGTCGTTAATTAGTTGATGAAGGTAGCCTTGGGAATAAACACACTGGCTGTTGTGACGTACGTCAATTGATTACACATTCCATTAGTCATCTTGCACGTTTGCAGAACTGCATCATATCCCTGTCTCGTAATAAATTTCAATTCCAACTCGGGCTTCTGGATCGATAACTCATAGTCGAATTCATTGTATATGTAAAAATCTGTCGAAATTTTATGTTCCTCAAATTGTTGCTTAATCTTGAAGATTTTGTGATGAAATATTTAGTGTTGCTACTTGCTTTGCAACATTGTGGTCGTTTTTCTATCAGCAATTGACACATTCATGAATGCAGTGGATATTTGAACGGAGCTGTTGATTTGTTTGTAGTTAGTAAGGGAACAGTTAAGCACTGTGTAGTAACTCATTACTAAATTGATCATCTTGAAATATGAAATATTGATGATTTTTTTGAAAATTTGAACAGTAGGCCTAATTGCAATTTTTTGAAATGAGAAATTGGCCGGTCAGTGATTTATGAAGTATATATAATATATAGTAAGTGCTAGGCTTATGCAAAGCATAGACTGCAAACCCTAAACCATAGCTACCCAAACATTTTCCTGTTAGGGCTACAGAACATTCCCTCGATGTGGAGCAAGACCGTACAGAGAAAAGTGTCATAAGTTTTCAAAACTGACAGTTTCTGGATATTTCGTCGGTCCGTGTAGGCTACTATCCAAAATATAGACATATCCGAAGCCTGAAAATCTAGGTCCTGAACTTGGCTAATGCCCTAGTGGAATTACATATTAATAAGTGAAATGCATTGGCCGTATTGGTGTTGGAATTCTTAGGTAGCTCTGATGTTCTTCTCCTAGATACGAACGATTCTGATCAAGCAGAGGTGATATGCAATATTTTGAAAAATCTCTGCACTATGCAAGAACATAACAGACAAACTCTTGTCAAATTGGGAATTATTTCAACACTCATGGAGGCAATGGAAAAATACATCAGTGAGTATTTTTAGACCAAATATTGAGATGCCGAAATTTTCAAATTCTTTCAGTTGAGCCCATTATGATATAGGCCTAACGATACTGTGTTAGAGTTTTGGTATGCGATCATCCGCATAGTTTCTGTATTTCTCATTGCTAAGCCATTGCTAAAAATTAGTGTAAACCAGTCGACCGTAATATATAGTGGAATGTGGCACCTTTCTAAAAATCAGTTCTGCTAAAGTGATGTCTTGGTTGATAAGGGCTGGAATGTTTTAGCAATGCAATGTTTGTTATCACTATGCACAATATGCGAAAAGATTTATAAATTTGTCTCTTGTGCTGCTTGTAGGCTCTGGAATTTCGTAGATTATATAAATTTATGTGATGCATGTTGTCATGTCCCATGTCGGTATCAGGTGGGCTGCATGTTAATAATCTCACTGGATTGCTTGTACTAACATAAATTGAAAACTATGAGTGTGCAGCTCCCACACTCTCTCTCTCTCTATAATTATATATATATATTTCCCTCGTTCTCCTATTTTCCATGTGTTTCTCCTCCATAGGGCCTATTAACTTGTGGTTGATGACGTGCCATACCTGTAACTAAACATCTTGTAGCCTATTGAATTGGTAAACGTCAAGATTTCACTGCCCTATTAGTGTATGTTTTAAAATTCTGTTGCATCCACGCTACCGGTAATGTAGTGTAAAACTGGTCGACTGATTTTGCAGCCTTGCTTGCCTTTTACAACCATTGCGTTTGAATTTGATAATGCAATCCCAATTGTGTTCGAACTACCGGTTCCCAGTGTGTTTGCATTAGTTCAGTATATAGACCCATATTTCTTTTGCCAAATGCGACAGGCTATCCTCTGTAAATATAGGCCTATATAGACATCAGGCATTCCTTTGTACTTATATTCTACCAAACAAATACCGGCATGTTGCGTAACTCTGTTAACAAGTCATGTACGATATGTCCTTGAGTTCTCTGGATAGGTGATAGGTCTATGCTTGAATAGAATCGTGATACTGGTACCTTAAAACTTTGAATACAGCTCTACACGGTAATGAAAAATCAATAAAAAGTAACCTACTTGTATTGCAACCTCAGCTTCCTTAGTTGAAGGAAGCCGACTTGATTGACTATCTATGTGCTATCAATCATTCACCATATATGCCTATATAATGCAAAGCTTTTCCTGGCAATCTTGTCTTCAAAATTTGATTACTTTCCCAGTTGTGAAACCTCAACGCGAGTAGTTTTTTTTTTCTAAAAGCAGTTTAATTTTATCTAACAGACAGGCGGACATGACATTTAGTGATACCATAGAATTAGAATTAAGGAAGGATGTATATATATTGTATAAACAATCAGATATTTTTCATCCGTTTCTTCTTGTGATGGTGCATTTCTGTTAAGTGTTTGATTAACGGTTGTATTGTTTTAAAATTCTTCGTACCAGTATTTAATTTATATTTGACAATGAGTCTGCTTAAATCATATGACTGTGATTTAGCCTTTTACCTTGTTTAGATTATTCAAGAATTTCTCCCGTTTCAGAAAATGTCGGTGTGATCCGAGAATGTTGTGGGACTTTTCGTGCGTTAACTTTAGACGATGATGTTCGAGTCGAATTCGGTCAGTCTCATGAACATGCTAAAATGATTGTCACAGAACGGAGTGGATTGCAACGATTTGTTAATGTTTTAAAAGGTTTGTTCTTGCTTATTCTATCCCCTTTTTAAATTTAGGATGTTCCGAACCAGGATTAGATAAGTACTCGGACTAACATTTGGCATAAGTTTGTAAGCGAGCCCCTGAGTACGAACTAGTTCGCTCAGTCATGGCAAGCATTCACTCAATTATTTTGTTTTTTGAAAGAAGGCTGTATCGATAATTTGTTGCTTGCACTCTCTAGGATGACAAAATAGGATATTGTATGAATACTAACATACGCCCGTCATAGATGTTTTACTACACACTGATGGTGATGTAATGCATCCGCACTCTCGTTTTACTGCTTGCGACGTTGAAATAAAATATTATATCCCATGCATAATTACCTACCACAACATTCCGCTCGTTCAATGCAACACTTATGTAATGTTCGTATGTAGGCTATGGTAGTTTGATGAAAAATATTATTTCACCACTATTTCAAGAATATTTGTCTTCACATGATTGCTCCTGGTTCTCTATGTAATAGCAAATTGTTTTTGACAGTCCATTGTCATGAAATAAATTATTTCTCTCTCTCTCTCTCTCTCTCTGGTTCATGGCCTGTATTCTGCATCAATACTTATCTCTAGGCCTAGTGCGATTTCTGCTTGAGCATCTGCCTCGATTTCAAATTCTACATTCCATTCATTTTTTTGCACAGAGTATTACTCTGATCCGGTGCTTGCGAAAGAAATAGCTGCGACCTTGTCCAAGGTTATGGTGCGGAACGAGTTCTGTCAAGACTTTGTTGATATGGGAGGATTCACTGCGTTAAGAGAGGCAGTATCGGCACATACAGCTATTGTGGTAAGTCATTTACCTTCAAACTTTCATTTAAAATGATATCTGCCTGCTAACTGCTTCATGGGAGTGTGTGATCTTTGTATAGGCCTACCCTAGGCCTATGTGTGTAATTTACGACAGGTTCTTCAGTTCTGGAGGGTTCAGAGTTCAAAGTCTGTGTTAATGAATAATGATAGTGTCAGCCGTAAATCGTATTGTTTTTCAACCTTTGGATGACAGGTCATTCTGTACTTGTTGGCATGACAAAATTTGATTTGGCTTGGTTATGGTTTGTCGACTCTAAGACTTGTGACATCATTGTTGATGTTAATTTTTGGAACTGCTACGATATTTTCATGATTGAGTTATCGGTCGTTTATGTGAGGAAATTTGAATTATTTGGTAGTGTATCGGATGCGTTGATGAAATATCCAACTCTATGGTTAAGCTAGGATCTTGGCGCAAGTAGATTTGGCTTTGGCACTGAAGTTGACGGCTCATCTAAATAACCGCATAAAGACAGTGTGGTTGGGTTGGGTAATATGCCTCAAGCAAGCTCCTTATTTCCCCAGAGTACATAGTCAAACTATAGACCCTATGCCACACGGAGTGCCACAATATGACTTTTGGCCCAACATCTACAGCTATAGACAGTAACTAAGCTCCAGGTGAATTGGAGAGGGCTATTTCAGGAAGAGCAACCACAGTAATATCGTATCTAAATCAATGTTCAGCCCAATAGAACTATTTTGTAGCCATCGGACAATGGAAATTGTGTTCGGTATTGATGTTTGGATTAGCGCAATTCAGATATTTTTATGAATTAGACAAAAACCACCTCACTTCCTTAGTAGTTCCTTAAGGGAAGCAATTCAAATGTATGACATTGAAATTTCCAACCCTTGGTTTTTGCTAGTCAACTCTTGTTATACATCTTACCAGCTAAGAAAATTTTCAAAACCGCTTTTGCTTTCTATACTCTGTAGCTGCCTGTAACCCACATATCTATCAGGCCATCTATCATCTGAGTGTGGGCTTGTTCGGCTACCCTGAATATTTCCAATGGTAGAAGGCTAGAAATTGTCAGGATATGTGTAATTTTTCATATCAGCAATATTGATATTTTTCATATGAATATCTTACATTCAGCATAGGAAGGTTAATTAGAGACGTTTGAAAAGTATTAGAAAGAATAAATTTTATCCAACATCCATAGCATCACTTAATAAATCTGGGACTTCCAGCGTTGTAAATCGTGATTTCGCAGGCCCTCGTGTTTTCCGTTATATTTTGTAGAACTTTGTAGTGATATTCTCCTTGCCTCTGAGTCATCAGTGAAATTATATATATTGATCTTCTTGGTGTTTTCTGTTGACTAGCACCTCTAGATTTGTCACTGGTTTCCTTTGGTGCTTGATAATTTGCCCCCTCTTCATTTCCAGCAGATTGATTTTGTATCCGTATTTTCCACAGATTTAGTCCAGGCCTCGGAAGATTGAATGTTGTTATTTATAGCCATTAGCTTTGCATGATTGCTTCAGACGACAACTACGTCATCATAGTTGAAGTCGTCGCCCAAGCCTTGTTGTGCCCATGTAGGTAGAGATTCTGTGTCTTCATGCTGGTCGTTGTAGGCATCGTGACTGTCTTGGTGTGGATGGTTGTATGTTTCGTGTGCTAGCTGTCGTGCAGCGAGTGGGTCTCTGACGACGTTCCAGTCAGAGTCGTGATACGATGATACGGAGCTACCGCTCCATTTTTTGTCGCTAGATTGAGAACTTGTTGCGCTGTGCATTGGTTTTCTGTCATCGATCATTCTGTTGCGATCTTCTTCCCATTTCCGTCGTTGTTCTTCCTGTTTTAATTGGGCTTCTATTTCTTGCATTTTGGTCATTTTCCTTTGCACCACAGACTCGATTTTGGAATATGCTGGTTGCGTGTGCCGTGGCATGGTTACTGATTTGTAACCGCCGTGGTTGCTTGAGTATGGTTGTGGAGCGTGCCTTGCCGCCCAACTGCTGCGTTGTGGCGTCATTGACCCGTCGCTTGTTTCTTCCCATGCTTCACGAAGCCGCGTGACTCCGGCAACGTTATGTGGCTGCCATGTCAAACGGATTCTTGGTGGTACACTTAATGGTATGTCATTTCCTGTGTCGTCTTGAGACATTATAGATATTTGAATGGACGCAGCGTCGTTGGCTTTCAGCATTCGGACCTGAAATTTTTGAAGGTACTTAAATGTGATTACACTACATTGTCTAGCTCGAATTGCGTTTCAACAGGCCATTGGCTATTTAGTAATGATTTAGATAGTATGTAGTGCAGTGCAACGCAGCATTAATATCTTTGGCTCTAGGCCTTCTTAGTTTTTTTTGTTCCTTGATCGAGTTGCATGCGACATCTGTGGTTATTTGCAACTGCTCAGAACGAAAACTTGGCGTGTGTGTAATAGGCTACTAGTGTGATGATATAGTAAAGAAGGTCTTCACCTTAAAATCGACAACGACAGTTGCTCCCGCTGTCCATATCGTTTCTGGCGGTATCATAACTTCGTGATTCGGTGTTACGGTACAGCGACTTTCGTAGTGGGTGGATATTTCTGATGCGCTCACTGTCAGAGTTCTTTCGTAACTGACTGAGACGGAGAGATCGGTTTCGAGCATTTCACTTGACGGGTCTTTCTTTTGCTCTTCATTGAATGGTCCGACAATATGGGGCAAATCGTCGCAAATGCATACCTGAATAGTTAAAGCAATCTGTCAGTCGCTATTGGGCTGCTGACGATCAACGGTTACGTAACAATGACCGTAATTATTGGCTTGAGACGCCTTTCCATTGTCGTAAATAGATCGTTCTAACCAAGTAGCACAGTGGGTGACAAGCATGGCCTACTTTTATTCTAGAGTAGGCCATGTGATAAGTTACAAGTACCGTAACCCTCCGACCCTTTCACGTTACCATCGCTTCCGGTGGTGGCGGTCAAGGCTTTTCTCATTTGTGTAGATTGGTTTGAGGCGGTAATTTTGTTGAATTTGCGCATCCCTGATATTGTCTTGTTTGCGACGCGTTTCGTAAATATCAAACGCAAGCGACACATGCTGCCTAGAAGCCATGCATCTCATGGGAAAATATACTTGATTATACGAAACGAAATGTTTGCTTAATAAACATTTGTCGCCTTTACTACACTTGTAATTATAGGAGATGTTAATTAGCCTGCAATGTTTGTACCTGGCTTTGCTGCAAGTAAGAGACTTCTCTTACTTGGCTGACGCTCGATACTCTGATTACTGCGAAATTTGATACGAATATCGGTCTTGATACATGTTGTGTTTAGCAGGTCAACGTCTACTGCTTTGACGACGTAAAGTCGCGACTTGTTTTTGGTACCGACTACCGCCCTGTACCGTAGCGGTGCTCTTTGTGTTTGAGCTTTGCTGAACCTTAGTCTAAAGCGCGTAGTAGTCGCTTGAAGTAAACTTGAGTCTTGAATTGGTATAAATGTGGGGCTGGCGTTGTGTTATTAGGGTCACTAAAATTGATTATTGCATGAAAGCATAAGTTTACAAAAATTTGGCGAGGCCTAAAAAACCCAGTCCGCACCGTCTATATGTGTCTTACTTAGGCTGCTTAATCATCTGTCTCTCAAATGGGGCAAAATATTGGTGATTAGCTCTCAATCCATTGACTCACCCTTATAATTTGTTCTTGATGTCTTGCGTTGATTAAATAAAGATATGCTATCATCCGTTTCACGCTCCTCTCGTTTCCCACAAGTTGGAAACAGTAGTATTGGTCCCGCATGTTGACTTATTTTTAAGCATACATTAGATAAGAAAGCACGCTAAAAAAAGTGAAAAAGTTCGTATTATGACATTATGCGTTGAATGCAGGTTACTTATTGTGAAGAGATTGAACTGGCCACCGTCAGAAACTAGGGATCGACCGATTTATCGAGGGGTATCGGCTGTCAGCCAAGGCAAGGAGGTAGACATTACAGTAGTCTCGGCCGATTTTCGTGATTTTTCCATTATCGTATCATGGCCTACTCTAGGTAAACTAAAGTAGGCCATGATCGTATCGGTCTTGAAAAATCAAAACCGGCCGATCTCTATTAGAAACTTGACCGTCGTTACAAGAAGGGAAAACGCTACTGGCTTCGTTGCGAGAACAGCGCGATACGTTGGTACGAAGCCATGAGCATAGTTTTCGTATACGCGATCGTCGTGTAGTACCAGGAATCGCTTACAATTAACTCGATTGCTGTGCTGTTTGAGTCGGTGACAGACAATGAAAGGATGAGCGGATCAAGCTGTGACTAATTTTGGCGGGAAATTTCGAATTCGTTACACGTCACGTGCTCGTTTCATTGTCTACGTTGCACAAATATAGCTTCCAGCTTGAGTTCCTATGATGATAAAATTGAGACAAAGGGAACCGTTTCGCTATACAAGGCGTCATAACTAACAAAATATTGTCATGGATTTGGAAATAGGAGCTTGTTTTGAAGAAAGACATCTATGATTCATGATTACAAATCCTCTGGTGTGGCAATAATTTCGCGCTGACGTTTCAAAGTGGATGTCATTTACTGATTGATTAGTCGCTTCGCTTTTGCGACTGACCTTTTTCTACATGGATACTTCAGTGTGTAAATTTAAACTGCGAAATTGGGATGTTGCTAGACAAAAGAATGGGATCACCACTTTATATAATCGGCGTAATGCGAATGCCCTGGGGCACATCACATCTCTTATTAACAAAATAGCGTAAGTAGCAAACTTTAGGGGACAAAAAAAGCTTGATGGGCCCCCAAATTATAAAGACGCGGCAGCGCCACAAAATATATTTTCCCCGAGACCCACAATTTCTCGGAAAAGTTTCTATTCAGGGTAACAACACAAACTTCTTCTCCACTTCCTTCCTCACCTTCTTACCGTAGTAGTGTAGATTGTCGGCAAACCTCTCCTTATCATTGAATAATTTATGCTACGATCTTGCGCTATACGCACTGCTCCTGTAAAATCTCTTTGTTTTTGTTGGCAGCAGCAGCTCGACCGGTTCTTCCTTGTAAATCTAATTCATAGCGATATCGTGCGTACTGCGTAGTTTTGATTACAATACTACAGCAGCTTGCTTAGTTCTTCCTTGGAAATCTGATTTAAGAATCCCTCACATATCGCGTATTGTGTTGTTTAATTACTGCTTTTGTTAATTGTCTACTTCTCCTTTTTCTCCCGTGGATTTGATCACTCCCATTCAAAAATTGATCACTGTATGGTTGATAATCTTATTAGTCGGTTATCGATCTCTATTTGAGCGTAAGACGATGTTATTCTAATGGTAATTAGGATGATATGAATTACATATAGTAATACAGCGCTCGAAGTGAATGTAGCCGCGATTTGTTTTACTGTGCCCCGTAGCGGAATTACTTATCTACTAAGCGTAAGCTGTGGACTCACGGAAATTTCAGAGTGTTACTCTTTACGGATAAGGTTCAAGGATCTCGGCTGGGTTGAGAGATGGGAGAACGTGGCCGGAGTTCAGGTGGCTTTTCGAAACGTCCGCGTCCGTTTGCTCCCATTTTTAGTGTAACCCAAACTAGGCGCCACCATTTGACCGCGAGACTATCGACGTTCAACTCCATTGTAGATGCCATAAGATGGTACCGTCAGATGTGTTGTATGTCTCGTTCATTCATTCATTCAAACCGTTCATACAAGGCGTTGCTTATTTGCTGTCTTGTTGTGACATGATCTATTTACCTCTAAGCAGTCGGGTTCGATTATTTATTTCCCTCGATTTTGCTGAACGCAGCATATTCCATTGGTCGCGTTTCGATTTCCACGCGTTTCGTAATTTACGAATGTTTCTTCGACGACCTTCGTTCATGTATCGTAAGACTATCTTCCGACCTCTTTTACCTTCCCGCACTAATAGTCACCTTACAAGCAAGATTCGGCGATATTTTACGGCTTGTCCTTCGCCCTGTCGCCTGTCAGACTCACCGCAAACCAGCACCTTGTACGCTAGCTTCTGTAAAGCGAGGTTTTCGTATCTAAGATATCAATACTCGACAGCTCACTCAAAAGTCTGTGGTATAGGAATGGTTTTGTTTTTCATTCCACCCGTTCGTTAGTCGCGTCTTTGAATACCTTTTGCTCACTATTTGGACAAGATATACACGATGATTTGTTTAGTTTACTCAAGCGGACGGTATGGGTTACTGAAGAGAGGGAAATGAAAAACCTCATTCATACTACTAGTAATAATAAATATGCCTTACATTAGGAACTTCTCAACCTCGCTATCATGTAGAAATACAAGGCTGTTATCTTTTCCGCAGTCAGCCATTACGTCATTGTCATAGAACGCACGCTGTATATTGCTAGCTGCCTTGAAATTGGAAAAGAATATTATTATTATTGCCAACTGAATATGCACTTGACAGCAGGTCAGTTTCAGAACTCTATTTGTAAATATACATTCATCGATCTCGTAATGCTGTGTTGCTTTATCTCTTGTCAAGTATATGCTGTTGTGCGTAGAACTGCTTCGTTGCTGAACTCGTAAAATACTGTGTCAGTCACTGCTTAGCGATCACTACGATGCTGCTAGTGTGTACCCTCGGGCGGTTGTCGTTGATAGTGACAAATGGTGTACGAAATTTATCCAAACAAGCGTTATTGTTGAAGTTGAGATGTTCATATTCACTAGGTCTAATCGGTTTTATGATCGCCCGCCTGAAACGTATAGTGGTCGGAGTTGTTGAAATGCTTCTTATCGAAATATTGTACCTTGCGCTCATTCCACGCATGTGTGTTTTGTTTACATTGTGGACACCTTATTGTACCTTATATGGTACGCCTGCTGATGACGCAAAGTCGAACCGAAGTGATTAAAATTAGTATTCGCCTTTTCTCTGATGGCAGTCAATATCGGGGAAGCATGATGATTGTGATAGTGATTTGAGCAATACGTCGGACGTATCGACACGCGCACTATGCATTGACGTAGGCGTACGTGACCTTAATAAGTTGAAAACGCCATAATTCCGAAACAGCTACAACACGTTTATTCAAACAATTGTCCGTGTTGTGTTTTTTATCAGCTCACACCGTAGCGATTTTATACAGTACTAGAATACAGCCATGATGATATCCCATACGTTTCTGCCAGCGTTTCGCGCGAACCATTGCGAACCTGTTTGGATAACATCGCCGAGTGGAGACTAGAGAGTTAAATATTATTCAGGATATCGTTGAAGACTCCCACGCCTAATATCCTGATATATCGCAAGTCATGCAATGACAATATAGTATAACGAGGCACCATCATACAGCAATTCTTTCTAAACATTGCCTTTTTCGCTTCGCTTCCACACGCTACAACCCACCGGTGCGTTTTACTTTGTCAATTTGCAATCGACAGATCACACTTTGAAAAATGCGTGCGCACAGTTATTATTAATCCCTCGTACGGTAGCGCTCGTCTATCCTAGGGGTTTGCCCTTTTCTAATTTGCTGGGTTGAAAGTCACTACTGAGAAGCCAGTTATTATAGATAAGGGACGGCTTAGTCTAGAAGTGCATCTCTACTTCTCGACCTATATACCACGCTCGTAGAGTTCTGTGGATAGCGTTAAGCTATTATCTGCGTCGTCTGCTACCCTGTCATGATTGCGAGTGCGTTGCAATGAAGCAGAAAATGTAAGACATTCTTGAAAGTTGGCGAATCACGCGGACACATGCTTCACCACACACGGTTGGGTTTACAAAAGAAAGTCTTGGCATCATTAGTCGTTGTTTTGTAGGATTTTTGAAGCGGTTGAAAAAATTGCGTGTTCCACTCCATTTTATAAAGTATGCCTACAACACTCACATACATCAAGTTTACGATTGGTCGGTCCATTACGTCAGATGAAGAGCTGAAGCTGGAGGATGTGATAACTTGTGAATTTATTTCTAAATCAATGGGGCTGGGTGTGAAATTTGTGGTGAATCTCACTCAACTACCTCGCATAATACTTGTATACACCGGTAGTGTGAGTGTATATCATGTGAGTTTACGTAAACTCAGCAAAAAGAACAAAGGACAAAAGCAAAGTCCTTGTCCTTATAGACAAAAAAGCGTCCCCCCAAGGTTGGGAAACACTGCTGTAATCGTAGCTATATGAACGGCTAGCGAATTGGAGTCGGTAGCATTAGAAAGTTAGTATGAAGGACTGAAGGTTGATGAATATTGTCGTAAACATATGGCGTAATTAAATACTAGCCTGTTAATTCCCGCCTACCTGGCACAACGCATCACGCGATTTCTTTACAAATCTGATGAGCAAGCGGCGTTTCCTTGAACCGTTTCCGCCGGTTTATACAATTCTATAGCCTACGTTCGTCTTAAACACCAACTTCCTCTTCTCTGCCCTCTACAGCAACCTATTCTTGAACGCATTGCGCAGCGCCTCACGCCGCGACCAATCATTTTTGCATGTATTATTCAAACGTGAGAAGAAATTGCGGTTCTACAGTAAATGAATTATGAAGCACTTTCCTCATGTCAACACAATATTTACGCCGGCGAGACTTGTCGTAGGAAGACGCATAAAGACGCAACGATTGGCGTGGACGTAATCGTGTGAAATTGTGTAGGCTCAGATTAGAGAAAGATTATCATCTTGCCGTAGGGTCGTTTACGCAATGATGTCACGCGGGACGCTGATTGCGGTAATGTAAACCCCGCGTCATCAACGCAAGGCTATGATAACACATAGTGTTTTGGCTGCGAAATCGCGTAGGCTAAATCGGATAGCGTCCATCCTGCAGTGCGCACCAACGCTCTCATGCGGTGTATACATAGATCGTGTAGGACTGTAATCCTTGATAACCGACTTCTATCAATGGCTGACTGTTTGTGTAAATCTCCAAAGACATACTCTGGCGATGCTATATTTAGTTTCGAGATAACCCGGAAAACTTCACAAATATTCAAAGTATTTCTGCCTCTTTGCCTGCATTTACACTACATGGTATTCCAATAATCTAGAGGCTTTGGTCCATGACCTGCATTGCGCTTGACCGCCACCTGGCTATATATTGATGATCTTATATTTCTTTACTCTGCCAAGCCTGTTATTATAAATATAGCCCGGATATGTTCATAAATATTTCTGCCTTACTCTGTATTTACAATAAGTAAACTTTTGCCAATGCTCCCAGAATGCTTGCCCGTCAACTTGCTCTGTTGTAGCGATTCTTCTATCTGGCCTTTGAAAGTTTATCATGTTATTATCCATCATTTCGGCTGAGCGCTTCTACCTATACGTTTTCATTTCCGGATAATAGGCCTACGGTCGTTTCAAAAATAACTGCGTTATGACAATAGAGTGTACTTCTTCACCCATTGAGTACCTGAAAGCATCCCTCTCTGAGAAGTTATTCGAACGCAACGATGCGTGAAACCTCACCATTTTTTTTCAATGATGTCATTTTGCCGCGCGCTCTGCCACTACCAATTTACTCGCGAATCCCGCTGCATTTTTCTCTGGGCGGTTGTGAGAGAATGATCGAAGACGGAGATAACTTTGATTTTGATCTGTTGAATTCACCGTCCGTGTAATATGAATATGATTGCTTGATTTTTTAATCCGCTATGCGCCGAACCGTTAGCTGCCTTCAGACTAGACCGAAATTATGTAGGATTCAACATTGGTTTATTCAACGCAATTTTTATTAATCTTTCACAAGTTCAAACGTTTCAAACACAGAATCAAATTGCGAGGGTGGTAGCCACGGTTTAAAAAAGCATAAGTTAGCCATACCGGTCGTGTCAATATACATGTATGTAGAAAGCAATTTATGACCTATTACAGTACCATGAGACTATTGGAGGTGTGGGCAAATAAAATTGGTATGGGCGGGGTTGTCCTAATCAAACACATTTCCATCAGTCCGTGGGAGCATCGGCAGCTTTGATGTATCGCATCTTGTAACGCACCGTTTCCCATCATCCCATCATGGTATTCATATCTATGGGATATCATGATTTATGCAGTTGCTTGCAAAGTTTTTGTGTTGAGGGCGCGAGATGATTCTTTACATTTGAACAAGACAAGGCACAGTAATATAGCTCATGTACTTGCACTCTCCCTACTTCATGCGGTGATTAGTTGATTACATGCGCGCTTGTCTCTTGGGGCGGGTGGCCGCTACATTGAGATACAGAGTAATCGGCTTCGCGTTATCTTTACTTCCGTCTCGTCACATAGTTTAATTTCACTAGTTAGTAGCACTGGACGGTTGTATGATGTTTATTGATTGTGGGTTTGTTTTATTAGGGCGTGGTTAAGCAATGCGTCGATCTACTACAAGCAATCAGCCGAAACGATGACGTTAAAATCTTCGTCATGAAGGATGGCGTCGTTGGAATGTTGATGGAAGTGTTAGACAGATACATCGCCAATCCTGCAGTAAGTGAGATCAATGTTACAACCTGCAAACACTTGTGTTTTAATTGATCTGTTGTACAGATTTGTGAGTCTTGTTTTGCTGCTCTTACGACTTTGACTCTGCGGAATCCTGGTCATTGCAAGTTTGTAGCTGATTTGGCGGTCGCTCCGATTATTGTGCAAGCAATGAATGTACACGAAGATCGTGCTGGAGTTCAGGTATGCCGCTCAGGAAACGACAACGTAGCTTCTCCAATGGTGTCACCTCAATCGAAATGGCCAGAGGTTTGCTGTGAGCAAAAGGGAAACGACTTGAGACTTGCCAGGCCCGCAACCAGAGGCCAGAAGCACTCCCCCTCCCGAAATTGCCGACTCACGTGATCAAAGGCAAAGGATTTGTAGAGTTTGAGTTTCGGGTATCGTTTAACCCATGGATCACCCAATAGAAAGCGCCACACACTTCGCCGTACATAATTTCATCATTTCATTTCATCAAAATGATGACGGCGTTGTGCAACGTCATAAATGCACCGATACATGTGACGCCTCCGATATCAGAATATGGTTGTGGGCTACTGGCGAACCATAACGGCTCTAGCATGGCCTACTCTAAAGTACTCTAAAGTAGGCCAGGCCATGGCTGTATCGTAAGGTCGCAATTTGCAACTATTAACGGATCTTAGGTATGTCTATACTGTAGGCGAAACACAATCGATTCCCTGTTCAGATTTTACATGGGCGATTAACTGCCTCAAAATCGATAGCACTTCTGTATTAAGTTCGCACTTAATCAGGCGTGGCGCGTAAAAAACGCCTTTCGGTTGTTACAAACTTACAAAGTTAACGTAAAAACATCAACTATTCTCGCGCGCGTGACAAATAAATTCCTCAACCGCGGGGCAAATGTTAAGTCAATATCTTCTCAAGAATTTTCAAGTGTACTCGAATCGCGATCAAGACCCAGATTATCTTTCCGCTTACGATGACAAGCGTTTCCGAAACCTCGAAATCTAAACGTAGACGGAACGCCAACGCACTAACAAACTTGACATAAATAACCCGATATCTTGATAATAACACTTCGCGGTCTATTTATGGAACCGTGACAAAGCGAATTTCAAGTAGAAATGGAATTTATTGAATCAGATATGCGACTCCAATTATCCACGGGCCATAAGTTTTCCCATGTCTGGTTTAGGCCATTCATCGCGGCATTACGTAATTTCGGCCCTGTGTTTCATTTTACAACTTACAACTGACTACTTACGTTGATTGCTCGCGTAGTCTGGTGTAGCGTACCTTTGGTTGTAAGTTGAAAGAGGTTCCTACGTCGCTCACAAGCCTCGAGTGTAGAATATATGTTCCCTTATTACGCGCACGCGAGTCTTTATCGATCGGCATTGAGCGAACCGTGCGTGGTGCTGATACAATGCGTAAGATCGATACAACGCTTCGAGATTATTATCCGTATCCGTGAAGTTCTGCACGTATCTTATTCCGGCCTACTCCTTCCTTGAGATACCTACGGCGTGAGTCATTGAGCTTCCTAATTTTATGGTGCAATTGATTATAATTACATCATGCGATGAGATAATTATGATGGCTTGTGGAGACGGTTGTTGCAATTGGGTTTCGGCTTAGTCAGCAATGTGCCAATAGGGCGAAACGCTCTTGAAATCTTATAATTTTCGCAAATTTCATCACACACTTTCCAACTGGATTATTTGAAGACAGCTTTTAGCAATACGCATTTTGTATGCATTATATGGATTATTGCCATTTGTCATTTTGTTGCCCACTTACCTAGTGGGCACGCACGCATCGCATGTCAATCGTAAATTGGCAACTAATGATGAATTCGCATGGCGTTTTATGGCCACAGTATTGCGATGTGTATCTGTATTCTGGAGCCGTTCCTTAACTCCGTCATCGCTCTCTATATTGAATTATTAACTCTGTCAAAGTAATAATGACCAAACCGCAACCATGGCCTACTCTAGGTACTAAAGTAGGCCATGCCGCAACCACCATGAGATTCAATTATTACGGAATTTGTGTCTTTTCAGAAAGCGGCGTGCATGTTAATTCGCAATCTGGTCGCGAGAACGAGAGAATATTCATCAATGTTTCTTGATTTGGGAGTGGAAGAATTGATTCGCACGGCAAGGAAGAAGCATTCCTCCTCAGGTACTGCAATGATCATGCTGACTATTTGGCTAATATCAAATTCTATGAGTGTTATGCGTTGGGAATTCTGTCTCCATGATCATCTGCATCGTGCACATCGCCCGGTGATGGAGGCTCCCGCAGTTTGGGGCTTTCGCCGCACACGGCCATCATTGATGACGTCTCACTTGGCATGGTGAAACGGAAAATGAGGGTTTCAGTTGATAAACGGCTTCTCGTCTATTCCCGGCTGGAATCTGCCAAAGTAGTTACACACCTTCCTTAAACGAGACTTCCCCATACAAATTTCGAAATCTTTCTGATGGCGATCGTGGGGCGTCACGATAGAGATATAGAGTATAGATATGTTTACCAGGAGATATCTGCACTTCCTTGTTTTAATGGCTATAAAAAATCTTTCCAGTGCTTGATGATCAGGCGAAAGCTGCTCTCCGTGATCTCGATCTTGATGTCGATTTGAAACAACTGTGGACAGGCACTAACCGCCAAGTCACAAATTGAACGGAATGTAACTCTGTAGCATCATCTAGCGACCATTTTGGCAGTACCGCGATGTCATGACGTATTCAACTCCTGTCTTTGTGTAGTTTTTGTTAAATGTGATAAACTTGTTAGGTTTTTCTATGGCTGCTTCTACTGTGTTTTTTAGGTTTATATGTTAATAACCTTGGTATCATATCAAGCTTGATAGACAATTTTTTAAGAAAATAAAGTACGCACATGTTTCATATATGTCCAGTCTTGCGACCCCCAGTTTACCGTTATGGTGACAGAAAAGGAGGGTATATCACTAAATAAAATACGGGGAGAGGCAGAAGACATCAATAAAATACGTCAACAAGGGAATCACCCCTAATTCTAAAAAAGTACGGCAACGGGATGATGGTTATGACGGGATATGATAAAGTAGCTTGTGCGAGCGACGGGAGAATGCGAATGCAACGTGAAATCACAACTAGCAGATAACCGCAAATCGTCAGAACTCCCGGGGGGGCTCACGTCGCTCCCTCCGCGTGTTATCTCATCCTTCAGCTGTAACTCCACTGTGAAAGACGGCTGGAGCCCCCTCGGCAGAGTCCTGACGCCAGGTAAAATCATTATGACTTCGCAAGAACACGCAGTAACCCTAACTCCGACGCTTGGCCCATATTATTTTCAAACAATAAACAAGAATTGATCAGAACAGATGTAATTCAGAGAAAACAATAATTACATTGGTCGGGCAATGTCTAGCTTCGAAACAAGCCAATGGATCCTCGTAATATAAAATGTAACATTTAACGCTCTACATTCTAGCGAAAAACAACAAATGCGACACGTAATATTTCATCTATAAAAGCAAGGGCATATGCTAGATACGAAAGTAACCGACTTCTTCTGATTGTCTAGACGTCAGAAAATCCAAATAGCAACCACTGTTCGGTGGCCTCATCCAGGTTTTTCAGACCAGTCATTCCACTGGGAGGCCTGTAGGCTACACTGTACAGCAATGGGTGACATGGTCTGCGGATTGCTCCTCTCCATCACACTCGTGTGCCGTTGCAGTGACGAGCAGGAAAAGGCGGCAAGCACGAGTCAACAAGTTGATCAAATTATCCTTCCAAATTGTATGTAATGCCCAATTAGAGCAAGTGTGGTGGCAGCGATGGAATGGGCCAACAAAATATATAGTTTGACATAAACACACAAGGCCTCACACCACGCGTACGTGATAGTTAAACCTATCGCCGCGGAACCAGCCTGGACAAGATATGCGGAATCCAGATCATTACAATACACTCCAGCGATAACATAGAAAGTGGCCCTTCGAGTGGCATGCCCCAAACCAAACAGAGCAGCCAAAATGTAGCTGAAGTACTCAGTCGAAACAGACGGGACCCAGAGAAGAGACGGGACTAGAACTAGTGTTTCACTAATGTAAGCAAACAACATTAAAACAGGTACAGGCAACTTCGAACTATATTTAGTCATAACTGAATTTATCAAGAAGGAGGAGAAATACGTTATAGCCAAGCACATACCAATATTTTCAACTCCAATAGCACAAGAAACATACGCTCTAGTATATTCAGACCATAAGAATCCAAAAAACAACCCATAATGGATTTGAATTGGAAGGGTCATTAAACATTGGAAAGAAAATACGTGCAATTTTAACGCACGCAATGACCGTTTAAAGGTGAGACAAAATGTCGGTCGCTCATAAGGCAGAAGAGGACTTGTCTCGTCACTGTCATTATTCGGCCTGCCGCATAGAGAAGGAGTATCGGTAGGCAATAATACACCTTGTATGATAATACCCACTATTTGTACCACACCGAACAAGATTAGAAATGCATGCAGTGACCATTCCGTTGGAACCAGTTTGTTGAAGACGGTCGCGTTTGGTGTAAAAGCATACGTCATCGGACAATCGTTCGCTCCGCATAGTGAGATATTCACATCAATGGTTGAGTTGGCCGTTGCTCGTCCCGCACCACTGTCTTTCAATAGCAGTTCCGCTGCCACGCTGGAGAGGGTTTGTCCCAACGCCAAAATGGTAAGGAACACCGCGATATTCTTCTTTTTGGTAGCACCTGAGGTTGTTTCGTCCTCGGTACCCTCCAAGGCAAACTCCGTAATAATAGCACCGGACACTGGCAGAACGATACTTTCGGCTATGCCCATCAGCATAGACGCAGGCGTTACGGTATAGTACGATGGATAGAGCAAGGCTACCGTATATATCACTAGAGTCATTTCACCTACCACGAGGCATATCTTTCGTCCAGCAAGCGTCACCAGTGGAGTATACAGCATCAATGACATGATGGAAAGCAAGGAATAGATCAACATATTCGTCGGGCCAAGAGCATTTTCCGCTTCGATGCTAGTTTGCAAACTGAGCGTGATAATTTGTGGAGCGAGGACTAACGTCATCCCAATACATATCAGGCAAAGTCGCCACATTGAACACCTCTCCAATAGCCTTGGCATCTCTTGTTTTCTGCACCGCTCCCGGCCCCCTCTTGATGATGATACAAGGCTATATTTTCGGTGTTGACAACTCAAGTCTTCTACACCACTATACAAATAAAGTTAAGCCCAAACAGATCAATGACTATATGAAAAAGATTGTCTCGGTGTTACACAGCAAATAGAGCGGAGTAATTGCAATATATAGATTCTAAGCTGGCATGAAAATATCAAGTTCTTTTTGTTGAGGTTATATAAGAAATAAACACCTGAAAGAAAATCTGTAGTGACTTCACGCAAAAGTATTGTCGGCACCGTATAGCCCTACTAGACGCGGAGATGGTTTATATCGCAGCGATTCTGATCGAGGATTCAAAGCGCGTCATCGTAGATTATTACTGAAATCGGTTTCGTGAGTATAATCATATCACAACTGCCGGAGATCCTATCACTATATTTCTACCAGCAGAGTAGCACAGCGTAATCAGTCCTGACCGCAAACGACGCTGCTTTTTGCCTTGCACACAATATACAATAGGTTGTTAGTTAGAGTGCCTCTCCTTTATAAGACGTGGCAATATTAATATATCGAAATAATGGAAGCAGAGTTTATACTTCATACAGGGAGGGTTTTAATCACATTACAATCATAACATTTCTGTATGCAAATCCGGTTAGTGATCATGAGAACGAGACGTTTAGAAGTCTATAAGAATGATCGATAACAATAATAATCACTAGCCTGTATCTAATATGATAAACACCATGACGGGCACAGTTTCATAAGCACCCAACAATCATTTCGCAATCGCGTACACAATAACTCACCTCGTCAAACCGGCGCGAATGTCACGTGACTCGTATTGTAGCCAGGCGCTTACCAATATGTTCTACTCAAATAGCACAAGAAACATACGCTCTAGTATATTCAAACCATAAGAATCCAAAAAACAACCCATGATGGATTTTAATTGGAAGGGTCATTAAATATTGGAGAGAAAATACGTGAGATTTTAACGCACGCAATGACTGTTTAAAGCTGTGGCAAAATGGCAACAAGCAAAAGCGGAATCATCTCGCCCCTATCATTCGCCCTACCGTATAGAGAAGGGCTGTCGGTAGGCAGAAATACGCCTTATATGATAATACCCACTATTTGTATCATACCGAACAAGATCAGAAACGCATGCGATGACGATTCCGTTGAAACATGTTTATTGAAGACGGTCGTGTTTGGTGTAAAAGCGTCTGTCATCGGACAATCGTTCCCTCCGCATCGTGCGATATTCACATCCATGGCCTACTCTAGGTAGAACTAGGTAGAACTAAAGTAGGCCATGTCACATCAATGGTTGAGTTGACCGTAGCTCGTTCAGCAGCACTGTCTTTTAACAGCAGTTCCGGTACTCGGACACTCCGAAGAGTCTCTATCAAGGCGACCTTAATCTTAATCTAAATCTTATTAAGATCGCCTTAGTCTCTGTAGTACTACGTTGCGCAAGGGTTTGTTCCAACGCGAAAATGGAAAGGAAACAACATATTCGTCGGGCCAAGAGCATTTTCCGCTTCGGTGCTAGTTTGCAAACTGAGCGTGATATAGCCTACTCTGGAGCCACTAAGCACTAGCCACGACTAACGTAAACCATACGCATATAAGGCAAAGCCGTAACAGCGAACACCTCTCCAATAGCCTTGGCATATCCTGTTTTACGCACCGCTCTCAAAGAACGTCGATAGTGATTTGACGATACAGGATTGTCAGATTAACCGGTACCGTACTAGGCACGGGATGGTTTACCGCGGATGATGATTGATTACTTTGTGATTCTGCAGATAGACGATTCAAGGCGCGTCACTGTAGATTATTATTACTGACATCAGCCCCATGAATGACCCAAACTACCAGTAAGCCTACACGCTAACAGGCCTTCAATTTAAGCCACTGTCATATTTGGACATTTCGTTCAGAGATCGGCCGATATTGCTTCTTCATGGCCGATACAATAATCGTATGGTCGATACCGATTATAATTATCGAAAAATCATTAATCGCCCTCCTTAGTTTGGTTGACGGCCGGTGCCGATTCTCTCGCTAATACGATTATCAGCTTCGTTTAGTCGATCCATAATTTTCTCGCATAGCATAACATTGCATCAATCTTGGCGTTGTTTGAAAGAGTTTGGCGATTGATGATTTAAAAGATGTATACTTTTCACTCCTAGAAATACGTATGATACGGAGATACGAGGAATAAAAAAGTTGCAAGAAGCCATCTAATGTCAATAGTTCATCAATCATGGGTAACGAGAACAGGAGAAAATCACATTTTTGGAAAATGACAATGTGAGTGTGATAAACCATGCCCCGGAAATGACATCAGTCACCTCCCCTTCCCTTATCCCGTACGCAAATTACGCTAAGTACGGCTCGAGCGCTTTTCATGTAAACAACAAGCCACGTCACACCGGTGCAGGCGCGAATGTCACGTGACTCATATTGTAAAACTGATTGAATAAACAAACTGACTTTGATACTTCACCTCTTCTTCTCGCTGTTATGTTCACTGTCCGTCACAACAGTAGATATAGTACATCGCAGTCATTTCAACAGTTTCTGCTATCCCAAGCAATATTTCAGCCAGTGATACAGGCTCTGTCAGCGGGACCACCAAACACTTCTTTCTACCAAATACCGAAAACAGTGGGACATATATCAGCAATGTGGCAACGCATAAAAGCTCATCAACGTTGGGCGTCCCATATTGCATTAATTAACCCACCACTTGCCCCATCCTACTTAAGACTGTGAGTACACGAAATGTCTGCGGAAATTTGTAAAACTTATTCTGGATCTAGTTATATTATTGTGTCTTGAAATCCATTCAAACGGACTCTCCGGCTATAGTAATCTCTATAGTCATTTAGGTCTGTTGCATACTTTTATACATCGTAAAAATGATGCCCGACAATCGCTATCAAAGTTACCAGTAAAGAGAGTGACCCGATAATATAGATTTTAAGATAAACACAAAATAGATTTGAAAACAAAAACATGATTGCCATGCCCATAAACGCACACCAATTGCGCACAACATGTGCAGAGTCTAAATCGTCAAAATACGTGCTAGCAATTACGAAGGTCGACACTCTACGACTGCTTGTGGATAGCCCAGCCAGGAAAGCGAAAATGAACAAGTCGTAGTACGAATTAGATGATGGATTCCAAAACAAGGCAAACACATAAAATGCTACCTCAGCTATCGAGGTGATAAAATATAAAACTGGCTTCGTAATATAACCAGTGAGACTGTGCAAGGCAACGTTGATTACAAGCGCTGTCACGTTCGCACACAGGAAAAAAAGTCCGAGATTTTCAACGCCAAATTTGCATGATACGTAACTCCTCCCGATTTCTGACCAGTAGAAACCTAGCGACAGGCCATACTGAAGTTGCAAAGGAATCATGAACAAGCAAAGCCTTGATGAAATATGACATTTCAGTCGATGAAAAGTCTGAAAGAATGTGTTTGCAACTGTGGAGTTACTATTTCTTGAATCAGACAAAATACTTTGCTTTTCGTCTCTGGATATAGGATTTCGCGTTGGTATGGCAACCCAATTAAAAATGATTCCAGCAATTTGCGCCACAGCAAACACACACAAATACAACTGTTTGGAATGTTCTGTGGGAAGTAACTTTGTGAATTTATCTGAATGCTTTTGGAACACATACTCCATTGGGCAATCATCAGCCCCACATGTGATTGAGCCAGCCGCGGTATTGTTATGAATAATAACTATGGAGGAATTGTTTCTCCATTGAGGCGGTTCATGACGTTTTAGTAGCAGTTGTGGCGTAACACTAGACATTATCTCACCTACTGTATAAATTATGAGGTAAATTTCAACATTGGATTTTTTGGAGGTGCCAACGCCATGATCTGTATATAATGATGCGATCACAACTCCATTTCCAGGCAGTAAGAGTCCATCACCGATTCCCATTAGAAATCCAGCTGGTATCATAGTCCAAAATCGAGGGTAGAAGCAACACAATGTGAATATGACTGATGCCAATCCACCGACAGTCATGGCTTTTCTTGCGCCCAGCCAAGCAGCGACACTTGAATACATCAACAATGATATCATTGCCACCGTCTCATATACAGTAACGCTTGTTGATCCGAGAGCTCTTTTTACTTCAATGCTTGTCTGCATGCCGGCTAAATTGTACTGCGGTGTTAATATCAAAACGATTCCAACTGATATTACGTATAACCTCCATCTGGATCGACATAAATCCACGTAGCCTGTCATATTTAAATCATATCATGATGAATGATGATCTCGACGATGGATCAGTTCTGGTAACTCTACCCCTTCTAAAAACAAGAGGAAACGAAGTAGCGTGCCCGTGATTTCCGATTGCTAAAACAGCATGAAACCTGTAGGATATTGATTTGTCAATACGCCAATCAGTGTGTTTCAGGTCGGCTTTAGTTCATTCATTATTTCAAACACGATGCTGGATCTCAATCATTGTTTCATGTGTCACGACTCCCCCTCGGGCCTTGCCTGATTACATATCGGCCTACGCACAAAACCTGTCGATGCTTCCAACGCTATTCCACCCTTACCCCATCACCATGCGGTTCTTCCACAAACAGAATATGTGACTCCAATTTGTATATGGTGTTTTAATGATAATAAAAATTTCTATACGTTAACGATGCATTTCACCGAGACGACAATATCGTATGGGAAATTACATTTTGGCACAGATTGTTCACATTAATGTACTCAAATAACGGTATAGGACTACCAATCCAACTAAAAACATTGCAAAAACCTTCCAAAAATCATTTAAAATGCTACAAGTGTTATTTCGCAAAATATTTAAAGTTTACGGTGAAAAATCACTTGTCGATGAAGTTGACTGGATTGGATATGCGTCTGAAATGACGTCACCAAGTCAACTTGCAATGAACCTGCTGCAATTATTTAAACAATGTTATTTTTCCGAATTCGGTCGTACCAACGGGTTTCATCACAGAGTCGTAGAAAGTGAGAAATCGGTCTTTGCGTTAGTAAGACGAGTGCGGCTAATCCGAATATAAATGAGATAATGAAACTGCAATCTTCGAGAGAGCAACGGCAGCATATCATATTTTGTCATGCATAAGATTAACGACCATGGATATATATGAAAATAGAAACGTAGCTAGTTCGAGTGGCGTCGAAAGCCTAAAAGCAAATGAATATAATCATAATTTAGCCACCATCTTCTATGCTTGTCCAATAATAATTCACTAGGTGAATATATCGTGCCAAGCATGGCCTTCAAAATTTAGTAGGCAATAGCGTGCGTAATAGTTTATAGTAAAAATGCACAAAAATAATCAGCAAAATGATTCGAAGCCTGCATGGCAGCAAACGGTTACCATTTATCAGCAAAAATGCACTTTCGAAATATTGTTGTACAGGAAAGCCTGTTAATGGAAGCAAACTGTTCTCAGCTACTCGAACCCACTGCCGTCGTCAGATGTTTCGACGCTATTGTATACATCATTGCTGTCGGCGTCGGTGATGCTCATGTCGCGATGTCTCCTCAGGCCTCGTCCTCTTCTACCAACGATGTCAAAACGTCCACCCAGTACCTCATCATTTTGCCAACGATCTTCGAATTCTTCTAGGTAGCCTTTGCCTTTCCCAGATATGGCATGTATGATCTATTGAAACAAATACGCGAACGTTATTACAGCGATCACAATACTTCGACATACACCTGTTCTCTTAGCCAGGCCTTTTGAGACAGCGTAGCGCTGCATTACATCACCCCATCCTCACACAACGCACTCGTCGTCAGGGTCAGAAATCACGAGTGTCACATTTATATATGCAGTATACAGTATTTGTGACGTATGATGACGTGGTTGACATCACGAACTCACACAGCTATTGTCGAAAACACTCTCGATAATCGAAACAACAACAGCTAACAGACTACACAGACACGTGGAAACTGGTTTCGACCATGCGTGACTAACGAAAACAAGAATACAAATTGGCGGAATTTGAAATTTTGAAGAATATGATCGCGGGCGTTTTATCGAATATCTCCAGTCAATCAACAAAATGTGAACGTCATGACGTCAGGAACAATACCTTTTGAATTCCCAGATAATTGAGCTCGATGATATCCAAGACGACGGAGCAAAGAGCAAGCGCGTACATGAAGCACATGAAGATAGTCTTTTCCTAAACAGACGAAAAGAGTACGAGATTAGAGTTTGCTATTGTCGGAAATAATAGATGGTGCACCTTACCATCGGCCTTGAGACGAAACATTCCACAGTGAAAGGACAAGGGTACTGCTCACATTTGTATTGTTCGGGTACCCATGTTCTGAAGAGAATATACTGCAGGCAGATGAAGCCAGCCTCGATTATCATCCGGAAAATCACTTGAAGAACATACCTGAACCGAAGATACGTTACGTGGCCTTCGATACACCTACAGGCTACTGAAATTCACAAGCAGCTTGTCTCGATGTGTCATACGATAGGCTCAGGATATATACGCCTACTCAAGGTAAGCAAGCACCTACCTACTAACGCATTAATGGCTGGAGTTTCGAAACTTTTGCGTAACAAATGTTGTGATGTGAAAAGTAGGACTTTAAGAGCTGTTCACAACTTTGACCGAGACGTCTGGTACTTCGCGTGTGTGGCGGCGCGCACGGGTCGCAGTATCGGGAGAGCGCGGAAATTTGTGGTTGTGATGATAGTGATCCAGACACGCGTACTAAGCATTGACCTGGCTTATATGACCTTGTTAGTTGAAAGCGCCATAAATCCAAACAACAACAACATGGTTGAAGCGGAAACGGTTGAGATATAACCGCTTCCACTTTCATTCTTACCCGGTCAAAATGGGAGGATCTTTGTCTTTCGGCTTGGTAACGGCGCGAATAGGAATAACCTCTGCCATTGGAATCGCATTCCTGTAGTTGGTTCCCGACTTCATCGAAGATCGCTTTCTGTTATTATCCGACACAGACTGCAAAATAGCGAAAGTCTATGTGTAAACGCTAGCAAAACCAGAGGACACAGATTGTAGATTAATTAATCGATTGATTGATTGGTTAATTAATTGATTGACTGATTGATTGATTGACTGATGGATTGATTGATTGACTGATTGATTGATTGATTGATTGACTGATTGATTGATTGGTTGGTTGATTGATTGATTGATTGATTGATTGATTGATTATGCACTTCCGCCGCATATTCACTTTCAACAGTTTAGGGCACACAGAAAATCGACGCGCTTTAGAGTAGGCAAGATGTCGACCGGTCTCTGCATAAACTGGAATTTGGGAAAGTATTCGAGTCGAGTCAAGTCGTTTATGAGAGAGACTGCGTATCGATCACGTGACCATCTTGCGGTTGACTGAGCCTAGAAATGATGACAGATCGCTAAACCAAAGCACTCTTTTAAACTTAATCGAAACCTACAAAGTCTTGATGAAAAGTAATCAAGATCTATCACAGGGGTCGGCAACCTTTTCAGTTTCGCGGGCCGCATCAATCAAATCGATGAGCCCGCGGGCCGCGCATGTCACCGATTGTGAAAAGATATTGAATGTACATGGGGCAAATGTTGTTAGCCAGGTTCGGTAAATAGTGGAGGTTCGAATGCTATCGTTAGAAATGCCGGCAAAGGAATAACTGCTTAAAGTTGACGATAACGGAATCCCCCCTCAACCGTTCAAAGTCGACTTGGTCGTTATTGGCCCGCCCTGACTGCTTAAATTACAGTCCTTGTTCATGGTAAATAACTGCTGGCATATCAAACACGTAGGTTTCCAAAGTGGGAAACTATGAAGTACTTATTTTTCCATTCCTTCTTGAAAATTCGACATTCAGAACCAACACTCCAACTATTCGGCGACATTTTGAAGTTTAGAGACTGCATTGCTTGTCTGCTTCCGTGGAGACTGCGCTCTTCGTCCGAGCTGTGACCTCCCTGACCGGTGAGACCTCGTGAACGCGAACTCACTACCGCCAGAATGTAATCGTCAGTTCGTAACAAGTAAATTTTACGAATGGTCAATTCTGACAGTCAAGCCAAAATAGTTCACGGCACATGTTGGCGCGATACCTAAATTCACGAGTGCAAGGGATATCCAACAAATCTTAGCGTGTTAGGGAATGGTCTGCCGACGATGACTACGCCAATTGTATCTTCGACATGATGTGTAATAATAACTTGAGTTAGAAATATAATCTGTTTCATTTTGCATAGACATTAAGCCAAAATTGGGAAAATCACGGGGGCCACATTACAAGGCTTCGTGGGCCGCATGCGGCCCGCGGGCCGCGGGTTGCCGACCCCTGATCTATCACATCCTCTCGTCTCACCTTCTTGTCCGTTGCTCCGTTGTACGTTGGTGGTTTATCGCTGTATTTATTGACCCTGCTTCTCATCGATGGATCTTTAGCTAACGGATCGGTTCCGACTTCCTGTAAAAAGGGTCACGGTTACAGTAGTAACTACCAGCCTTAGTTTATCTGGAAATAATTTCGCCTCCTTAACAGTTACGTGAAAATGGTTCTGATGCCTGATACGTTTTTCATCGCCGATAAATTCTGTAATCGGCTTTCCCGGCCATTCGTCGGCTTGAAGGACTGGTTGTCGAGGTGCTTTTCATGCCGCTCGAGATTGTCCGAGCAATTCTGAGCATGGAGTATTAGACATTGCTGTCCAGAAACTTCAATATTCAGTGCGCTCACGGGGGATTCGAACCCAGTTCTCGAGTATAAGGTTATCACGCAGCGTAAAGTTTGTTGCCTCAACCCAGACTCTTTTACCCGAATTTGGGACCACCATATCACATTGCTGTACTGAAGATATAGGAATTTGGCGCGCTGGACGGGATTCGAACCCGTAACTTTTCCAATTCCAAAGTTTTTTTTCCATGGTTTTAAACGCTGGACCCAGACGCGCTTAATGTCACAAAATCATGAGTCATATGATATTTACTGCTTGCTTCATTTCTTTCTCTAACTTGTCCCTTCGCAATTGAGCTTTGTTCAGAGAATGCATCGCCCAAACGATGAAGATCACACTTGGCAACGAAACGAGCAGAATCTGAACATTCGACAGTGATACAGACAAATACACACACAGTGGGCCTACACTAGACGTGCGGCACTAACTCTATGGCACTGGCACTCACCTGCATCGCCCAAAATCGGATATGTGAAATCGGACTGAATCGGTTGAAACACACATTTTCGCAACCGGGTTGTAACGTATTGCATATAAATCGAGACTGTTCATCGCCGTATACCTGTACAGAAATATAACCATAGTAGTAAGACGAGTCACGACGCGCAGGCCAACAAATCTCTTTGGGCGTTAGGCGATGGGCCCTGTATCCACGCCTCAGTTATGAGCTTGAAATGCTGGACGCGTATAACTCCGCAACGTTTGCTGAGAGGGCATGAAAGATGAATATTACTACTCCGGATTCACGATATATCATGTTTCAAGTTTTATGTAACTTCACCTTCCTTTGTTCGTGGATTTGAGATTAGCCAAAGTGTACTAAAAGGCTAATCATTCCGACAGAGACGAAACACTTTATGCCCTCGAGGTAACTTAGAATTTAAACTGACGTTGTTAGACTTGTTGCTTGTTTCAGAACCTCCTTGAATTTCTCCCACACTTATTTTATATCAACCACCAATTTTTGGTAATTTCGTAACGCGATTGGATTGGATTGTGTTGAAGGCAATTTTGAAAAAAGAGGATTTCTTACTTTATCTCCAACGCTGAGAACTACAATAACGCGAAACACGAACAAGAATGAAAACCAATATTTTCCAATCAGTGTTGAATGCGTGGCGACATCCGCCAGCATTTTTTCAAGCAACGCCCAACTCATTTTTGTTGTTCTTTGCCCAAGTCACTACAAGAATCCTAGGTTGATGTCACAATATAAAATTTGAAAGGTGACCTAGAAAATGAAACAACCACGGTACTCTTAATCAGCCACTAAAGTCACTTCCATGAAACCCATTCACCCTCCATAACCCTTGCATCTAAACTACATCTGTCTTCTAACGAGGCAGCTCCGATCAGTGATATTAGAATCACCATTAATTTGAGCGCTGATTAATGCAAATCAGAATTACTGTGAAGTATTTCTGATGTGTCATCTATGAAACCCATCGACTTGATGTTCTGAGTTCTGATCCGTCTCGCCAACTTGATAACTTCACCAAATATGCGCGATGAAGAAGTCTTTGTTTCATCTACAGCCCCAAAAAGTAGACTAAACGCCTACAGAAATACAACTCATCCAAGAGAAACAATATCACGCTACAAGGGCATGTCATTGAAATGAGTCTCACTATAATTAAGTCATATTTTTTTCAATATCAAAATCTTTTGACATCCATTTCCAACATCCTTATCTGAGTCTTAAACAAGTCTTATATCATTAAACACATCACGATGATATGGCTTGAAGCGAATAATAAAGAACTTTAGCATCAAGTTGGCGGTCAAAGTCAAAACGCTTAGTAATTATTTTTTATGGCCTTGGGCAAAAATTTTGAGGTATATACTACAATAAAAGAACTAAATTGCTTTCAGAATTTTTCATCTGGATGAAACTATATCAGTGGTTAGACGTGCGTCATATACTTACGTGAATTAATAGAACGACCCAATAGCTTCTTGAGAAGACATTTCCTCCGCTAATAGCTCACGAAAAGGTTTTATAAGATTGAATATGAAAATACAATATCTAGTTCTATTTCCCAAATTTCTGTATAGACCGTTGCAATGGCAACCACGAGCCATCCTTACTATAAGACCTAGCAATATCAATCATATCAGCTGGTAGCCAGTGGACTTTTCACATCATAACAAAAATGTCCGCAATGTTCAGCTTTGTAGCTGCTTAACGAATCGATCTCGGGTACACGCAGTAAAAGTATCGAGGTTTTCGACATTTGTAGCATCAACCACTTGGACGTCTTGAACTGCTTGTCACGATTAAGCGCAATCAATGCAAAACTAAATGTCGTAATAGTTGTGGTTGCTTAATTACACGTTTCTCGTCGTTCCGATGAGACGCATCTTCCTATAAAGAATCTAGACGACCGCAAATATTCCACACTTGCACCATCTTGGGTGGCACATAGGATTATGTCTACTCCTGCCCGACTGAATATACCTGGTATGATAACCAAGTCAATCCAGCGATATCTCATCTGGTGGGTGTCTGTTAGTAGCCTAGTAGCCCAAGCTTTCAAATTATTAATGGTCTCACTTGTCGTCGCGCAAAACCTCACCCAACCTTGAATGTCCGCGATCACCCTCTCTGTAAATTATGGGTTTTATGGGTCTCTGTAATTTATGGGTCACCTAGCAGACCACCGCAGGTCGATCCCGACACAAGTAGAAAGGCGGCCGTATGGGAAAAGCGCGTCATCGCAGTCGCGTAGCCTACCCGTGATTAGCCGAAAACAGGGTCGAGTGTCACTGGAGTACAAAATGGCGGTCACCGCTCGATTGCCCCAAATATGTATCGTTTGGTGATGGTCTCGTAAGGATTTTTCTCGCCGCGCAATTTGATAATTATATATAGGCCCTACTACCCATAAAATAACAATCGCCGCAAGGCATCATTAAACCTTCATTAAGTTCATTAATCAACGTCGCTATGAACTACGCCCAGAATCAGGCCAAGTAATGTCTGTAGATAGAAGCGGTTCGCGTAGTCGAGCGGCACTCGGGACCGGAGAATAACGCAGAATCTCGTCGTTACAATAAGACCCTGTCGTTCGTTGCTCCCGCCGCACGCCTTATGATATGTACTTTCACCCATCTGTCGTAGCCTTATCAATAACTGAAGCCCTTTGAAATTCTGGCGATCTCTGATCATCCGCTGGTTGTGATTTCAAGCCTTATCTATCCTCCTGTCGCGTGCACAGGCCACAGCCCGCTTCAACATATCCCCCTACTTCCGTTCTCCCGATGCCCGATTGCGTTTTTCCCGATTTCCCGCATTTTAGCGACGCCTCACGTACTTTAGAGATTTCAAGTCTTACCGTGAGTACATGTATTACAAAATACGGATACGTAAATATATATTTTGTATCTAAACGAATAAGCTAGCATATAACTGAAACATCAGCACACATTTCTTTCATTTAAAAAAAGGCACAATGTTGGCATGAAGCACAGAGGTGGAGAATTTTGTCAAGTACCACAGTACGCAATTTGAACACAAAATTGGACAAACATACCCTTTTCGACATCAACCACTGCTTACAGTAGGTCTTAGGACATAAAGGTAGCAAGTCTCCATAATCGATAAGTTGCTCCATTACGCGTGGCATTTCGCATCGAAAGACATGCTTCAATGATTTTGTTTCTATGGTAAGGCATTCGTTGGCCTAGTGACGAAGGAGCAAATAGTCGTAGGCTAAAAGAACAACTCGTGACATCATCATAGATCTTCCAACTGGAATGCCAGAGGGGGTATTCATACGGGTCGAAATCGACTAAAAAGGCTTTAATAACAGGGCCGACATTGAAGGACTTGATATAACACTATGATAATAATCTTTCAGACACTACGACGTCCTGGGTATACAATGTATAATCTTAGTTTACGATTTAGTAAGCTACGTTAAACTGGATGCATAATTACAACACAATGTTGAAGAAATAGGTAAAACTGAAGATCATCTACAAATAAACATCCTCAAATTATCCGATACATCAAACTATAACTTGAAAACATGGTCGAAGTTAAAAATATATCCTAAGGCGATAGGAACGGTTTTGTCATGAAATAAACTTGTTGGCACAATATTTTCAATTCAGCAGCATTTCGAATGGAGCCAGCCGTTTGAGATCAAAGATAATCGCCGATTAGTCGGACGGAATGCACGTGCGCGTATTCAGAAAGCTTCGCTGTGAATCGTATTAGCTCAAGTCGAAAAATGGAGATATATGGAAATAACCTGATGTACGACGTAACAGTACGTGAAATCAAAATTCGTCAATTATTCACTAATTATAATTCTTGATCTGCGAGCATCCTTAATTAACGATCCACGATTATCTTTTAGTCAACGACTATCCTGAACGAGCGATTATGGTGATCCATGATTATCAATAATCAGCGATTTTTGTATTTAAAATTATTCCGTGCTCCACGCCAATAACCGAATTTGTTATTATGGGGATCACCGTTTATCCTTACGCGAAGATCATCTTTAATCCACAATCGTCAGTTATCTTTAATCCACACTTACTGACTCCATTCATTGGTGACGTTAGATTTCTATCAACCGCTGTCTTTTTCCGGCAAGTATTTTGGTGAAGAATTCATCGGTCGTGTGTAGCTTGAATATCTAAGGACATGTAGCATCGAATTAGCGACTTCCACATAAATCAAATCTTTACTTAATAGTCAAATTTTGTGTCATCAGTATTGACAAAATATACAAGAGATTAAAAATGGATGACGTATGTTGAAAAAATGTCTACTGAGCAAAAAGTTGGCGTCTTCAACTAACAAACGCAACACCAAGTTCAATATTTCGTTAGATTCTTTGTTATGAGCTTGTGACAGACGATTTATGTTACGCGAATTTAATCAAGCCAAGCCATAATCCATGACTTGTATATCACAACTAAACACACATGAAGTAAACATGAACGATTCTGCCGAAAACTCTCGGTTTATACTTCCTTGAAATACAGTTCAAACGAAACCATAGCGATGTTTTTATAAGCATTAGAATTAGAGATTGACCGATATTGATTTTTCAAAGCCGATACAATAAGTCGGCCACCTCGCTTGACTGATGTCGACCTGATTACTTGGCTCACAACCAACACTGAATCGCAAAAATATTCTGTCAACCCTAATTACAATCATCTCAATTAGCTGATAGCCTACTTTGATATCAACAGGAGCGTAACGTTCAATGATATACTGGAGTTCTTTTTATATAAAATTTAAAGTTTTTTCACCCGTAACCATGGATCGTCGGAGGTGTATCCGCAATGGTCACTTTTCGAATCGGTGAAGGAGCGGAATTGCCCAAACGGAATGAGGTTGAACTTTGGTTTGACTCGTTTGTGTCGCATGCAGGTCGGACGCCTTCGATATCGTTTTGTAATGATTCAATTGTGGCTTTGTACCTGTCCAAGTGTTTTTTACGTTTAAAGAGACATAGAGAGTGTTAGTTATGCAATGCCATTAAAAGCAATATGCTATCAAGTCTTTAACTAGGCCCATACGCTTCCTAGATGCCTCAAGAAACATACTTTGCATATCTTTGTTGAATCTTCTCTCTCTCCTTCTGGGATTCCTGAAACAACACAAAGTGAAAAATCAAAGTTTTGCTTTTTTCATGCAGAGTGGGGGAAGCTGAGGTGCTGCCCCAGGCCCGCGATTTTAGGGCCCTAAAGGTAAGTCTCATGAGTGCCAACAGTAAGTTGCAATTATGTACACCTCAACATAAATAGTCACCGCAACTTCATACCTTCTTGAGTTCCGGACGGACAGATTGAGTAGGAATTTTTGTAGGTTGGTCATGCATGAGTGAATCTTGTGTACGAGCTTTACTCTTTGTAGTCAGGCAAAGAACAAACGAGTGTTAGTGACTACCGTGAACACAATCAATCAGAGTCATACAAAATCATAGGACAGTGTGGAAGAAAGTTTGAAGAGATTACAATAATATAATGGATAGACATGAAAGACCAAGAAACAGATTATTCACAAGGGTCACATCTCTAATCAGACCAAAGGCTCTATTAAAAACAATTCATTAGATTGTTGAAGGAAAAGAAAGTTATAATTCTAAATAAACCAAGGATGGACAGTAAATCTGCGGTGAATCTTGTTTACGATATTTGTCAAAGAAGAGAGAGATAGAACGACAATTACAAGAAAAATTGCATAACAACAAGAAAGAGACAAAACACATTCAGAGCTACAAGGCCACAGACAATCAAATCACGACACAATCACAAGGATTCAAATTCCAAAGACAATCAATTTTCATCGCAAGGTTGTGATAACATAAAATTTCTTACTGTTTCAAGATCAAACGTTAGATTAGAAACCCTGTCTTCAAGTTCTTGAACAATCCTTCGAGCCTCGCGATTCTCAAGAAGCAACGCTGGAAAATGTAGTTAGCTGCAGTTTAAACAGAAACACAATATTTAGCTAACTATGAGATGTCGTATTTGGAATAAGCGATGGTACGGCAATTTAAGTTCCATAACGCCATTGACACCTCATATGTAATATGTAATATGAGAGAAGCCTGGTCGAATCCTGTTTACGGTAGTTAAGATTTATCCAAGTATAGTGATTTTTATGAACTACATCAGAATTGAAATACAGATGAATCAGTATTTATTGCACTCGTCGAATATACATACATGTTTTTTCTCTACTCAGAGCGTCAAGAAGTTTGTTTTGTTCTGTAGCTTCTGCCATCAACATTCTTCGATCGTCCTCGATACTTTTACATGCATCCTTCATCTGTGGTAGAGATGGGCCGCATTGAAACCATTATTCATGTCATTGGAGATGATTAGGGGATTGCGGGTTGACTAATACTACAAAATTGGTCAGGAGGGACAGAAAGGCATCAAAAACATACTACAATAGTTTTAATCTGTTGTCTTTTATATGGGAGCCTATTTTACGCATGAAACTTGAGATGCATTGTTTGTTGCATGGATAAACAAGAATATAAAAGAACGCAATACTTGAAATTTGCTGCAATCCAAGTCAGTACGCAGCTTTTCTCTCTCCGTCTCTTTATCATCAATTTCTTTCTTGATGTTACCAATTCGATGCTGCAAAAGGAGGAATGGTCAAACATAATATGGATATCCTTTAGCAAATTATAGCCATCTCAAATCATGACAGCAAGATAACGTATTTGAGTTCAAAAATAGAATTGAATTTCAAATTCAAGTAATAATTAAATACATTAAATTAAATTTAAAATTATGCACTAGCCTGCGCTGGGCAGTAGCAAAGAAGTTTTTAGTCTCCGATCATGAAATACTTACCCGAATTGAGGACAGCCAAGAACGGACATCTTCATTCGGATCATTTTCGGCAAGCAAATGGCATTTCACCAAAACAGCTGTTTCATCAAGATGAAGGGCAGCAGCGAGACTATCCACATCTTGAGTTATCGCAGTCTACGAGTAGAAGAGGAACAGAACAATATTTATTTTAGCACTTGTATTTCAAAATTTTCAAGATTTCAATCCTTCATCAGGTGAAGATAGAATGATATTAGTCACAAGCAGTTTCTCCTTACCTGCACTTCCTCCATGTCCTTTTTTAACCGTCTGGTATCATCATTAGAAATCAGCAAGTCCTCCTCTAACCTTCGAAGTTTTGCAGCTGTCTTTGTAAATTCTTCATTCTGAAATGGAATGTGCATTCCGAAAAGGTCAAGGAGGAAGTTTCCTTCTTTTCTAATTAAACACAACCTTATCCTCTGCACTGTTTTTAACGACATGGTATTTTCCTCTCAGTTTTTCAATTTCTCCTTGCATATCAATATTTCTTTGCATGATCGATTGTAGTTCTTCTTGCGCTCTCGTCAACTTCCGGTCGGCGTCACGACGAGCCGCTTTGCTCTCATTCGCTTCAACCTGAAGAAAGCGAGGTTTAGAATGTTGCAACTCAACCAATTAACTTATTTAGGATGATGGATGACTCACATTGATTCTGTGAATCTCTCTTTCTAAGAAATCTCTCTCTTCCGATAATTTCTTGTTTAGTTTTTGAATGTTGTCTGCGGTGATTGACTCGTTGTGGTAAAGTTGCGAGCGGAGTGCACCACATTCTTTTTTATGTGTCTCTCGTTCCTGAACAAATTAAAATTGCACACACTGTAAATGCTGACAAATGTTTTTGCAAGGCGACAGTTTCACGAATATACGAAACCAATTCTGCCCGCGAGTTAAAACATTTACCCATCCCTGGTCTAGCACCTCTTTGCCCAGTCTGCATTGCAAAGATTTCCATGTCAAGATTGATACAACATACCAGATCGAGTTGTTTATGGAGTGAGTTAATTTCTAGTCTCATTGCATCGATTTGTTTTTCCGATTCCTCGTTTCTCTTTTGAAATGTTTTTCTGTTTGTGTTTTCCGTGTCGAGTTTTGATGTCAACTCTGCCTTTTCAACGGCAAACTCTCTGACTTGTTTCTGCAAGACAGTATTTGAGTTTGTTGTTGAAGTTTAACTTTCATTTAAAACCACATTGCATTCTGGAACCGGAGAGAGAGAGAGAGAGGGAGAGAGGGAGAGAAAGACAGAAATGCCATGTCAGAATTCTTCACCCACCCTCGCAATTTTGCCTATCCAAGTCACTTACCTGTAAATCAGCATTTTGCAACTTGATCGTATCGTACAAACACCGTGATGAATGGGTTTCCTCCTCGGCCCGACGAACATCTTCCTTCATCACTGAAATTCTAAAGAGAAAAATCCAAATCAAGCTCTTATATGAAAGCCATTTTTTCACTTGATATCTCATAGAACTAGTCAACAAAATCATTCGTATAGAAGATTCCTTTCATATTTATTGACACATGGAGAGAAAAGTCTACAAGCTCATTTGTTTGTATATATTTTACCAACCTATCAGTCTTCTGTTTCATTTCATCTCGCAATCCTTGCGTAACGAGATTCAATTCTTGTAGTTTCCTCGTCATATCTTTCATTTCATCGTCACCCTTCATGATCTCGCTGTCTCTCCTTTGCAGTTTCTCTTCTAAATCTGCTCGTTTAGCCTACCAAGATAAGATGCCAAAGGTGACGCTGTAAGAGCTTTGTTGTTAATTACCAGCCCATCGTCAGGAAACCAAGTTATGAATACAGGTATAAATTTGTTTCATTTACGACCTTCTGACCTAGCAATAGGATATGTGAGAAATTAGACGCGTAAGAACACTTACGATCAAATCATCCATTTCCTTTCGAAGTGCATCAGCTTGTTGATAAACTGGAAAAATTAACAATATCAAACACAGACTTTGTTTAAGCTCTAGAACCTTTTGAAAAGACTTTAGTCCTGGCGATGACAGCGCGAAAAACAAAATATCTGAAGTCATTCAAGTAAACTCCGATACCTGTATTCATCTGTGACTTGGTGGATTGATTTTCTTTTACCAGGTCTTCGTTTTTAGAAATCTGTTGCTCCAAGTTATCATGCAATCTCTCATTTTCTTTTTCAAGCTTCTTGCATTTCGCTTTCCATCTAAAATGGTTAAACATAGAGAGTGTCACGACAGTCCAGTCAAATTGATTGGAAACTAAATTCACAAGTTTTCAAAGCTCCGCTACTTCATCAGGAGAAAATGGAAATTAGTCACATGCAGTGATAAACGGTACAAGATGTTATAGTATCGAATCAAAACACCTCATCAACATGTCATCAAGTATCGATAAGGCGTATATGATGAAAATGCCATAAATCCAACAACAAATAAGGCTAAATTTGGAATCAACGAATCCACTGAACTCACTGTCTGAAAGTGTCTTGTGCTTGAGTTTTCAGATCATCCTTCTCCTTTTCCGAGTCGTTATGTAGACGTTCAACTTTCTTCAACTCATTCATGTATCTTTCCGTGTCCCTGGGTAAAGACATTTTAAGAGCTTAGAACAGGGGTGCACAATTTGAAACTAATGCTGGGCGAATTTTATTGGAGTTGTACGACACATGGGCTGCCATGGTATTTGGAAATCTAATCCGAAACCTTTTTATCACCTTCCATAATCTTGTAGTTTGAGTAACGCGTCTTCAAGTTGATTCGAAATTTTATCGCGATCACGTTCTGAATCTTGAAGGCTTCGTTGAGTTTCATTTAGTTGAGTCAAGAGTCGCGCTTGGGACTGATCTTTTTTCTCCAAGTCTTTTGTAAGAACCTGGAAAAGAATCAAATAATCAACAAAAAGAACTTTATCAAAGATATGGTTGGGATAAATGGGGAGGCACTGAGGCAGCCACTACAGGAATACACAAATTGAGCATGGGGGTATATTAAGTCTGTGGAATGGTTATAACTCCCAACCTCAATATGATCAGAGAGTTGTTGTCTTTGACGTTCACTTTTTTCAAGATTTTTTCTTATCTCGTCGAGTTGTACGACGCCGACTGAATGTTTCAACGCAGCTCGTAAATCGGCGATTTCTTCTTCTTGTTTCCGCCTGTCATCTTGGTATTTTTGTGACGCTGTAATGACATCGCTCATAAAATATCCCGCAACCAAACTAGGCCTACTCTGCAGGGAAAAGGGACAAACTTCTTGGGGAGAACACAGACATACCAGACCAAGTAAAAAAATATTTGCAAACAGTATATTTTCTTACATGTTAACTGCCTTCTCTCTTCAGCCTCTTTTTCTCGTAATGCTTGTTGCGCCGTGATTTGTTCTCGGACTTGCTGTTCCAGTTGGATCTTACTCTTTTCAGACTTTGCGATTTGACTCCGTAAGTCCGCTAAAAAATTAAAAATTGTAATGTCTGATCGGTCAACGATTAGGTAGGAATAAATAAATTGCCTGATTACTAGAATTGTGATATTATTGAGTCTCATATCAAAGGTTCACAAGGAAGGTCTAACCTATTTGTCCCATCAAAGCTTCCCTGCCCCCTTCAGATTGCTCTAGTCTTCGTCTCATCGCATCCAAGTCCGATTCAATAGATCTTTTACCAGCTTCTGCTTGCAACAGTTGCGTTCTTAAGTGAACTTCATCATCTTGCGTCCTGCACAGACATAATACGGATTTTCGCATAACTTCATAAGATATTTTTAGGAAAATTTTCAATCCACAACAACTCAACAGCGATATAATCAGAATATTTTTACAAGGAAAAAGAATTTACTTCGCTTGACTTTTTCGTAGAAGTTCTCGTGTCGATTCTGATGCGTATTGTGCGGAGGTGTCTCTCTGTGTCGACATTTCTGTTTCAAGTTGTTTCAGTCGACGTTCAACACGATCCGAAGCTGAGTCAGTAGCTCCATTTACTTCACGTAATGCACGACGTGGTCCGGCGTCAGCCCTGTTCAGAAAATTTAGGGAAAATACGCGATCAAAAGGGTATATATGCAGAAAAATTCGGAGAACATATAAATATTCATATATATTTAACTAATCCAATTCAAATGATTGAAAGACATTGCAATTTCACCAACTTGTATTTTAAATCCTTTTCCAGGCGAGTGTGGTTATCCACCAGATCATCAACTCTTCCTCGTAAATCTCTGACCTAAATATTCACCTTAATTAGAATTCTGATCTCAAAAAGCATCAAATTAAATAACTGACCGATTCACTTAAATAATCACCGTTTCCAGGGACTCTTCGGCTTGCTCGTTCGAACCCCAAACTGCTTGCGGGTCTGTGCACTAAATGTACAACAATGTCAGCTTCAGGCTCTAATTCCAACCCATAGACAGAACATACATGATGAAATATCACTGTGATGTAGGCTTCGAGATTCTCGCACTGCGGCTCGTCGCTCTCGTTCATAACGCATCTTACTAAGAGATCCTTCCAAATCATTTTTAAGCTAAAAATGTACATAATTTAAAAGCATATATGAATTTACATACAATGAATATTATTGGAGTTAATTTGGCCAAATAGGAATATGACAGTATACTTTTGTCCTTAATTTTTTACTGCATTTACACAGATTCACTTGATACACACACACACACTACTGTAGCATGCATATTATGCGAGGCCTAAGATATTAAAGTTATCAATTTTCAAGATATAGATAGTATATGTATAATATACATTATATTATAGTGAAGCGGATCAAGGCCAAAGTTATTAATCAGTGGCAATGGTACCTTTGAAAGAGCCGACATTGAATCATCATGCATGTCTTTGAAGTCTGCAATTCGTGTATCCATGCTTTCCAAATTTCGGCTCGTATCTTCCAAGTTATCGGCAATTCTGTCGACTCTTCTTGTCAACAATGTAGGATCGAGAATAGTGACATGTCGCGGTTCTCTTAATATTCCAGATGGAGGAGATGGCAACCTTCGTCGAGTGGGGTGGGTTGGAGGAGAATTTTCTGACGAAGATGACGAATCAATGTATCTCCGTGGACGCCGAGACATGGTCCAATTTTACACTGTGAAAAAGATAACAACTTACAAATCCTAACAGCAAGAAACTTTAGAAGAACTAACAGATAACTGCTGCTACCTGCTATCAAGCCCAGCCCCCCTAGCATACAAACATAAATTTGCTATAAATATCACAGGCATCGAATTATCGTTCAATACACAGACATATATAAGCTCGTATCAAATCTCCATTTTCAAATTAATATTTCATTCACCGATCCAAATTAATAAAGCTCACAGGTCACATCAATTAACACCAAGACAACGGGGCCTGGGAATTGATAACACAATAGTCTTCAGTAACAAAACAATACCTAGCGTCTCAGTCTTTTTGAAACCGCCGCTGTTTTGTTCGACCAACTGCAACAACAGTTCTTAGCAGACAAAATTTTAAGCAATACCGGCAAAATTACTCATGTGGAACGACGACAACAAGCCTCTCTTTGGATAGAGAAAATTAATATGCTGGTAAAATAGCCTTATACATACAATACAGTCTGCGTAAAGTAATGAAAGACTCATAATTAATATCGCATGTAACAAAAATACGAACATTGAAGAGCGGACTATTTTCGCTTGCTCCCGACAGGAAAAGGCTTGGTGACCTAGGACATCGCGGTATCTGACTTCTTATACTCATTTTTCTATATCGTGAACTACTAAACCAATGCTGTAAATAACTTAAAATAATGAAATACTTTTTATCCAGTGGAAGAAGTTCTGCTCGAATAGATACCGAGTGACTTGAATGTTGTTTGCTGCTGCTGCGATGGCATGCGTGATTGACAGGTAACTTTCCCTCCTGACACAGATTGCAGCTCACGATATCTTCAACCGTAGGGCATTTCATGCTGTTAATATCCTTTCTGTAAGTCTACATGGCGCCGTCAATTGCGACAAAGATTGTTAAAAGTATAGATTGTGGACAGGGTGCTGTTCGAGCTGTTCGATACAACGGTAAGGCAATTAATTTTCAAAATCGTAGTTGTAGGCCTACATCCTATACATGCCCTGAAATTCATTCATTCATAGCTGTATTGAATCTTGAAGTGTCACAGACTACAATTCTATGAAATCCTTCCTTTTTGCTTCATATTTCACATCGACTCACGTGATACACACACACACCACTTCACAGGTGCATATTGTGTGCCACATAGTAAGTTGTTTTTCTACAGCTGATGGGAAGTACTGTATGACTTGTGGAAGTGACAAAACTATCAAGCTATGGAATGCCGACAAAGAGTTGATGATAAAAAAGTACACCGGTCATGGATCAGATGTTTTGGACGTTTGTGGTTCCTGTGACAATTCACATCTCACATCTGGAGGATCAGACAAGACCGTCATGTATTGGGATGTTGGCAGTGGACAGGTAAGACCTGAAAATTGTGGCATTATAACCCTATTTTCAATGGAATGTGCCAATAGTAATAACTGTCTTTATATATTGTAGATTTTACGTCGATACCGTGGCCATGCCGGCAAGGTGAACTGTGTGCAGTTCAATGAAGAAGCAACAACTATTTTGTCAGGCTCGATTGACTCATCCATTCGAGCTTGGGATTGCAGATCGAGAAATCCCAATGCTTATCAAGTGATGGACGAAGCCAAAGACAGCATCACTTCTCTCCAAGTAAATTGAACCATATCTGCACCGTTATATGTAACTATGATATCCACATTTGCAGGTAAATGATCATGAAATACTATCTAGCTCTGTAGACGGACGTATTCGAAGGTACGATATCAGAAATGGACAGATGCATTCTGATTTCATCGGTTCTGCTATAACTTATGCTTCATACACCAAAGACTCTCAATGCATTCTTGTCTCTAGCCATGATAGCACCTTGAGACTTTTGGATACAGAAACTGGAGAGATGCTAGGTAAAAAATATTTATTCAAGGATGCCTGGATTAGTATGAAATATACAAGTGTAGCACTACTGACTGCAGTCATGTTATTATTTGCGTAATACTAACAGCACCATATGCGATCAAGTCACCTATGCCTATATTTATTTGAGTCAATGCTACTGTCATGTTCACTAGGATTATCATCTGCAATAGATGGAATTGCGATGGATGCCCTACTGGCCTATTACCAGTCGGACAATGGGGGCTTTCAATGCCTCGGGAATGGCGTGCCTGGTGACTTTCAATGAAAAGTGATTTGGTACTGTCGCATTGTGTCTTAACATAGTGAATTTCTTTGCAGGTGAATACACAGGCCATAAAAATACAAAATATATGATAGAATGTGGATTTACCGTGAAGGATGATCATGTTATAAGTGGATCTGAAGATGGATGCATATACATTTGGGATTTAATTGAAGCAAAAATTAAACATAAAGTTCGGTTAAAGGAGAACAGAGTAGTACATTCTATCTGCCAACACCCAGAAGAAATATGCTTGCTAGCTGCTACAGAGAAGAATATTGTTGTGATCAAAAGTGATGATAATCAAGCTGCTATTGACTAATATCTAACATATGTGGTAAATCTGCGTGCATGTCACCAATGAGCCGCAAAATTCGATTCGATCGTCTCTTGCAGCAGTTGTGGGTCACATTGTATGGTGCGAGTATCAAAGATATGCACATGTACGAGCCGCTTGCCAAAAGTCTAACTACGCATCCCATGTTATGTGCTTGAAACTTGTTCAATATACCTATTGCAAGGCTGACATCTGACAACGACCTGGACGACATCCAGGGATGTGTCAGAGAGTTAGTGCTCTAGAAAGCATGGGTATAAATTTTGTTTGCCATGGTTTGCACCTAATAGCAATGGAAGATACATGCGGAACATTGTGGAACAAATGAATAAAACATTTCCGTAGGAACTGACAAAAGTGAAACTGCCATATAAATCAAGTAGAGTCACTGAATATTGGTGTGTTCTAATACACCAACTTTGATACATGATCTTTCAAGTACCTCGAGTCTGGGGACGTTGTCGAGTCAGCTGCAGATGATATTATAGAACCATCGAACGGATGAAGAGCGTCAGGTTGTAAAACAATCTCTAACATTTGGTAATCAGTAAGCCTAAGAACGTCTCTGTCAGTTCGTAGAGTAGTATTTGGTAGTTTGCGAATATTGCGGACTTGCTCAGGGTTTATCCCCATGTCAAGGCTTTCACAAATAATCTTGGTTAACTCAAAGAGAGTAGGGGCTTCATGTCGATTGATTTCAACTTCCACAAAATCGTTGTTCATTCTAGAAACATGGCTTAATCGAACACACAAAACAAGATACTGTGGCACCACCACCATCCCGGACGGAGCATATTGCGAAGGAGTTGTGCAAGTTATCACCTGTGGTTGATAATGGAATGAATTTTGATTGTGATTTATCTCAGATTTACTCGAGTTATCATAGTGGTCTGCCTTCGAGTAAATAAAAGAAGGATTTGACAGATAATTTGGTTTAAATTTCAAATCTTCTTGGGGCTTTCCAACATTTTCTCTATCACCCACAGGCGATGTACCAAGCAGCTCTCGGACACCATCCTTCTGCGTAATATCTGCCGGAATTTCTCCTTTAGCATTGCGAATGTTTTTGTCAGCACCAGCATCAAGCAGAGCCTGGACGACCAGAGTATGTCCGCGCTTTGAAGCCCAATGAAGAGCAGTCCACCCATTGACTTTGTTTACAGCATTAATATCCACACCAGAATTGATCAATTTGCCGATTTCTGACAAATCTCCAACTGAGGCGGCTTCCCTAAGAATCTCTTCATTTTGGCGTTCCATCTATGGTTAATTACAAGTATACAGTATGACGCTATAGAAATAGTTACTGTATGCAAAAAAAAAGTTAAATGAGCAACCTATCCAGCCTACCAACGAAACGAACCAGACTGGAGCCTCCCCACAATCCAGGGCCCAAGGTCTTCTAAATCTGAACTTTAAAAATTGTCGGCTCTCATTCATATTCCATTCGCTCAACATCTCTCGATCCCTATGAATGATTGCTGCATTACCAGATTATCATAATAGTCCATATTGTCATGGCATGCAAGCGAGGTGTAGGCCTACTGTACTATGAATTTTCACGACCGTTTTTAAACCACTAGCCAGACCGCTTGGGGGTGATTGGTCACAAGCACGGAACACGGAAGTGTAGGGAGAATATTAGTGGAAGCGAACAATATTATGGATCTGTCCATCCCACTGAGATCTACAGATACGTAAAAAATTAAAAAAATTATCGAGAACGTGTGCCGTCAAACGAAAGCTGTGCATTGGCGCATGTTTTCATTTGTAAATGCGTCATAAGACTGCGCACACGTGATCTGCGCAGACGAAGCGCATTCCGCGTTGGCCGATTCTGTCACTCCGGTGTAACTTGGTTGCTGAGAGGAGGGAATTTTCTGATTTGAATGTTGTCGATGACATTTTGCTTTGGAGTATGGGGATACATATGCATGTGGGAATATCTTATTCTCAAAATTGAGCTTTTATTACTGTCACCAGGTGTGTTCTGTTACCGAAGTCAAGTAAAATTACCGTTACGGTGGGGTTTGCGTCTCTCACCATATGGCGAGGAGGGAAACAGGGTCACGTCATGATACATATCATCAGGGTCTACTCTGTCGTGTATTTGGCCACTCTGGCCTTCGAGATATCGGTGATTTCAGAATCTAACTGTATAAGAGGAGGTTGGATAAGTTGAAAGTGCCTTGTGTGAATTTTTCCATACCGGCACCATGCAGTGCCAAGGGGAGAAATATGCCAGACAATGAAGAATCGTGGACAGGTTTGTGTGACTCCGGGTGAGCCATTTTCCAACAGCTTTATGTTAAGTTGGAAGGTTTATTTTACAATGTTTCTGATCATATTGATGACAGTATCAGAAAAATGTCTGGAAAGCAATGTGAGCCATAAGGCTACTAATGTTGTTCAATTGACACAATGTATGGTACTGTAATGGTTATACATGTTTGAAATTACTGAAGATTTTTAACAAGTTAGCACTAAATGGCAAAGCATTTGAAAAATTCGTAATACTACTAAATTACAGATAGTGGGTCACGTTGAACTGGTTCTGGTAGAATTACTAATGCTAATTAGCAGACTACAGAATTGCAGTCCGCTGATAAGGCTATGGCACAGGAGCCCGATGCCCCAACTACAAACCTACGCTGGGGTCGACTAGCCAAACTTTCTCATGCTCCTTGGTCTGTTGTTTAGTGTGATCCGCAGTCCACATAATTTGCCTCCTTATAGTGCCGTCACTCTCATGCTGAGGCTATAGTTGAAATTTATTCGGTGGCCCTTTTTTGCAGCCTTTGCACTATGTTGTATGTATATTTGAGTTTAATTATAAGAAATGCCAAGATGTGTGGTTCCTGGGTGTCATCGTCGTGATACGAGTACACATTACTTCCCCAGAGACCCAGTTCGAAGGCTGCAGTGGATTGTCTTTGTTAAAAGTCTTGATCCAGAGTTTTCGAATCCTGGACAATATTCCAGCATTTGCGGGGCTCACTTTGAGACTCAATGCTACAATTTTAATTTCTGGATTGATAAAGAGGAAAATAGTTTCGGTTGTAAACATCCTCGAAGGACCTTATCTGACGAGGCAGTGCCAACTATTGTGGGGGATGAAATAGCCTTCTGTCCTCCCAACTCAGACCAATCAACTCAAGAAATTTCCGATATGGTGAAAAGTCAGCCACTAGATGGCTCAGTTACTGAAACTGTGACCGCAACTACTACCGTTCGACGACGTTCTGCACGGTCATCTGTCGCTGGCACAGTGGAAAATGATTCTGGTGGTCGTAATTACTCTGTTGTGAGAAATCAATCCAGAAAAAAAGTTTGTATTTTTCGACCACTCGCTCAAAAAAACACAGCTACTTCATCCCCTCCTGTTGTTTCGTTATCGATTACCACAACAAAAGCAGAAACACTTACTACTTCATCAAGTCAAACGACCTCAACAGTTGTGAGAATTGGAACTTCAAGTTCAACGGTAAGTTTAGATAATTTGACATATTTTCATTTGGCATAGGGCTATGTACATATACCATGATATCATGATAGAAAAACTGCCTTAGGGACAATTTCACAGTAGACTAACCTTACATGGCGAAAAGAGTTTTTCTTGTCAGTTGATATATAGGTCTATTATTTATATATATATTTCATAGCGTGACTATGGCCTACTTTATTTCCTGCCTGATTTATCACATTAGAGAGAGAAAATTAGTGGGCTGCTGATTCTTTGTGGAGAGCGCTGTCACACTTACAGTGGGAAGCGATTGGTAGGTGTTAGGTGTCTATATTTCTAGAGCTCGTTCCTATCATTGAGTTGTTCAGTTACTTTTTTCTGCTAACGGAGTGATTTAATAGGTAACTACGGGTCAGTTAGCTGTGAGCCTTGTAGAGATAAGAAAAATGTTCATTTATTCTGTTAACAAACGCATTCCCAATGCTGCGCCTGCATTGCGTTTTTCAGTACCGGTAGCTGTATAGTTGCGGTAATTCTTGCTATTAGGTACGGGTACTCACTTTGAAGATTGCTATCGCGCATTGCCAGCATTACATACCGTCCACCACGGCTAAAGGAGTGACTTAAGCAATAGATGTACCAGTAAGCCATTGCCAGCATTACGTACCAACCACTGCTAAAGGAGTGTCTTTGCAATAGGTGTACCAGTAAGCGGTGACTAGCTATTTTAGCTAGTCATACAAATGCAATATACCATATTGATGTTGACGGGATATTTTACAGTATATAGGCCTACTCTAGTAGTAATAACCTTGAAAGTTAATTCTTGCTCTACTTCAATTATGGTACATAAATGTTGCGTGGTGGGTTGTACCACTGGGTATGCCCATGGAAAGTCTGGCAGTCTTCCAGTCTTTCATTTCCCATTGAAAAAGGAAATATGTCAAAACTGGGTGCGATTTGTCAATCGTGCCAATTGGAAACCAACAAACCACTCCGTGGTATGCGCAAACCACTTTGAAGAAAAATATTTGAAACGCGGGTTACGCACAACCTTGCGCTGGGATTTATGGCCTGTGCCAACCGTAATGACAAATGCTCAATTGAAGAACCCATCAACATTGCCAACTCCTGTGTCAAATCGAAAACCACCTGTAAATCGCTCGTTGGAGCTCGATGAACTGGAGCAATGCAATAAGGAAGACAAATTGGTGAGCTTCGAAGATTGTAATGAAACCCTCTCTTCACCCCTGTACTGCTTCTATAAGCATGAAGAAGGGGAATATGTTCTCTATTATAAAATGAGATTTGATGGGTTTCCTGAAGTTGTGAATGCCATAAAAGTATACTCTGACCTCAAGGTGAAGTTGCAGCGCTATGGTGCAGATGTGCCGTTGCCAAATTGGTTTACCAAAGGTCACAATGCAAGGCTAACAAGAAAGAGTATCATTCTGAATTTCCCTAGCTATTTGTTGCAAAATATAATAATATTCATAGTTATCCTGTATCATTTTTCATTTAAAATCCATTTCCATTGTTGTTGTCTTAAGAAGTGTCGCACGAAAAGTATTGAAAAGTTAATTCAAAAAATGTATTTTACTTGCAGTTAGTTTTTGCGATAATACCATTGGCGTCCGCGTTATGGGGTTAGTGTGGAAAGACACAAGAGTGACAGCTCATTATCGCGATGTCTTCTTGTCAGAAAGACAAAATAAATGGAGTCTCCTTCCCATTCAGAGGGTACTTGGCCTTAAAAATTCAACTGTGATAATCTGTGTGATGTCACGGCAGCGGTTGTCAGGTCTGGTAGGCCTACTAAACAGCAATAAATTATTACGTCTCTTAGATTCAAAATCAGCAAATCGTCATGTTGCAGGACGGTGCGCAGACTGCAAGAGTGATGAAGACATACAATTTACCAAAAAACTTAAAAGTCAATGGAAAGCAGACAATCATAAAAAAGTTGCCGGTTGTGGGTAATTTGCTGGTTCCAAAATCCAAATCAAGCGCTGTGCAAACTCCAAAACCCACATCACAGGCTCCAAGATGCACAATCCATTACCAGTCATCAACGAAAAAGGTGAGTTGCCTCACGCTTTTTTGGCTTATTATTTTACGGCTATTATAGAGCCACTAGAATGTATTTGCCGCTACCAAATCATAGGTTCTGAGCTCGGTTAGTGTAAGTAAACAGAGTTTGAGTAATCTGGCCATTGTTGTCGCTGTTTGCAGCCATATCCCATGGTACAGGGATTGACTTTCAAAGACCTTCCTGACACACTGCATTTGTGAATTGTACGCGGATAAAATACTAGACGTGCAGTAGGCTATATATTATATAAATTTTTTTAAAGGCAAATGCACTTGCCACTAAGAAGCTTTTCACCGTGGACGAACTAGAAAAACTTTCAAAAGTTGATTTCATAAACAAATTCACATCAAAAGTACAAATAAAGGATTCCACCAACTTTGCAATGAGGTATGCACTATTGAAGCTCAGGATTATATCAATTTTTTGACTGATGCTAATCATGCTATTATTTTTTGTTTGTAGATGTCAGTTGATAAAGAACTGCCCCTTCATTATTTCGTGTCCATCTGAGCGTGATTGTCGAGACGTGATGTTTTTACATTTAAGAAAGCATATCTCTACTCTTCGTTCTCGGCAAGGAGGTTGGTTTGTAACTGTTATCATGTTATATCATAGAGTCTGTAGGCCTAAAGTCAGTGGGTGTATCACGGCTCATCAGTGAAAATTTCAACCACTCAATTGTGAAGATGGCAGAATTTTCAGCCTTTAAATGTGGTGTATAAATTTTCCAGAAAACCAAATACCTTACAAGATATCAACTGGTGTTCGACTTGGGGCCACACAAATAGAAACACTTACTCAAGACAGCGTGAATATAATTTGCAATGGGCCGAGTGAAGCGGCGTCGAGTGCAGCAAAGCAACGAGCTCTCCAGAATGATGTTGTTATATCAAAATCCAAATCGACACCATTGAATTTGAAGCCATCGTCCATGAAAATCTTTCCAGTGAGCAAGGTGCAAGTTAACTCACCAATTCAAACCACGACTCCGTCTACTTCAACATGCAAGGTTCAAATTAACCGTTCGGGGCCAAATGGAATAGTGACAAAAATCCAGTCCACTCCCACTTATAAGACTGTCACTTCATCTGCTCCATTGCTTCTAGATCCACAAAATTTACCTGTCAAGAATGCAGGTAATGGTCAGCAGATGATGTTTCATATTGGGAAACAGTTACGAGTGGTACAGAGTCCGGTTAGCGGGGCAGGAACCGCCACGTCATCTAATATGACTTTCATTTTGGTGCCCTACACCAAACCTGTTACGGGCGATAAAGGTGCTGGTGCTTCATCAGCCGTATCTGGCCCTACTACAAGCACTCAACAGGCCCATTTTAGTACTGGGACAAGCACAGTACGTACCCATTCTGGCACTACTACCAGCATTCTGCAAAACAAGACTGGTCTAACAACTCGTATTTTCAAAACCCATTCGGTACAGAAAGCAAGTACCGGCATAAATTTGCACAAGGTCATACAGCCTCCTTTCATCCAAAACCGCACCTATATACATAAAGGAAGTGTGGTTCCCACGCCATCATTGAAACCAAATGCTTCGGCAGTTGAAATCACAAATGAAATGATCTTGAAGGCAAAAGCTGTTCTAGATATGAAAGCAAATAAAAGTGGCACGTACTCTCCTTTAGCAATTAAAGTCACACCGCCTAGATTATACGATCTAGCAAAACATGCTGTTATGAACAGTGATGCATGGAATTTTAAACTTGCAAGATTTTTGTCGCATGTCCATAAGCGAAAGCCTTTATCGAAATCAGCGATCAGATTGAAAATTTTTCCACGAAATCAGATCAATCCAGGGACCGGAAATTCATCATTTGGAGCTTATATGGCAAGAAAAAATGAATTCTTATCAACGCAGTTGCATTTGGAACGAGTTGGATCAAAGAAAATGACTGAAAGATGTAAACAGCGAGACACTCGCACTCGATTACAGCGACAAAAATTTCGAAGACAACTGATGAATAAGTCTGCGGATCCCAGCAAAGCGCAGCACTTCAACTTTTCAAATCACAAGGATTTGCATTCTCGAGTTTTCAAGGATGGGCTCGTTCGTAAAAAGCGATCTCGTAAATCGGTATTATGGTGGAAAGAGCCCGAGCCTAAAAGAATCAAATTTGAATTTGCAAATCGCAAGCAAGAGGTGAAATTTAGAAAAAGCACAAAAAAAGCTCCATCGTTCTGGTACGCCACTCGTGAAAATTTCAAAAAACCTCCAAAAAAAGTAGAACTTGATAAGCCACTCAAAGATCTTCTGCAGCCAGGACTCGTTGTTCTCAAGAGGAACGCAACCTCACTTCCGCAAAGAGAAATTGAGTCTACTGAGTCAAAGAAGACAAAACCATGTGAAGAGGTTACGATAGGTGGGAAGGTGATCAAGATCAAGCAAGAGCCAATGTCTGATGAAGAGTTGATCAGGTATGTGATCGTTTAAAGGATAATCTAGAAGAAAAGATGATAATTTTAACTGATGCCTGTATGCTGGGGGTGGCATGGTTGCTGGGCTATCAAAGCCGTGGCATCCGTCGAGTGTTCTCTGTTGAATGACTTGACGTTGTTCTCGATTTTGTGTTGAGTTAGGAAAAGGCCAGTTATTTTCGAATTTATCTGGTAACAGGTCGTTTATTTTTAGTGATCCCATAGATATTGATGATGTGCCTGATAGAATGTTACAACCTCCGTCTGACGATGACATGGATGACCTATTCCCTGATGACAATACGGCGTCGGATATTGAGACCACAGATAGTGAGAGCGAATATTATATCGAAAAGAAAAGGTAAGTTCTTGCTGATAACAAACTTGTTGTTCTTTGATCCTTTGTTTTGTGGGGGGCGGGCTAACTCAAACTAAAAATTTACAGATTTTCAGTCTCATTGAGATATTCATTACTCAGACTTGGGACCAGCACTTGCCTTCTCTGTTAGTGGCTGTGGATTTTGGTGTGGTACATGGGTCTCAATTGCATTGAATCAAAGTGAGGGTAGCCCTCTTTTGAGTCCAAAGTTTTGGTACTGCACCACATACATATCATAACATCGAGTCCTTGATGAAATCGTGTGACAATTCATCATGATAAGCAACTTACTATTTTTAGAGCCCAAGTGGCAGATTCTCCTGTCATCACTTCAGTAACGAGCAAACTGAATAGTGAGGCTATGGAGGATGAAGTGGATGTACCGGTAAGATATTTTATGATAGCCTATTGGCCTAATTATTAATTATATATACAGATGTATATGTACATATTTGCTTGCATTACAAGATTCTATGCCGAGTTGCAAAATAAGTACCTCTGTCTATTTCTATATATCTACTATATGCTATATCTACTGCGCTGCGATTTGACATTATTGGCATTGGACATGAAGCACCTCAGAAAAAATAATCTGGGTTGCTGCGTTATTATGCCTACAGTATATACTCTGATGTGAAAACTTCCATCAAGAAAGACTATGATGGAGGATGGAGCTAGATTTTCGGAGTTACAATACAACTGTAGCATTTTTTTGCGAATGTTGTCTATTTATTTAACACTACTTGATCTTATTTGATTGGAATTGTATTCCAAGATGATAGTAAAACAAGCATGAATATCCACTGTGGTATGATGACATGCAAAATAATTTGCTGGAAATGATGTTATCGGAACGGATATATGATTGAATATGAATATAACTTCTTTCACGCGTTTCTGATCCAGCTTATATCAAATGACTTGTCCCATTTTCTTCACTGTGTATATATAATATATATATATGTACTTAGGTGAGGTATCTACATGTCCTGTACTCTGAAATTGTTGGATGTTTTATCTCATTTTCTCCATGGCGTATGTCTGTATGTGTTGTGCGCCGGTATCTGCTTCTATATGTCCCGCACCTGAAAGAAGCTTGGAAATTTTGATGAAACTGATTTCTGGGACAACACAGAAATCTCTGTTTTGTAAAACTGACCTCTTTAACAAGTTTACATAGTAAAGTAAAATACTTGTCTTAGCGTCCTCTGGCCTCTATAGTGGTGTGCGTGGTTAGTCAGAAAACCAGATTCACCTGTGTAAAACAGTTTGATGCCTGACAGATTGTGTATTCCAGTCTTCTTGTCTCTAGCTTCTCGCAATCAAGTACTTCCAGAGATTGTGCGAAATCATCCGTGTCACAAGAAGTCAAAGTTCAACTGCACCAGTTGTGTTGCCTGCTACATTGAAAAAATGTAAAATCTGTTCTGTGGAATTTGAAAGGGTCGATATGCTGCTACATCATTACAAGATGCATGCAAGTTGGTATCTCTTCAATTTTCTTTCCCACTTTTCAGATGTGGAATAGGCCTATATAAGTCAATCACAGAATCTTAGCTCGATCAGGCCTAACACGAATCTTGAATGTTCAGGCCAGTTGTAAACTTGAAAATAGTGGCCTGATTTGAGTCAGGATTTTCGGGCTTATATCCAACCTATCTGATGTGGTATTGTGGTAATGCAAAGTGAAAAGTTACGAAATAGTTGCCACATGCCTACTGCTTTTTTCTATGACTTTCAACTGATGTAACGTTATTTTATTGAATTCGTAAAGTTCAAAACATCCAGAGTAATGATCACGTTGAGGAATCTTTGCCAAGTACATCCACCAAACGGCAGCATCCTGCAAGTCATAGACACGGATCGGACAAGGTTTGTTTACGACTATTTTTGAAGTTTTGGATTTTAGGCTAGGCACTTGAAAAAAGTACATCTCATTCTAATTGTGAATGAGACCAATTCACGATTATTACTTTATATTCAGAACAACAGCAGCGTTTGTCAATACGAAAAGCCGTTTAAATGCGAACTTTGCGAAAATAGATTCTACACATGCAAGGGCTTCGAAGAGCATCTCATTGAAAGACATAGTCACAGCACAAAAGCAATGACTCATGTTCTTTTTAGTCAGCCGAAACATTCTTCGCGAGGCTCTGATTCATCGATATTTGACTTGGTGTTACCGGACTTGAACACCCCCAAAGAACCAAAAGATACTCCGACCACAAGTGGCAATTCGTTGAACAATTTACTCATAGAGAACGCGAATCAAATTGCTTTGGATTCGTTGGAGTGTAAATCCCCGCCTCTACCAAGTTCGCCGCAACATGGAGCGATTTGTCAGCAACTCGGTGACTCCTCATTGCCGCATGTTCGTGTGCAGACGATACCGACATCATCACCAGAGTCGAAAGAAGTTGAGGTTGAGTCTGTTACCCCGCCTGGTATTCAACCAATCAAATTAACCTTGTTTCCTACTAATGGAAATGGGTTGTCTCGTATTTGTTTCTCTAATAATAGAAAGTTGCTCGAATCGTGATATTTGCTTTTTGGTTTTTCGATCTTGGTACTTCACTTTCTGCTATTTGTCACAGTGAATGAAATCTTTGACTAGAAATAGATTATGTTCAATTTATAGATGTCTGAATTCAGGTTACTTATCGCATAAGGTAGGATTTTAGCAATTCTGTTAAATTGTAGACGTAGTGTGAAGTCCTAATTTTTGCTTATTTGAAATCTGGTTCCCGTACTGCCAAAATTTAGGTTGGTCTTCCCAAATTGAAAGGTTTCCACGCTGTAGACTTTCGTCGCATTCGAGCCAAGATGAGATATGGACGTAGTGTATGGCATATATGGAGGGGTTGCTTTGTGACGTCACAAAAACCAGTATCATCCCTAGTCCGTTCGTTACGTAATGTTAGGACAACGCCAGGTCACATTAATGTTAATATGGCAAGAGGAGTACTGGAAAAACAGCATACTGATAGTCGGAAAAAAGTTCCACCTCGCTTTTGATGTGTTTACGCCAAAGACCTATATCACACAGATATATATCAGAAGAGTTAGTGGAGCCGATGGCGGACGATCAATAGATATTGTAAAGAAGATCACCGGAATGAAGGAGCGGAGCTCCGAAAGCTAGTGAATGTTTTAATTCTCAATAAACTAAGGCTGGACGCTAAATCTGTGGTGATCTTCTTTACAAGATATATATCAGCTTCACAGCGGTAAGCATGATCATGTTGCTTGGACTATGCTTTTACCACATTGTCCGAAATTCACTCCAATCAAGGCGAGGCTTCTCATAGGCACTATGTTCCCCATGAGCCCAGCAAAACCATCCGGTGAAAAAATACGGCTATCGATATCGGCAATAACCACAGAGATCTCTTTAAATTTCGCTCGGTAGGGTGCAGCCGTGAGTCGCCAAGATAGCTCTCAGCCCACTAGCAAGAAGCAAGTCAAGCACGGAAGGGACTGGGTGGGTCGCAGGTGTGTTGCATGAGGCAGCTGTATCTTTATCATAAGCATGGTCGTGTTGCTGGGACTATGCTTTTGCAACAGTTTGCGAAATTCACTCCCATCAAGTAGGCGGCTTGTTGGAAGATTTCTCCAATCAAACAGATATTTTTCAAGGAGTGCGACGACTAAACGGACCACAGACCCGAAGAATACGCCATCAACTTCAGACTTGCATTCTAGACTCAGTACTATCGAGCAGTCTTTGTCCAGGCGCTTGGAAAAAGCTGGATTTCTGCGTTCTAAAAAGTTTTATGGCACTATCTTAATATCGTCTGTCATTGGTGAGTCAGGTCACGAACAGCAATTTGAAAAAACTCTCTCAATGGAGCAGTTAAAATTGGATCGACTTTCTTCACAGTATGTGCCGGAGGATATTTGTATTTCTATCCTCATAAGCTTCGCCAGCAAGTAGTAGATGAGGTTTCAACTGTGGCGAGTCAATCGTTAGAAGATCAGAAAATAGTGACGAAAGCTGGACAATTATCCAAAGATGTTCTTACTGACATACTCAATGATGAAAATACTAAAGATATCTCGTCAGGTTTTATTAAAGGTTAGAGATGGGAATAAGATTTAACCTGCATCTTATATTTCAAATATTGTTTAAATATCATGTGGATCGATATCATATACCAGTCTCAACCAAGGTGATTGAGTGGAAAATATTGTCTATGTATTTCAGGTATAATTGTCAGCGATCCAATTCGAGAGGCTGCTATTGGCACAATTTTGGACTTATTGAACGATCCGAGAGTGCTGGAACTGTTAAGACTTAGGCTCTCTGTAAGTTTACTTAATGAGTTATTGGTGAATGTAAAGTTGTTTGAGACTTCAGGTCCAGAGTCTGAGGTCTTTGAGATCAATAAAATGGATCTACTTTCTCTCAACCACGGAATTTATCTGCTGTCTCTTTTTCAGACGATTATAATTGGAATTCTCCAAGACGACTCAACACGGCAAATTGTGATGTCACAAGTGAATGCAATCATTCAGCATGAAAGCCTCCGTTCCTCTTTAAAAACATTGTTAAAAAACTTGACTGAAACTCCAGAAGTTCAAAAAATGATGGCAGAGTTTTTCCGTGATGTTTTGTCTTCAGACACTGTCAAAAATCAGGGTATACTGCTCGGTCAAACTGTGACTTCAGACGTTATTTCTGACAAAGATATACAAGAACAAGCAGGCAAAGCGATTTGGACTGCAGTTAAATATTCTTTCACACCGACTATGTTTCAGAGTAAATCCAACACTGTTCCGAATACTGACTCAAACAAATGTAGTTCAGACGTTGTCGCAGCAACAGACAATACAAGATTTCCAAAATCAGAAATTGAAAATGATTTTGCTAGTAACGATTCTTCAGCTTGATGATTTGGTGCTGTACTTCAGACTTGACTCTTTTAGATTCTTACTGTTGTAACATGGACATGAATGGGCGGATGCGACAGAGCTATAGGACAATATTATTGGTAGGCAAGGCATTTTGGTCCCAATGAGCTGACCGTGCACTGTTCCTGTGACTTATTATATTCTTGCTTTAAAGACAATAATATGCCAGGCTGGCAATGAATCGTCCAGTGTATCTATCAACGTACTGTGCAGTTTCTGAAATCAGATTGATATATTACTTTTTACTGATTTATAACCAAGTCAAAGAAAGCATTTCATTCATTTTACAGAAAACTAGTACTGGATCTGATGGCACACGATTAAAACAATGTGGTAAGATAGTAAGAAGTAGATACCGGTACCATGAATTCAACGTCTTGCCTTGTTTATTGTAAAATTTAATTCATTTTACTTGAACTCGCTCTATTTAGAGTGGTTCATTTGAGCCTATAAGATATGCCATCTAGATTTTCAGATTGTTGTTTGCACTGTGATGCTATCCCCAGTAAATAGATTTATTGGATCGCCATGGTGTTTTCGTTAATTACCCTGACGCGCAGAGATTTTATATATGTAACCGACATCTTTTTTGTTCAGAAAAATTACAATATAGGCATATTATTTTGTATAAGATTGGTTATGTCCGATTTCCTTGAAGTTTTGAGTCGCAAGTCACTCAAGAGGCACAGGAATGAAGATTACGCGAAACGTAAAGTGCAAATAAAGAAGTACAAAGACGAGAAAAATCTACAAAAATTAGAGAAAAATATTATGAAAAAGAAAACAATTGTTGAAGAAAAAACAAAAGAGACGAAATGTGAAGTTGACGATGACATGGTGGACACGACATCTGGTCGGGACTATACGATAAGCATCGCTCTTCCTGGATCTATACTCGATAATGCACAGTCTCCAGAACTGAGGACTTATTTGGCGGGGCAAATCGCAAGAGCATGTGTTATATTTCAGGTCAGTGACGACTTTAACATTGAATCAATGTATTAATATTTAGCAAATTAAAATACGGCATACACAGAGTCAAAATGTAAGGAAAGCACCATGCCTACGATAGGAATCTATAGCATGCTGCAATGCAGCAAGATTGAGTACAAATGCTGCCTACGAAAAAAAAAGTAGGACCTAATGAAAGCCATTGGCATAAAATATCCAAATCTGTAGATAGCAGTTTACGGCCTAGGTTGTACCAAGAGACATTTGTAGGCTTGTAGGAGTTAATCGTAGTGGCCTCAGGTCACATTGTTGACGATGTCACATTCCTTATTGAAGGTGGATGAGATCATCATATTTGATGAAAACGATGACAAAGATGGAAAGCTTTCAGTCGAAGGTGAATTTCGGGGAGTTGGTAAAAAGGGCGATGGATGCGTACAACTGGCAAGAATTCTACAATACCTCGAATGCCCACAGTACATGAGAAAATCGCTCTTTCCAAAACATCGTGATCTGCAATACGCAGGCTTATTAAATCCACTCGATTCACCACATCATATGAGAATGGAAGACGAGGTTCCATATCGAGAAGGCGTCGTTCTGAGCAAACCAATAAAAGACGGTAAAGGCTCATTTGTCGATTGCGGTGCTTTGAAAGTGGTCCAGATCGATAAGAAACTTGAAACTAACGTCCGGGTAACGGTCAAGATGTTAAAATCTCATAAAGAAAGACCAAAGCATTATCATGGAAAAGCCGTCCCACCCACCGAACCAAGGTTGAATCGAGGAATATATTGGGGTTATTCTGTGCGATTAGCGTCCAGCTTGAGTGGTGTGTTCACAGACTGTAGTGTGGGAGGCAAATATGATGTCACAATCGGCACTTCAGAACGTGGCGAATCAGTTGATGACTTTACAATGCCACGGTTCAAGCATTTGCTTGTTGTATTTGGTGGGCTAAAAGGACTAGAAGCTAGCCTGGCTGCTGATAAAGACTTGGATGGGATAGAAGATCCTTCTTTACTTTTTCAACATTATCTCAACACATGTCCGATTCAGGGAAGTAGGACCATCAGAACAGAGGAGGCAATTTTAATTACCATGTCTTCTTTAAGACCAAAAATTGAGCGAAATAAATCACATTCCAGTTACATTGTGTTATTGATTGAAGTTGTGGCAAGGGAACCCCCCTCCTTTCCTGCCGCTTGTCAATGCTCATAATTCTAGCATCCTCGTTGAAAATTCTGGTTTATAGCCCAGATCACTATCACGACAACCCTTTGACCTCGATAGTGACCGTCAAGCGGAAACCAATTTTGAATTCTTTGGTTTGACTCAAGTCGGAAATGAAACCTCTTAGCCAATGATTATTATGATTTGGCCACCAACCAGACCAACATTTGTCTGACATACAAGCAAGCTTTCACTCTTCCACACCAGACACTGGTCACTGATACTTGTGTGCGACGAATTTACTTGGCAAGGATATAAAGCATACAGTATGAAAAGAAATTGCATAAAGTAATAAATACAGTTGTGAAACATAATGGCAGAGTTAAACAAACTTTTGCTTCATTTTGCATCTTCTCTTGCTTAGCGCGATTTGCTTCTTTCTCTCTATCTCAGAAGCTGTGCATTTTGGTTGAGACGAAGAACTTCTCTTTATCTGTTTCGTCCTTTCAGTATTCGTGGCAGTTGTCTGGGATGAGGTGCTCTTGTCTTCAGTACGATCTTGTTCGGTTTTTGCTGCGAAGTGAATTAATTCAATTCAATTAAATAATCAAAAACGCTTGTACTATATGAAGCTAGACTTCTCTAACGATTTGTGTATCATAGTGCGATTCCTCAATTCATTACCAGTACCTATATAGGTAATACTGTTGCATGATAATTTTGACTCCAAACTCAAAAATATGTGCAGGAGTGCATACGTGCCAAAAGTTTGTTCGCCCGAAAAGTTATTCCTCCTTACCTTGAGATCTTTGAGATTCCGTCAAGGCCACTGCTTTTAATAACATCTCCTCATCGTCCGATGAAAAACTATTAATAAAATCAATATGTTCTACCGGTACTTGTTTGTTACCGGCTAAACATGATGAAGTAGAGTTCGAAGGTTGCTTCACAATTTTTCTAATCTTGTTAGGCAAGCGTTTAGATGCGGCATGGTTGTGAAAAGATGTCCGTGTACTATGTTCTACTTTAGGCAGGGGCAGGGTGTTGCTTCGTTGCATAATTTCAGCTGGTAATGTTCGATTAGAGCTGGCTTCTGTGCTGTTGGCAAGGCAAGAAGTTGTTTTGGATCTGCGTGTTTGAGCGTGTTTTACATGATCCAATTCTGCAAAGCTGTCATCCAACATAAAGTCTTGTAATACTTCTAATGGAATGCTAACATTGACTGGGTTCGTTTCTTCGTTACCATGAGTTACAGAACTATTTGAAGCGATACTTGTGCAATCGTTTGACGGAGAGGAAGTGCTTTTGTGTAAATAGGTGTCGTCTCGTCTTTTCTCTAGAACATGAGACTTGTGTTTGCTCGGACTCGGTTTAGGTGGTTTTGCAGTTTCTACCATAAAGTTCAAGAAGCTTTTTGCATGTCCATGCTGTCGATGATCAACTTCATTGCAGTTTTTGACATTATTTGGTGTGCTCGATACGACAGATAAGTTTTTCGTCTCCTTGCTTAATACTTGTGGTTTCTGTAAGCAAAAAAAATCTCAGAATCAAGAATGCGAAAGTGGTGCTTTTTCAGAGAATGCTTTGAAATAAACGAGGTATTTTAGGTATAATACTCACGAGAGGTTGCGATTGTTTTATTTCTTAGTGAGAAGTTGTACAAAAAAAGTGTGACCCTACCTTAGGAGTTACTTTCAATTCTTGATCAACTTGAGACAAAAGTTCCTCTGTAAATATATCGTCATCTGTCCATGCATCTGATGCGGGAGAACTCTTTTCAACAGGAAAGGCTGTAATTTGACAGAATGCTATGAGTTTTAAATATGCACGTACATGTCATCTTGAGTGCTGGATTTTTGATTTCAGCTAGGTAGGCTGGTTCCTATTGCCATTGTCGTCAACAGTGCGTCCCCAAACACGAATTAACAACACTAAGGCTATCACTGACTGATTGCTACTATCACTTCGATACGTGTTTGTGTCTACTGCCACCATCTGGTGAAGACAGTTAAGATACTTACTTGAAAAATTGCTCTTTGCAGTTGGAGCCAAATCTTCTCCTTTTCCCGATTGATCGAAGATGATGTCTAGCGAAGAATTTGGCACTTCAACCAATAAATTTCACAGTTAATATAACACACAACACTCAAAAATTACATTATTCACACATACTATTTTTAAAAGGAAAATCAGGTTCAGCCTTTTCATTATCGCTATCTTCTTCTTCGACAATCTCAGGCACAGTAAAGTTGAGTCGTGAATGTTCAGTTTGTGTAGCTGTATCTGGCAAAATATATAAGAGAAGATCACGCAGTGATAGAGAATCATGCATTTATTAAATAATGCAGAAAATCCAATTTATTCGATATTCAATGCTAAATTCAAATAAGACAATAAGTACTTTCTCTAGAAACACGTTGTAAAGCTTCTATCATTTCGTTTGCCGTTTTCTTGGATTTTTCAAACTGTGGATTATCATCAGTTGAAGCCGAACGGGTTGGTTGCAATCTTCTCTAAATCGTAATCAAAGAAGTTAAGTAGTTGACTTATCATAATATTATGAAGAGTATGATACCTTACCACAGGTCTTGGCAGCTTGGGACTTCCTGAACCATCATCAGCACCTTTCCTAGGATCTGTCAAAGATAGATTTTGAGCGAAACTGCAAAGACACACCTGAACAGCAAAGTACCTTGTAAACGCTTCCACACCGCTGGAGTCGGTGAATCATTGTCCCACATCACCTCTGCCTTGCCGTCAAGGGAACGTTGAGACATGATCCCACAAGTATCACTAATCTATCATTACAATTACGGTAGTGTCGATTGCAATACTGCTGAAAATTGTAGACGTTTATTAAAACACGGACACAAGAAGTAGGCCTAAGAATGGAAATTCTAGAAATTGTTGGAGAGTAAGAAGAAATTCAAATTACATTACAAATTTGGTCAAATAGTGAACGTTGCCAGTACACCCCAGTGGTCAGAGGGAAACATTCCACATGTTAATCTATCAGTACCAACGAATCTCATGCTTTGTGGTTTAAACACACTTTTATTTGACTCTTTCCCAACTACGGTGTATAATCTTTCAAATCTTAAACGGGCCCGACCGCCTTTAATTTGGTTGTCATTTTTAAACAAATCCCATGAATACCGCAAGTCTTGTGGAGAACCGAGAATTGACCACACGTCATTGACAATTTTGATATCAAATTTTCCAGAAGAAACAACAGAATTAAACTCATAATCTCTCAAATTTGTATCTCCCCCGAAAATGACGGTACAGTCTTGTTTAACCTGCTTCATGTTATTATACAAAATGACCAGTTGATTTTTTCTTTCAAAAGCGCCTTCTTTTGTACTTTCCAAATGTGACGTCATAAACACAAGGTCTCTGGTCCCAGATTTTGCTTTTACAGAAAGAATTTGACGACATTGACGTGATCCAGGAAATGATATAATAGCAGGTTTTGATGGCTGAATCTTTGATGTATCAATGAATATTGCGGTGAAATATGGGGCACATTCACGAGAAAGTTCAACTGGCGAAAAATACTTGTACTTAGGACTTAACTCACCCTGTAGATACAAGTAAGTATGCATGACGACTTCTTGCAACATTATAACAGTTGGATCATGTAATTTGATGATGCTAACAATGGCTTTCATACGATCTGACATACAGTCTTCTAAAAGACCTTGTATATTCCATTCCAATACTGAGATTTTGTCTACAAGTTCTTTTGACCCTCCAACAGGAACAGTTGCATCTTCATATAGCATTCCGATAGCTTTTTCAAGATCTCCATTACTCAGTTCCAAATAGTATTTAGCGATATCCTCATTGTCGCAATTTGCAATTTCAAGAAATTGCTTGACTTTCTCCATGACTAGAATGTTGTTGTGACTGCGAGTGCAACCTGCAACGCTCTGCACCTTGAAGCATGTTTTGAAAGAATTTGGAGAAATCACTGGGGCAAAGAAAATATTATTAGGCCAGTCATGCTTCAGTGATAACAATCACGTTCTAAATATGTGAATATGATATAGTTTTCTAGCAATCTGTTTGTAAAACGATGAAAATTCTTAATTATCTAAAAGTAATATGGGATCTTTAACCTGGTTGGAGTTGTTTTATCTAAATCGACCATTCTTCTCAGCCACATGCGGCGGCAATCCAAGAAGTGCATGTAAACGTCATTTCGCCCATCATTCACAAACAACGCGCGAAGCATACAGACGGATCGGATCCAGAGCTTTCTACTGACTTTTACAATGCCTGTGAAACGATTCCACGTTACTATGACTTGCGAAGGATGCGTACGTGCCGTCAACAACGTTTTAAAGAAGAAACTGGGTGAAAATTCCAAATTCGACATTAATCTTGAAGAACAGATTGTCGAAATTGATTCAGACGTGTCAGAAACTGAGTTGCTAGAAATGCTTGTGAAGACTGGCAAAACGGTCAGACCGTTGAGCAGCCAGTGATATTGTATATAGAATAAATAATCAGAAATATAACGTATTAGACTCACTCATTACACATTATTGGATTTACATGCAGCTTAATCTTGTCTGTGTTGCTTGTCACCTTATCCTGGATTTGTGAATTGTGCTGGATACTTGTTTCAGTGTGAAAATGAATGGCGGTCATTGATAGCTGCCTAAAGTGATAACTTTTATTTGTTTAAATGTCTCATGTACTGACTTGCGTCTGCTGGAAACAGTTTTCCTCTTCTGGTTTGGTGCTACTCAAATGGTGCAACTGCGTGTTACATGATTGTGAACCGAACTCAAATGTTGGTGTTTGTGCTATATGCAGTGTGGTAACTAGTATAGTTAAATAACTGTAGTTGTCACTCCATCGTATCCAAAATAGGAATCATATTACTGATATCTTGTCATGATTTGATGCTTGTAAATTGTATATATACTATTCCAATAAATGACATCCTCGTGTGATATTTTCTGTTTCCGCAGATCTGTCCTAGCGTTAAATATGGCAGACATTGAGAATATGATTAGAACAAGGCAGGTGCAAGATGCTGCTTTAGTTGAAGTAAACGAAAAAATATCAGCATGGTAAAGAACATTGTTGCGTGGCCACATAGCTGATATTACAATGCGATATACGATTTTTTCAGCAAGGGAGCTCTTCATGGCTTCAAGGAACTTTCTGACAGAGTTACGACATTGCCGGAAAAGTTGTCTTATGATGTGATGGTATACTTTCAGTAATTAACGCTGAGATCAATTTTCAAACGGTGTGTTGATATTGCAGGTAGAGTTTGGGAAGCATGCATTCATGCCAGGAAAGATTGTCCACACTAACGAATTAATGGTGCACCTAGGTGACGCCTATTTTGCCTCAATGACTTGCGATCAGGTACGTAACTCAGCTGCAAATTTTCTGCAATCTAGGTAGGTCAATTCCAATCTCTTTACAACCCACCAGTGAAATCTTGTCCTACCGTAGTCCAACTTGCATGTAAGCAACTTCAAGTTCTTTTAAGGCTCTGAAAATCATAAAACTGAGAAGTACAAATTTGGAGAACTCCTTGACTGACTTGGAAAAAGTTGCCGGCAATATAATGAAGAAAGCAGACTACTTGGGTGAGATGAGCGAGGCTCAAAAAGACCCGTTTGAAATCCGAGAAGTAAGCAATACAAGTGTCATACATAACAATTATTAAACAAACTCTTTTACCAAGGAATGCCCTGAATCATATACGCATCCGAAGAACAGGCGACGCATCAGCAGAGTCAAAGAACCAGCAGCAACAAAAGATGGCAAAGTTAGTTGGACAATGTTTCCTAGTAAGACTAACCACCATATATTTGTGCTATCTAATTTATAGAATGTCTCGAGCCAATCACACGATTCTATGATGTCACAGTTGGATGAACTCCAAAGATTAGAAGACCAAGAGGATCAGATGGACAGGTATGTTGAGTTCTGGTTTCAAAAAGCATTTAAAGAATAGACAGTAATAAACAGAATCTCTTTTTATAGACATTCAGAACAAGCAGGTAACACTTCAGCACAAGCGCAACCACCGATCAAGGGTGCAACCAAATCACAAGTGAGACACTTAATAAAACTATAAACTAAATCTGCACTGCAAATAAAATGAATTATATACAAATTTCTAGATTTCCGAAGGCCATGCCAAAACCATCAAGAAGGTGCATTTTGAGGATTCTGTCAGTGACAGCGTAACACCAACCATCAGATTCAAACATTCAAATGTAGGCAACGGCTAAACTAGTTGAACATTTGGCCGCAGACTCACATGCGCAATATTTCAGGTGACGGTCAAAACAATAACTGATATGACACCGGGCGACATCCAGAAATTGGTCAAGAGTCCAAAAACAGAGAGAGAGAAACCACCACCTAAGGTGAGAACAGTCTTAACCACTGCAAGAGTTTGTGAAGATTCATTCCCTTTAAATGAAAATTTCAAGGCTGGTTAAATATTATACTTTTTATTACAGGCTGTCGCCATTTCAGATGTAATAGTTGAAAGGTCAACAACTTTAACGGAAAGCAACAACCAAGCTACTAGAGATTTAAGGCCTGCATCCAAATCCAAGCCTGTATCAAAATTCAAAGCCAGCCGAATGAAACAAACAGGGTGACAGGTCTAGGTTTTGCCTAATATCGACTTAGTTAATATAACTTATATATTGCACATGATTGATCTTTTCTGTCAGTGGTACTACATCAAAAGCCTTTCAGTCCTCTCACTCGTGCCACTCCACTGGAGAGCTTCTTTGGTGCCTTAACTGCTTCTTCTGCATATGATGATTCAGGAACTCGAAGCAGCAGTATCAGGCATGACATGTCCTTCAGAACCGGCAAGCCCAGGGAGTCTACAACATTCCCCATGTAGTCCAAATCTGCCGCCAACTGCTTGGACATTTGTGCCGTTAAAGACGGAATTTGTAGACATGCCTCCACATAGGTGTGTTCAGATGCTCTTACAATAGAACTCAACCATCTGTCAGCCATGTTTTCCATTTCTATCTTATCTCCGGCACCTTCAGTGGAAAATGGTAGTTTTGCTGTATGCAGTGCAGTTTCCATAGCACTGAGTTCTTGCCCGCCGTCATTCATAGACGCAGCTATTGGTTCCAAGTGTTGAGGCAACGTCATTAGAAGTTGCCCAATTGTGGTTGCATATTCTGTTGGCGGTAAGCTGAAGGCAGGAAGGTCTGCATCGTCAACAACACCCGTTGTATCTTCCTTGGCACTAGACCAGAGCTCCAATTGTGGTATCAATGCAAGCTGTTTCTTTATCTGCGCAAAAGCGATGTCAAACGCAAGCTGGTGTGCTTGTTGATTCAAGTTAGAGAGTGCTTTCTCCACTGTTGGAAGCATCTTTCTTTGTGATGCAGGTGTCTGCTTAAGACTTACGAGCATCTCTTGCAGCTTTCTATACTGTCTCACATCAACTTTGCTTAAGTAATTGTACTGCGTCCAAGCTGAATATTTTGAGTCAGGTCCAGTCTGCCCCTCGATGTCGATAATTCCTGATAGTACAGCAACAGCCATGTCAGAATTCAAAATTTCAGACACTAATTTCTGCTCAAAGTCAGCGAGTAGTTGAAGTAATTTTCCGCATGTGGTGATAATTCTCAAGGAGTGCTGAAAAAGCGAGTAGTAATGCTCCTCACTTATATCCAAATCTCCAGAATCTTTTGTATTGAGTCCGTATTTTATGTTGACAGTTCTTAACGCCCGTGAAAACTTGTCTGTATAATTATGAAAGTAGGTATTCAGAGGATGAACCAGGTCTTGAGACCCATAAAAATTTGTAAATGATTTACAGTGTTCAATAGAATCCAATGCTATACCGAATACTTTATCAGCTGAAACGTCCAACACCCTCGTTAAATCCATCAAGTCACCTGCGTCCATGATCACTTCACTCAATACAGTTAAAAGCAAATCTGTTTCATGCTCTGTAAAATTTCCTTGGAATGAAATGAATGAAATCCATATGGAATCAATCAAATTTTTAGTATCATCATCCCGATCTTTGTTTGACACATCTACTTTTTCAGCTTCAATTGATTCTCCTATCCTCAAGGCAAATTTTTTTGCGATTTTGTGCAGTTCAATAAGAGCTAACATTTTTGGCTCTTTGTCACATTCTAATGTCGTCGTAATAATCTCTCCAATGCTTGGTTTCGAAGTGAGAAGAACTTCATTCAACACTCGAATGAGAACCAATGTCGCATTCCGTCCCCCAAACACTGACTTACACCATGGAATTTGGCTATGCCACATTGAAACTAACAGATCAAACAGCTCATTCAGAATCGTGGATCCAGGTTTATCATCATCCTCGTCATTTGCGACAATTTCTTGCCACTGATTGACCAAACTTGAACTGTATGTTTTTATGTAGTACTTGTGTAATTCATTCTCCCTTCCAATAGTAGAGAAAACAGTTTGTAGAGACTTTGCCTCTTCTGTGTTGTGCTGTTTAAAAGCCGTGACTGCTTGTGGACTTACGTGTGATTCAAGACGGTTCTTTAAAGCTTCTAAATGCATGACTTTATCATCATAATCTGGACTGTCTTTGAGAATTTCCAAGCTGTTCTGCATGCTTTGTAATCTCGCAGCAATAGTTGGCGAATCTCCGGATCTGAAAACATCTTCAATAGCTGCAGCGAGGCTAGACCAGTTGTCTGCTTCTCTCAAAGCAGCACATGATTTTTCCACTCGGCTACGTACTTGATCGGTCTGCACTAAAACTTTCATGGTGTGCGATGTTTTTGATTCAACGTCATGTATATCGTCTTTTACTTGCTGCATCTGTTGCTTTAAATATGTGGCCTCTTGTTTTAGAGCTTCAATATCTCGCAAAACTCTTGGCATTGAGTTGACGACTTGGGTTGACATATCTTCTAATGATTTGTTCACTTCTTGTATAAATACTTGTAGTTTTGTCACCAGAGTTGCTGCGTATATATCCCGTTTGTTCAGGTTAGATTCGGTATCTCCATCACGCTGGGCATGAAACGCATCATTTACCCAGCTTGTCACATTAAAGTCATCGTCGAGAAATTTTGAAAAATCCATTACTGGTACTATTCAAACTAACTTAATTTACCAGAAAAAAAGACAAAAGAATAACACACTTATAGCACAAATCTGGACACTAGCGGATACTGGAATAGACCGTCCATAAACAATAAGAAAGTGTCACTCTCAAAATAGATAAATCTTACGTTACCTTATCCCTTGGCAATTGAAAGTTCCAGCAATTCTACACACACTATCAATAACTCAACATGCAGTGTGGATGACATTTTACATAATATATAACCTTATCTTATGAAGTTCAAATGCTGCAGAATATTTGGGGCTAAATGTTGATAAATTATCACCAAATGCATTCAAATATGGGCAGTAATAATAGGTAGTCACATCGAGGTGACATATGACCGACAAATTTTGGTCATTAAAATTGTTTAAATTCGTTCTCTACCTCCAAGTGTCCCTCAACTATAAAATTTCATTATGCAGCCCCTGTCGCTTGAGCAGTTTTTCCTACATCGCTTATGCAAACCCATTGTCCATCCAAATTTTCTCTCCATAAAGATACTTTATTATCACCTCCAGATACGGCTAGAATATCGCCGGTCAAAGACCAACTGACATGCCATACAACATCGTCAAATTTACTTAGGACCTTTGGTGTCCAATTTGTACTGTTGCCATCGTTTTTCCAAATAATAACTCTGCCGTCTTGACAACAACTTGCGATTTTACTTCCAGGAAGACCTATTGATGGTGCCCAAGCAACATCCCTCACCCAGTCATGGTGACTCTCAAGCTTCGCTTCTTCTTGCCATCCTTCCTCTTTTTGACACCAGATTCTCACTAAGTTGTCGCATCCTCCAGAGACGATTCTTTTAGATCGCGGATCTTTCGGAACGTATGATGGCGCCTCAACTAGAGAGCCAGGTGTGACTGATGGCGCCCAGCTCACTGCATTGCATCCGATCGTGTGGGCGTTTCCGATTTTAGTAGTCTCCCAAGTTCCTTCAACAAATGTCAAAACAGACAATGAACCATCGGAAGATCCACATGCCAGAATTAACCCAACTTCGTGTGGAGCCCAACACACTGAGTTTACAGACGAATCATGCTCAGCGTATTCATGGTAATTTTGCCACTGGCCGTTTATTTCTTTCCATATGATTACTTTTCTATCGTATGAGCATGATGCCAATATGTTTCCATATTTAGGATGAGCCCAAGCGACTTGCCAAACAGGGCCGTCGTGGCCCATTAAAGTCGTGATCAATCTTTGTGTGTTATTTCTCACGTCGAATACCTTTACAGAACGATCGGATGAACAAGTTGCCAAGTGAATTCCGTAGTAATCAAGTTGAGCATCATGAATCATATCCTCATGAGAGGTGTCGACGGTATTTACAACAGACACCATCTTCCAAACGATTCAAAATACAAACCTCCGAACAAACACGACAGCCTGATTGCACGACACGTATCGCTCGAAATGACCATTGATGCGTAACGTCATCCTGATATGGAACGCTGATGATGGCCGCCTGCAGGCGTTTGGGGTCTCAACCACTGAGGCACTCAATAATCTCTAATGAGTACATTCGATCACTCAAATATTTTTTTTTCAGCAAGAATAGGCCTTTCCTTATCATGTAAAATACCTAAATTTTATCTAAAAGGTTTTAACCCTGTCAGCATAGAATGGAATGATTACATTCTATGCTGTCAGACATGCGCTCAAAGTGGTGGATTACGATTGAGAGTCATCATTCTGTAGGCTGCATTTTCTTTTATCAGTCGCACCGTTACAAACGAGTATTCAATCGTGTAACCCGTTTTATGTTTGAAACGAACTTTATAATGCACTCGCATAAGCTTAAAATAAATTCACACAATCTTACTTTTACAAAATGTACGCCAATAGCAATTTAGAACACCCTGGAAATTCAGCGAGCGGATCATTTCTCGTAGCTTTGTCTGTGTATCTTGTGCCTGCGTTAGTTGGAAATTGAATAAGGTATGGCGCAATTATCGGTCGCGGTTGGAGTGCTGGCCTGTGTGGTTTCACTCTTCATATGTACAGCAACATGTCACAAAATCGATGGACGTGTTTTACTTCCTCCTGATAGCGGGAGACGCTTCACCAATGAGCTACAGATTTTGGTAGACGGTGGAAAGCATAAAGGATTCCTCAGGTTGGTTTTGTAGTATATTAGTGAGTACACAAATCTCAAACGTACATGTTCATTTTGCTACTTTCTTTCAAGAACGGATGGATCCTTCACCGTCCACAACGTGCAGCCGGGATCTTACGTAGTTGAGGTGTTTTCTGGAAAGTATGTATTTGAACCGATCAGGGTTGATATATCAGCCAAGGGTAACGCAAGAGCCCGCAAAGTTAATCACTTAAGGCCGAGTCAAGTAGCTTTACTCAAATATCCTTTGGAAATGAAACCGGTGTCATACGCTCAATATTTTCAAGCCCGTGAAAAATTCAGTATTTTGGAGATGCTGAAGAGTCCTATGGTAAGTAGACCCTAAGTCCTCATTTAGAATGTGCTCAAGTTCCTGCATGTATCTTATCTCAACTATGCTGCCTGTTACAGGTTTTGATGATGGTACTGCCACTTATCATGCTAGTGGTTCTACCAAAGATGATGAATATGAATGATCCAGAGTTGAAAAAAGAGATGGAGCAGTCGATGAATATGTTTAACAGTGGTCAAAACAGTTTTGATTTATCAGAGACTATGTCCAACATTTTCGGTGGTGGTGAAGCTAAAAAAGTAAAGGAAAAGAAGAGAAAGTGAAAGTTGAGGTTCTGCAGCCTCGCTCATGTCCGTGTGTTTGCATGCACAAAGTAATTTATCCGCCTGTGTTATCGTCTTGTATCAGACTTTATGGAAAGATCATTTATAAAGACATCCCTGATTCTGATGTTCCAAGCTACTGGCTGAACTCAAAGTCATTCGGTGATGACCGTATGTCTTTTGTATTACATGTCGGGACTTTGCAAAAAGATATAAAAGGAATATAAGAAATGCGTAACAAGCTCATTCCAATTCATCCACGTCTGCGATAGTTCCTGGATTATCAGGTTTTTCTTGTGGTTTAGCAGCTTTACTTGCCCCCGAAGCAGTCATTGATGTTGCCACTCTCTTGAGTAAAAACAAGTTTGAAATTAAGCTACCAATTTCTGGGGATAGTTGACAGTCGTTCCAACAGCAATGAGATCGTCACTTTACATCACTAATTATATAAAGGCACAGTAAACAACAGGTTTGACAGAACATGGCGAGGACACGGTGTATCAAACAAATCCACCATAATGGCCTTCACAGTATTAGATGATGATAACATCATACCTGATTTCTTGGATATTGTAAAGATAATCGTTTTCGTGGCTTGCAGCAGCCCCAAAGCGTCAGCCACAGTCCTATACGGAAAGAGTTGCTAACATACCTGAGTAACAGACGGAAGCTTTTCAAGCAGCATACTGAATACATGAGGCGGTAGGGTTTGTTGAAGAACTTGTAAGAGTTGTTGAGGCTGCCCACACACTGCTACAGCATTTGTCAAGTGCTCGACTCCTTCCTCAAATTTTCCTTCGCTAAGAAGTTCTTCTCCTTTTTGAATCTCTTCGAGGAAAAACTTTTGTACTTGCGCTGTATCACGCAGGTCAGGAAGCTGGAATTTTTGTATGTTCGTCAGGCCAGTCTAGGCTCATGCGTTATACATACATACATGATGATATGGGATACATTGGATCATAGCACAAAAGAACAAAACAGTTTTGCAACTTGGAAAAAAATTTGCGTAGGCCTATATGTGCCGTATTAATTGAACAGCACATGCGTAGGGCATTGACAACTGACAACCTTCCCACCTGTGTTTTGCTTGCGCCTGATTGTGATTCCCTAGCCTGTCTTCGACCTGAAAAAGTTCAAATGTTATCGTCTGAATTTAATATGGCGTAATTCGTCAACCTACGCTCTCTCAGTTTTCTTCTGAAATCTGGGTCACTTCGGCGTTTTTTGTCAAAATACACACAATATCCTAAAACTGCAGCTCCCGCAACAGCGGCAACGGCAACGGTTTTAGAAACCATACTGCTTCCCCTTAATGTAAGCGAGCAAACACTGAGCACGACGAGTTGTTGCAAGACAGTAGCTTCCGCGTTTCCACTTCGAAGGGCAAAGCGAAATGGACATGTAAATCACGTGGTCACGGTATGTTTTCTTCTGTTCGCGGGGCCAGGGACAACTGAAGCAGCTCCACGGTGGCAACTTTTTTGTTGATTTTTTTGCCACGCAAATTCTTATGTGTGGATTAATCATGGCGCAACTCTGATCGAGTATGCCATTCAAACCAGGATCGCACTTTTTGACACTCTGGCGCCTCATACGGAAGCGGCCTTCGACGAAAGCCCTTCAATGGCTTTAGGTTACAGTCGATAAAGTTGCGATTCGCGCGCGGACGGGGTTAGATTTTTGGGGTGATGACATCTTTTATTGTTGCAGGCCTTGGCATTGCTGGGGCGGCCTTGGTAGGCAGGGCCATCCTTCGGTCTGCTGGACCGCTTGCGCAGAAAATGGATGCCACTATACAACAGCTTGGCAAAATGGACTTCGAAAATTACAAGTACTATAGAGGTGGATTTGAAACGAAGATGACAAAAAGGGAAGCAGCCCTTATTCTTGGTGTAGGACAAAGCAGCACCAGGAACAGAATACGAGAAGCTCATCGCCGCATTATGCTTTTGAATCATCCAGATCGCGGAGGTTCGCCGTATCTTGCAGCTAAGATAAATCAAGCTAAAGATATGTTTGATGATGGACTGAAAAAATGACACAGTGAATTGGAATTTTCTCCTTTGTTAGGCCTACTGCCTATCATGTCTCGTCTGCGTATGGAATACTTCTGCCTTCGATATTGCAGAAGTCCCTTGAGCAGTACCGGTAGGCTTATCTTACCATCACAAGTTTTCTGTCGGCTTTTTGGTACCTTTTCGATATAGGCCTATCAATCTTCACAGTCATTATTCGTCATTGTGTTCATTATTATTACTGACATGCTAAGCGTTGTTGACTGTCTTTGAATTTCCTGATTTGATAGCTCAGCTAATCTCACTCTGAGCTGATTTTCGATTTATTGTATCTAGGCTTAGATACCGGTACTAATTTAAATGAAAAGAAGAAGGCCGTTTTAAGCCAATTGATAACAGCAGCCTATCACTAGTGAAATGTTTCAGTTTTACAGCTAATCTTAGTAATCTATCGCCTGGTCTATAGGCTAATGTTATTACCAATCCAATTGATTGTCTGCATTTTTCTAATGTGACATACTTCGTGTCATCAGGCGTTTAATGATTTTCCTTTCTATATATAGATAAATTTTATTAATATTTAAGTCAGAGAAAGATGGCTGATGAAATTGATTTTTTCACATATCATCGATCAGCATCGAATAAATTGAAAAAGAGATTCCTAAAAAAGCCTAACATTGCAGAAGCAAGTGAAGAATTTGAAGTATTAAAAAATCATTTGGCTCGAATCGAGTGTTTCCCATACGCAGCTTTTACCGCATTATCGAAGGCAAAATGCGAGCAAGGATTAATGAACACACCTGGAGAAATCGACGCGTTGGTCGAAGCGGGAAGATTCTTTCTCAAAGCTAATCAAGAGATAGAAGACCGTAAATCACCGAATTTTCATGAAAATTTAGAAAACGCTGTCTGGTGTTTCACATGTGCTATACGCATGAATAAGGATAACAACATGAACACTATGGCTGGATCATTATGCTTGGAAATCGCTGAAGTCTATTACAATTTTCAAATGTATTCAATGGCCGTTCAACATTATAAAAATGCTGTTCAATATTTTGACGGTGTACCAACGCAAGTTTCTAGTGCGATGAACAAACTATTAACTTGTCTACTGATGGAACATGATTACCACAGTGCGTTGGAAACTGCAATGAATTTAGTGGAATTGATAAAAACTCAAGGAGCATTTCATGCAAATGGTGTAACCCCTTTAGGATATTATTTTAATTTGTACAAACAGGTGGAAGTTACAAGAGTTCTTTTGCTAATGTTGTTAAGCACCAGCATTGAGTTTAAACCAAGATACGAGAAGGTTTTACATGATTATCATTGGCCAGATGAAGCCAGTTTGGCGACCAGTTCCCATTTTTTAGATAAATTACTGGGTGAAGACCTTTACGTGTATTTGCGATCATTTGTCATGGCTTGTAATTGGAAAGATCTGTGTGCTGCCAGGACTGTTCAACAAGAAGTCAAACATGTGTTGACACTAGAACAAAATGAAATCATGTCTAGAATTATTCAAGAAATGAAATAGACGAATTGTTTCAGACTTCCTACACTGCTTGATATCTGACACATTTATTCTTGGTTCCAGGCGTACTCATCCCATTCTGTTCTAAATTTGCTTACATTATATATAATATTAATTTTTAGTTGTATCTGGATTTTTTGGCATATGTTTTGTGTATATTTATGGTTTCAGGAGTTTTTGCCTGGGCCTACGTCAAAAATCATGTATCCGCAATCATACAGTGAGTTTGGCAAAAAGATTTGGATAAAATATAATATATATTATTAATTTATAATATTTCGTTGTATGTACCCAAGAATGTCCTCTTTATGAAAATTTAGTAGTAGTAGTAGTACTAACAGATAGTATTTTTTGTTTTCACAGAAACTAGAATATGAAGTGTCATTATCAAGTCTTAGGTGTTGAGCAGAATGCTGACGATGGTGCGATTACGAAAGCATATCGAAAAGCTGCTTTAAAATGTCACCCGGACAAAAATTTACACTGTCCTGAAGAAGCTACTGAAAAATTTCGACTGGTACAAGCGGCATATGAAGTTTTGTCTGACCCAGTAGAAAGAGCGTGGTACGACCGTCATCGAGAAGAAATACTTCATCGTAAAAAGTATGAGAATTATAAGGAAAATTCAATTGATTTATGGGAATATTTCACTCCGTCTGCATACAAAGGTTTCGGGGATGACGAAAAAGGCTTTTATACCATATATCGAGATGTTTTCAAAAAGATTGATGCGGAGGATCAGCCATTTCGAGATGAAGTTGATGAAGAGTGGTTGCCTTCATTCGGGAATTCTGAGAGCAAACACGATGACGTTCACGAGTTCTACTCAGCATGGCAGTCTTATTGCACTCGTTTATCGTACGTTTGGGAATCACAGTATGACGTAAAAGAAGCTCCAAATAGACGTGTCGCCAGAATTATAGAAAAAGAAAATAAGAAAGAGAGAGATAAACACAAAAAGAAAAGGAACGAATTAGTGCGAGAGCTTGTCGCTTATGTAAGAAAACGTGATCCTCGTGTTAAAGCGCACAAAGCCGAATTGGAAAGAATTGCAGCAGAACAAGCAAAAAAAGCAGAAGAGCATCGTATGTCATTAAGGCGAGCAAAAGCAGAGGAAGCTGCGCTTTATGATGAAGCAAACCGAGACGAATTGTTAAAACACAATGAAAGAGTCTCTGAGCTTGAGAACATGATGAAAGACGAATTCGGATTTTCATCATCGGACAACGATGACAACTCAGATCTGGAAGAAGATGAAGACGACGAATATTCGGATGATTTGTTTTGTGTTGCATGCAATAAATTATTCAAATCTTCGATGGGATTGCGTAATCACGAAAAATCAAAAAAACACAAAGAAAACATGAACCGACTCAAACAAGAAATGCAAGAGGAGTTAGCCGAACACTGCGACGAAGAGGAACAACTCTATAGACAGCCTTCAGTGGACATGAAGGAAAAAAGCACCAAGTTATCAAAGAAACAGAAAAAACAAAAGCGACAACAACAAAAGTTACTCAGCAACACAATGAATTCGCAACCGTGGAGTCTTGATCAATTAGAAAAATTGACAACAGTGGAAAATAACGAAAAATCCACTACCATAGAACAGACAACTGACTGTATTGATCAATTGGCAACACCCAATCCTTCAACTGATAGAAACAGCCCCGGTTTAGAAGATCGCAACACTGAAGATCAACTACCTGTACTGACAGAAGTAATTAAATCTAATGATAAACCAAAGAATAAAAGAAATCGGCGAAAAAAGAAAGACAATTCTCCGACTCAAACTATGAATTCTGACTTTAATACAGAGTCGTTAGGCTGTGACAAGTGCAATCTTGTGTTTTCATCCCGTAATAAGTTATTTCAACATCTGAAAAAAACTGGTCATTCATTACCTATAAAATAAACTCCACCGGTAAGCGGAAAAATGCGAGATATTTGACCGATGATTTTTAAATGTTCCACTAGTGTTGTGATTATTTTACCATGAAGGGCATTTTTGGAAATTTGGGAAGTGTTAAGACTAATGATAATATGGTTTGGATAATAGCTTCGATATATCAATGTGAGTCATTAACGGCAAATGTAAAATCACAACTAGTATCTTGAAACTATTAATGTCTTAACGCTGTGTAGGTGAACATTACAGGAATTTATCAGTGATGAGCTGTAACCATGGGACCAGTCATACATAGGTACCTGGTCCAGAAAACTGCCACCCAGTATTTATATGATATTTGTTTTGTAGAATATAGTGGAGCCGTTGGTGGACGATCAATTGATATACTGTTTATCGTACAGAAGATCACCACAAATTTAACGTCCAGCCGTGGTTTATTAAGAATTGAAGCTAAATTTTTGGTGATTTTCTTTATTATATGATTTGTTTGTGGTGCCTTTCTCTAATGTCAAGTGATAGGATTTTCTCAATATCTGGATTTTTGAGTGCTGTGTTCATTGATACTATGCACAATTGCATATACAGCTCTTATCATGATTAGGTAACCGTAAGTTAGAATGAATCTGGAATTGCTTGAATCATTTGGGCAAAACTACCCAGAAGAAAGCGATGGAACTTTGGACACTGGCTCTATGGCAGTTACATGCAGCTTCAACAGACACGGGACACTACTTGCAGTTGGTTGCAATGATGGCCGGATTGTTGTATGGGACTTTTTAACTAGAGGTATCGCAAAAGTTTACAATGCTCATGTGCATCCCGTATGTTCGTTAAACTGGTCGCGGAATGGTCGGAAATTATTATCTGCCGCTACTGACAATCTTGTATGTATTTGGGATGTACTGTCTGGAGAGTGTTTACATATGTATCGTTTCCCTGCACCTATTCTCAACGTTCAATTCGGACCTCGTGACGAAAGCATGGTTCTGGTATGTCCATTGAAGCACTCACCCGTATTACTGACTGGAGACGGGGAGCATAGAGTAATTCCTGTTTTGGATGATGCGGACAGTGTTATCGCAGCTGCGTTTGACAGAAGAGGAATAAACATATTCACAGGGAACTCACGTGGACGTGTCGGCGTTGTCTCGATAAAGGATTTAAAAATGATCGCATCGTTCAGAGTCACGCAAGGAACTGCAAATGTTGCCATTAGGCAAATAGAATTCGCCAGGAAAGGCACATGTTTCTTGGTGAATACTGCCGATCGTATCATCAGAGTTTACGACAGTGCAGAAGTTCTCATGTGTGGTAAAAATGGTGAACCTGATGCGATACAAAAACTACAAGATTTAGTCAACAAAACTCCGTGGAAAAAATGCTGCTTTTCTGGGGACGGGCAATACATTTGTGCTGGTTCTGCAAAGCAACATCAACTTTATATTTGGGAGAAAAGTAATGGGAATCTTGTGAAAATTCTTCAAGGCACTAGAGGTGAGCAGTTACTGGATGTCGTGTGGCATCCTGTCCGGCCGATCTTGTGCTCGATTTCAAGTGGTGTTGTCTCTGTTTGGTCTCAAAATCAAGTCGAAAATTGGAGTGCGTTTGCTCCTGATTTTACTGAACTCGATGAGAATGTGGAGTACGACGAACGAGAATCGGAATTTGACGACGATGATGAAGACAAGTCTGTCGAAGGCACAAAATATAATGCACGTGAGGAAAGCGACGAACTAATTGATGTTACCACAGTACAACCGATCACAGTATTCTTAAGCAGTGATGAGGAAGATCTTGATCAAGACGTTTTAGAATATTTACCGATTTCACCTGATGTTGAAGATCCTGAAGAGAATCTGTTATTACCAACTCCTGATCCAACAGATCCTCCTCCAACACCACAGAAAATCGGGAAGGAAAATGTGCCAAAAAAAGTCGTTGATATCGAGTTGAGAGATGCAGCAGCAGACGAAGAGCATCCTCTCCTGACAGGGTCATCAAAAACAAAGACCCGGAAAAGGGCAGCCAGTAAATCAGGGAATAAATCAAAAAATAATACAAAGGATTCAATAAAAGCAACAAAAGTCAAGAACTCTAAGCTAGCGAATAAAGAATCCAAATCTGGTGATCAAAATGTCCTGAGTATGGGAACAACGATTGCTGGACTGTAGGCGGCAGAATTCTAAAGCTTCCAATGTCAATCATAAGGCATACTATTACGAAATACGAAGGTCCCGTCACTTCGCTTCCAGTGTCTTGATATTGATGAATTGTACTGTTGGACTGATGTTGATATTTTCAACTGATTGCATAGATATATTGGTCGGCAGGGAGATCACAATTCATTTGTATATGTCACTCGAGACTCGTACCGAGTAGCCTTGATACACTGGCTGGAATTTAACATAAATTTTCTGTTCTGTAGTTCACAGTTTTTATCATTAAGTTGCTGTACTGTAGCCTCTCTCATCCATGTAGTTTTGTGCCATCGTTGTCTTGTAAGTTGATACTATAGCTGGCCAGGTTTTTCCATGTGTATGTCTTCACAGAGGCAGAAGGAGATTGCCTGTACCCTTGATTGTGTGTTAGGATACCTGCGCTTGTAACCTTGGAGATTATAACTTTTTTCTTCTTGGTGCTTTTGTCTGAGTGCAGTGCCATTGCATGTGACGAAGTATGCCTGCCTGTTATGCTGCTTTCTCTGATCCCGATCCTCTTTGCTCGTTTAGATTATTATTTTTTATTTTAAATAAATAATGTTGGTTTAACCTTCTGTTAATCAACGGCAATGCAGTTGGATATATCTATTGAGCGATGAGAATTAGAGGCCGGCCGATTAATAATTGTCCTAATCAATAATAATCAAGGCCGATAGTCACGAATTTCCCGTAATTAATCGATAGCGGGAGTTAGCCAAAAAAGGAGGTCGAGGATCGTTTTTCGATAACTGCCATAAGCTGATAAATCAGTATCGGCCTTCAGTCGCGCGAGGGGCACGCCTCGCCGTGAAAATGAATATCGGTTGATCTCCAACGAGAATGTATAAACGATATGATTGCAAGATCCAGGGATATTCCGGGCAAGATCATTCACTCGATTTGTGTAGAAGGCCTACTTCTAAGCTTACAGTAGGTAAACCACTTCGCAAGGTACTATTCAATTTCGTTTAATCAGGCACCCAGTACAGAAACAGTGTATAGAATATATTGTTTACTATCATATTTGACATTCCTCGCCGATCTTGTATGCCTTCTAAGAGGTCTTTGATGCGAATTTACTCTATGAGTGGAATATATGCCTAATGTGTTAGAATCTCAAACAATGTTGGTATGTCCTGTAATATGCCCCCCGTCTGATGAATCCAGACTTCTCTCAGAAAAGCTGTCATCTCCTTGTGCGCTTCTGAGATTGTCTTCACTAGATGAGTTTACATTATTGTGAGATGCGTACTCTCCGATAAACGAAGCACCTTCATCGTATCCTGTCGGTTTGTGGCTGCGAGGCCGTTCCTTTGATTTGTAACCGGGAGGTGGCGTCCTAATGCGCTTAGATGGAGCGCGCTCTATAATGTCATCAGCTGAGGCTGCGCCTTTCATACTTGGCTCGCGTCGTGATCTTCGGCCCTGTTTATAGATGAATATGAATCGACACCATACATATAAACTTAATGAAGAGTGTATGGGCTAGGCAGTATGTGACAATTCTTTACTGTTCCAATTTTCAACAGATACAATATTGTTGTCTGCTAGCTGCGACTCTACTCTAGTACCGGTAAGCCAATCAATACAACGAGATCTACCTTCAAAGTCGCCGCAAGCAAGTCCTTTACCTGCGTTGCGCGTAGGACTTGACAAGGAGCTCAAAATCGAAACAGAGGTGAGATTCGAAATACAGTAGAAACTTGGAAAGAAATTAATAGTGCCGCGAATGTCAAGAGGGTGCTGTATTATTCAGAATAATGACCTATTAATCGGCCATCGAGTCCAATATATTCAAGTTTTGTTATTATTTTGCAATCTGAAAAGGCGGTATGCACAGAATCAAAATGCATGGAAAGTAGACCTACCCACTGAGTTGGCGTCTACGACCCTACGGGCTATATATACACACCGTACACAGCAATTCTTTTCAGAGGCGTTGAATAAGTAGACTGCTTCATAAATAATAGTCCTATATCTACCGGTAGGCCTAGCAGGCCTCAATGTCACATGCTTCATGCATAAACAATTTTAAATTACCCAAAAAATTTCTACCATCAACATGCGGAAATTCTAATTCTTCCAAGGAAGGTTTGATCCGAGTTCTGAGTGGAAAGCTGGTAGAAATAGTGCGCAATTAATCAAGTGCATTAAATCAAATTAACATGTTGCAACCATATAGGCATACCAACCAAGGCAATTATGTTTTTCTTTGAATTTTAAGAACACTTATTAGCATTAAAAATTTACCTCCAACGTTTGGGTAGAAGTCGTCCTCATCAATGGCTTTTCTGATGATCTGTAAGTAGGCCTATAATCAGGAGATATAGGCCGACGTCTATATAGCTTAAAGTGGAATGAAACGGCGGGTCCGTTTTATCGATTCTGACGAACTGTTAACCTGCGCCAATTTTAGTCAACAAACAGAGCTTTTCATTGACTTTGATTTGCGCTATTAATAACTACACAACTCGGGCGTCTGGGGGCTTCTTTATCGATGTCAAAATTGTGACGAATTATGTCACATTTTCGATGATACGACTACCACTCGGGTGCATATGCAACCTTGTCACAATGCTGATTTAGATTCCATAAGTCAATCAAGTTATATAAATATTCGCATGCACTGTTACCTGAACGGTGCACCTTCTTCTTCGGGAATATCTAAAAATACCAACAAAAGTCAACGTCAGCAGCCGCAGCCCTCACCTAGTAACTGGTCAAGTGTGTATTCAAACAAGGATATCGCAGGAACCTTGCGATTTTGTCGTGTGAATCGCGTAGGTGTGAAACGGCCTTAACTCAAAAGTTGCCCGAACCCAACCCCAGCAACACCCACTTTTACGAAAGAATAGAGATGGATTTAGGCCTACTCCCTCCAACAGTTGAACTTACGTGTGCCTTGATTCTTTTTTAGGTGTGTGCTGTGTGGTTGATCTCTGATACAGCAATACCAAACTGCAAATACGATCAAAAAGCTGGCGAGTAATGAACTAACAACGATGGCAGCGATTATAGCCCCATCCAGCCCGGCAGGAGACATTGTTAAACCATCAGCTTTTAAAGAAAAGATTAATTTCAAAGGTAATTGTCCTTTACTAATCACGGAGAGTATGCTACCTGACGTATCATTGCTGTTGAGATCCCCTGGGCTCACTGAAAAATTATTTGCGTGTCAGTAGGAAAATTTCTAATTTTTAGAAATACTATATACCGTCTGTTACGTAGACATTCACAGAAAGCACAACTCTTCCGAGCGGATTCTCAGCAAGAACGTAGTATTCTTTGCCTTCTTGCACATTGTCAATGTACAGTTGTGAACCAGATATTCCCGTCTGATCACCAGTCCACCATAAGTAGCTGTAATCAATTGCAGAATGTATCGACCATTCGGCTTACCTATACTAGGTTAGTGGCAACCGTTCAAGGCGCTGGTCGCCAAATCCGGAAGGCTTGGTTCAAATCCCGAGTCCCGACTGACCTTCAGGTAAATGCACGGCCTCTATACAACTATATAAAAAAAATTCTCACGCCGGTACCGCGGATAAAAATTCATTTTCTCCGTACCATATAGACGAGGAATGAGTTTCCTGGTTAAGGGGCTAGCGCGATGAGAGAATGTGTTGAGGTCAGGAAGTGTTCTGCCGCTCTTTTAGCGCCTCTTTGCCCAGCCTATGCATATATCACGCGCGGAGATATGTACCCAGAAAAGCTATGAATGGCATTCAACCAAAGCTACGTGAAAGCGTCAGTGCAAACCTTGGTTCAGGGAAGACTCCAGGAGCCGATGCAGTGAGAGTTAGAGACGTGTTGTATGGCACTTGAAAGCCAGGATCCGCTGCGATATTTACGAGGCCAGCAGCGTCAATATCGCCGTATTGATTTTCGACAGAAGCATCTGAAAACGCATAATATATCAATTTTTAAGTATAGCTGATGCTCACCCTAAAATTCCCGATAGTCTGTTGTTTGTTCGCCATTGACTCACAAATACCTTTCGGAAAATTTAATCTGCAGTCACATGCTTCTGTCGAAGAAATTTGCCGTAGACCTATACTCCAGTCCTGTTGCTTTGGACGGCGTTTTCAACACTTAGTACGCAATTCGATACCTCCGGAGCCCGAATCACTACCACAACCAAAACCCTCCGCAATGCTCCGACACTGATTGCCATGCAGAGAAGGCACGGATACATATTTTAAAGTCTTTCGTTTGACACGGTCGCCGGTCGGGAATCGAACCTGGAACGTCAATCCTCTACTTACATATCATTGGCTCCTCAAATCTTTCCATGAAAATCTTAACCGCGTTTTGTATAGCAGGAGAAACTGAAATATAGCAACACAAATTAAATCATACGGCTTGAACTAACCAAAGAGCTTTAAAAGTTACCGAAAGTTATATTCTTATATAATGTCGTATCTGTAGCTGGGTGCTCCACAACGCAGGATATCCTGGAGATAGGCTCAAAATCTTGTAATGTGTAGAACAGTTGCTCGCTCACGTCGAAGACTTTACCCCTTTTATCAATCTCTGTGTTCTTGAGAAAATAAAACCATGATGGTGGAAATAAGTTTGGGTTAAAAATTAAAAACTATTGTGACAGTCGAAAGTGATCGCTCCTGTTGGGTAACATCTTTTACCTTATGCGTGACATCTATTTCAGTCTCCTCCCCATCTGATGAAGTTTTAGTCCAGAAAATGTTCGCTGCCGGCTTTGAACCTATCGACGTACATCTCAAAGACAAGTTCCTTCCGCTGGTCAGGTGCGTAACTTCTACCCGTTCTGGAGGCACTGCAATGGAGGTTAACTATTATTTTGGGAAGTTGATAAAAATTTCTGCCCTAAAAAGTATCAACTTCCGTAAGTTCAATGCCGTTTCGCAGAACTTCGATGTTTAGTCCAAACGGCAGCTTAGACGTAGCCAGTGCGAAACTGACGGAGAATCTCTGAACGTCGATCTTCGTAGAACTGCGTCGCGTGGGTGTATGACGTCACTAAGATTCGATCCCGCCCAAAACTCGGGATACATCACGGTACTGTAGCAAGTCAACGGGTTGTCGTGATATAGATATAGGCGTATACTAACCATCAACTTTCAGTAGCATTCGCGCTTCTTGGGAGATCGGTACTGACGATTTTGCAGAATTATTTAACGTGTTCCAAACTATAATACGGCAAGTGTATTCGCCCTCATCATTCAGATATGTTGGATTAATTATGAGAGAGGTGTTGTCTTCGCGCGATCGCTCTGCTCTGCTCTATAGTTAAAGGACAAAAAGTGAGTTGAGGATGTCACTGATTGAATTTTCAAAGTTCTCTAGCGAGCATTCCTTGTAGTTTTACAATGCTCTAACTCCTCCCGTAGAGTCTAGTCCGTAACTCCATATAAGCAAATATAGCGATTGTAGTATTTACTGGCCAGCATTTCGCGTGCGGCCCGCCCTATCAAATTTACACTCACTGAAAATGTTTCGAACGCTTTCAAAGGCTGAAGCAAGACAAGTTGCTTTGAACGCGATCGTCGATGCAGTAGTAGTCATGTCTCGTCAGGTAGGCCATGGGCAGGCCTACGAAACTCGCTGTTAAACGTCATTATGGGAATTGGAATAAATCTCGCTGTGAGTTTAGGGCCCGCGCAAGGTAAATTCGGCCTTGCTGAGAGTGCCTATATACAGTAGTAGGGTTCTATGGACGACCCGAAATGCTTTATCTTACCAGGAGTGCAGTATCTGCCAATAGCGGATCATAGTAGTATATATTTTCTTGAGAACCGTCAATTCGAAACCTGTAAATATGGAATAAATGCTTTCTTGTGTAATGACAAAATGACGGATCAAGTATCCTGGTTGCTAGTTTCCGCTGAAAATTTAATGCTTCACCCTTTCATCATCAGTGTTCCCTAGCATCAATTTCGTAATCACGAAAATCCGGGGAAGCAATCACTGCACTAAGCTGCCGCTATAATTTTGGCGTGCTGGATCTTTGGACGCTGGTGCCGTGTAGGTAGGAGAGCTGTCCGAGCGCAGTAAAAGGCGGAATAGCGTAGATGGTTGCACGTTAGTGTTCGCGGCACAGTTATGTTAGAATAGATTTCAATGTGCTAATTAAAAGTGTGGCATACTAGAAATAATACCAGCATTTTGATCATAATCGTAGGCCTAAGCCACGATTTCTTAGGATGATTGTAACATGGTTAACGGGGGTTTCATTAAGGCGATACGTTTCAAGGAATGTAACATTTTTATGTTAGCTAGATGTATTTGTTTGCTCCAAGGGAGCTTTTTCATTACCGGTCAGTTGCAAGATGGGTTTCGAATGTTGCGCCCGATTCTCCTGAGCTTCTTTACTGGTCAGGGACTTTTAATTTTTGGAAGTGATGCAGGGAGATGCAAGACTGGCTCTGACTGACGGAGCTAGTCTTGTCGTGAGAGATAGAGGTTCGCGAGGCGTAAACGTCAGGCCGTCGGAGCCCACTGTACATAGACACTTGGACAGTTTTAAATAGGCATAATGTGTAGTCAGACCGGCGGAGCGATGCGTTAAAAAATGCCCAGACTAGCCGAGGGCATCGTCGGGGCGCTGTCCGGCCAATCCCGTTTGGTCAAGTAGCCTTAGGTAGTCGAGTGCAGTTCAGCTTCTTTCCCGCTTCAGATCAGGTTCACTAAAATCTTCACTAAAACACTGACAGAAACACGATATCCCAGTAGACGCTAGTTAGTGTATAGCGTACTCAGATATGCAGATACCGCGTGAGTCTGTACTATTACGTGGTGATAGTGTCTTTCCGTTCTTAGGCCTCTTAGTTTGAACCTATATAGTCCTAGATCATTTGTGATTAAACCCAATTTAATGCTTTCTGACTCGATAATTTTATGAAGATTTTGTTCCCAGCTGAATAGCGCTTGTTCAACGCTGCGACCATAACCAATCTTTATTACGGTGTTAAACGCATCCTTTTTTTCAGCTGCCGCGCAGCTCACGTCGAATATCAATTACGCGGCGTACGTTATCGCGATCTCTCTCCGTAAAAAAGCGATATCGCCCGGTTAGCGAGACAGCGACATGATCTTTTGTTTAAGCGTCAAACTAGAAACGATGTACCGCCATCTCGCCACTAGGGTCTGTTCTAAAGGGTAGGTGATAGACGTGGTGGCCACTGGGGCTTGTTGCAAATTGTAGGTGATACATGTGGCCAGCGGCTCTTGTTTCAAAAGGTAAGTGATACATACGCCACCGAGGGCTGTAGCAAAATGTAGCTGATAGGTTACATATATGGCCACTGAGGCCTGTAGCGAAAGGTATAAGTGATACAGATGGACACATGAACGCCGGATGACGCGTCGCAACCATCCCCATTTTCCCGGACTTGCGCTTGTGGATTAAGCAGTTTAGGAGAAAGACTTATACAAAATGAATAAATTCTCACCACCATAGTTCTTTGATAGGATACGTTGTCGTTAAGGCACATTTTAGAAATGCTGGATCCCCAATTTTTACGTACGTTACATCTTGATAGTCCAATCCAAGACTGAGCGTCGAGTGCAGAACTGTTACATATATAAGGTAGCAACTATCACATACCCTACTGCTTAACCACCAGCTTCGAAACACTGGGTCGCGACTACACAAAATTTGTGGTAAATAACATTTATATCTACTGATAGACTAGGCTCAGTTCATGGCAATTATGTCTCCTTGACTTTTAGTTCCAACTTGGTAATACGTACCTAAGAGAAAAATGTGCAAAACAAGAGCCTTCTTCATAGCTTCACTAATTCTACAACCTGTGCGTTCTCTGAGGCTCGCGATTCATCAACCGATAATGGAATCGTTAACAATTTTATTCGTTAATGTTTTACCGTGATCACAGCCCGAGTGAGTGGGCGTTTGCGATTGTGTGATCACTCTCAGCGGTATACTGAACAAATTTACTTTCAATCATAGTAAACGCTCGAAACGCGTTGTACAATTGGAAATAAACGCCCAGGCTATAACTGCGACCACAACTATACAAGGGCTTTACAGCCTATATATACGACGTCATGATATTAACCGCTATCATAAGACTTGCATTGAGCGTAAAACACATAAAATGTGAAGCTCGCCGTTGAAAATGACTGTTTCAGGCGTGAAAGGTAGAGGTCATAATTATGCCGCGTAGCCGCGACTGCGCCCTGTTGACATATTCAACAATTCAAGTCCGCTTAAAGGGCGTGTTTGTTGAAATATCATGAATGTATGGTCGCCTACGGATGTCTATGCTGTTTCCATATAAGGCACTGTGTGGATCATCCTTGATATTGCGGCCACGTCGTTTTTTCAACACGACTCGGACAAATCTGGGATAAACATGACAAACGACACGACACGACACCAGCATCTGTGACGCCTAATCGGGCATGGTTCGACCATGGCCTACTCTATAGTTACTAGAACTAAAGTAGGCCATGGTTCAACTGTGCGAAAACTGTGATTGGTTGATCGCGGGCCAGCCGACATTGCCTATGCTACCCTCAAAAGCAAGGATGCGTAAGTCTCTATATGGTCGGAGAGACTTGAAAACGTTACGCCGTGTAGCAAGCTGCGCGTTTTCATCTAATGATATACATTTGAAATATTGTATATACGCCATTAGTCAAAGACGCGTGATCGATTGAAATGAAATGTTCACATTTGATTGAATGACGGGTTATTACGTGCGTGCGTCGCCACAGATTTTACCTTCCCGTCTACTCCCTTGAAATAACAGGAGCGTATTAAAATTTTGGGCGGAAATTTGCAAGCGTGAGTTAAATCAAGTTGATAGAAGTCCTAACTCGCACGTATCGTTGATATCGCTGGTTCGCGTGATTTGGGATGGTAGGTCGGATATCATGGGTTGTATATAATATATATATATATTTTGTGTATAGGTCAGCTATATATCCGTGTGTATACAACGCACTTCATTATATCCCCAAATATTTTGCGCGTGAGTTTGCGTAATAACGCGTTGTGAGACACGACAACGGGTCGGATTTCACTTCCTGAAGTGATCGTGATGCCTGGTTGTCGAGGCTTATATACAGCGCGCTAATTGTGACGTGGTGTTCAGACGAGATGAGGTGGAAGCTCATTTGCGCCGTTCTGGCCATTTCTCTACAGTTCATCCATCAAGACGTACTTGCTAGTAAGTTGGCTTTAATGTATATATATATATATCCAGGGCATTGCTGAGGAAGAGGGGTAACCGGTATCCACTTTTCACATCTTAAATGTCCCATGACCCACCAACACCGTCGCCGGCGTTCACCGCATATACGTCGTATCAGCTCCAGCTGTGCGTGAAACGCGAGTTGAAAATGTGTCGCGAAAGTTGACTTACAGTAGAAGACTTAATCTGTTGGCTAATTGTCAACGCACCGTAATGTTGATTAGGCTGAACTAATTAGTGAAATCGCTGATGATGCGACAATTGTCACGATCCCTGCATAGGATTGGCAGTGGGTCGGTAGCGCGATAGGCACCAAGAATGCCCGACGCAGCAGCGGTCGACCGTATAAAATCAACGGTGATCGGCGTAGTGCCCTTCGTTAGATAGATATCCGGGGTTGAACTCCGCTAATACGCCAGTTGCGTATACTCACACACCTGGAAGCGCTAAGATCAGCTCACCTATAGTCGAGTTCAGACCTGTGCACGTGACCTCCGGTCCGCCTACGTTGATTAAAAATTCATATACATTGGTAGGTACAATATTATCACGGAAACGTCGAGGTGCGACAGACTTTTATCGTGTGATCCAATGTCTCCAACCTGATGCTCTAGTTCTCAAACTCTATGGTGACTACGGATGCTTCTGCGGTGTCGGAGGGGGAGGAAAGCCGTTGGACGAAACCGACAGGTAAAAGACCACTGATAGCCTATATACAGTAGGCCTATCGCTAGACTCCAGACTATCGACTTAAGTCAAACCGAAGTCTGTTCAAGGTATAGGAATCAGTCCGGATTGACAAATACGTAGACCACTGATGCTTCGAACACGCTTGTCCCATATACACTAAAATTGGAATTACGAATGCCCTGACAATATTCTACCGATATAAAAGAAAGGCCCCCCGGTTTATTAATACGGCTGCAAGAGGAAAAGCCGGCACACAAAGTGCTCCAACATTTCTGTAGTTCGCAGAGTTTTCATCATGCTGCGGACTTTTATTCACTGCGATCATCAGAAAATATCCTGCAAACTTCCGTATCCCAAATGTAGTGTCATTGATTTACTGCAGCTGTGTATCCTCTTTGATACGCTTATATCTTTCTAGATGCTGTCAAGCTCATGATTACTGTTATACAGCGGCGCAAAAGAACTCAACAGACGGTGGTTGGAGATTGATCCTTTTTGGACCCATCGGTGTCCCTTACCATTCCAAATGTTCTCAAGGCAAAGTAGAATGTGGTAGGTTTTTGGGAAGTCGCAAAAGTTTAGGTCAAACTCAATCCAGCAAACATTGGTTTTGCGACAAATATAGCATCTTGGAAGATGTTATAGGAGACGCGAGACGATTTTAGAGACCGCTGTCGCTCTAGCGAATTCGATTTCTCGCGGTATGGACGTGGGTCCAATCTAAGCCTAATGGTAGACGATCGAGTGTTCGCAATATTTGTTGTGTCGCTACCTTATCAGGAAGGAATCGCTCGTGACTACTTCGCCCATAATGGCATTTTCTAAACGCACTTAGCTAACAGCCTAACACGCCTGCACGGTCTGCACAGGAAGCCTTGCAGGAAGTACTGACATTATCGATAACGTTGGTCTTTGATGCACGACGTAAATTTTTAGCTGTGACAGTATCCTATTTTATTTTTTACAACATCGTAGTAAGTAAAGAAAATTCAAATCTTGGGCAAGGATTTTGTGAATGTGACAAGCAAGCGGCAAAGTGCTTCGCGGAAGCACGATCAACATACGACGATCGCTTATTGAACGTAAATCCCGGATTATGGTGTAAGAGCTGATTAGTCTGAATAATATCACCCGCTGGTGAAATTTACGCCATCCCAACTCATTTTAGGTAGCGATTCTACAAACGCATCACTATTGCTATCACAACTACCACCGATACCTACGAGTGCTACGACGCATGCAGCAACTACTCCGCACCCAAGTCGTGAATACTTTACGGAACCTACTCTGCTTACGACGCATGCAGCAACAACCCTGCATCCAAGTCGTGAGGACTTTATGGTCACAACTGAAATCCACAGTACCGTTACCGTACATGAAGAAAACGATGTTGTGACCAAGGAGGAGACAACCTTGGCCGAGGATGACGCTTCCGGTAGCAGAGGTTCTGCTAATCCAACACGATTGCCGGCTGGAATCACCCCAAACAGCATACCACCCGATCGTGCGGCAACACCAATTTCTTTGTACCGTACAACTGCCATACTGATGGTATCAATGATAATATCACTTCTGTTTTTCTGCTTCAGATATGCTTCTTGTAAATTTCGTGAAATGAACAAAAATGATAAGAAAATGTCGACTTTCACGATGTCATACCTCTAGAGCTACCCTGGAAGACTGTTCGGACATCCTGACGCATTCTCATTGAACGGCATTTTTCTTTGAACTGAACTGAATCCGATTTTTTTTGGTGAGAAATTTCACCAGATGAAAGCAGTGTTCCCCCATGAGCACGTGGATCCTAGTTAGCATGTGGTATCGGTAAGCACGTGGTTTCCCCCTGAGCAAAGTGTTCCCCGTGAGCACACTGTTCCCTTTGAGCATGCGGCTCCCCCGCGAGCACAGTGTTCCCCGCGACCGCGTGATTCCACGTGAGCCCAGTGTTTCCCATGAGCACTATGTTCCCCATGAACTCAGTAAAAGCACCCGGTATAGAAAACGAAAATTGCTTGTTTTTTTTTTATTTGTGACGTAACCCGGCGGAACACTCCCCCTTTTTTCGAGGCTGGCTGCGTCCCTGTTAGTTCATGATTTGATTTTCAAATATTTAATAGAATAATTACTCTGGGATGACTTGAGAGTTTGCTTGACTTGAATTTGGTATTTCATAAGGTCCGAGAGACTGAGTTGGTTTTCCTTTTAATTTTTTCTTTCTTCCTTCAATAATCTCGGCGACTTGTTGCTCTTCTTCTTTTTGTTTGACTTCTAGTTCTCTCATTCTCACTTTTTCGTCATTCTCGTGTTCTATCATCATGTGCTTCCTCCACTGATCTTCAATAATCCGACTTAAGTTCAGATTGTTTCTTAAGTGATAATCAAAAGATAGTATATCGGCATTGGTTGGTACGGCAAGATGTTCTTTTAAAGTGGTTCGATTGGGACACGCCCTTCTAGGGGATGATTGTGGGGGTTTTGCGGGGACTGGCGGCGGGACATTTTCCTGGGCGGGTGCTGTTGGAAGCTTTGGCAACTTCCTGGCGGTGGGAGTGGAGATTGCTGGGCCAGTGATGATGGACTTCGAGGAAGTGGCAAAGTAGGAACTAGGAAATGTTCTATCAATGCTTCAGAGATTCGTGACCAAATATTTATTGATGTGCCGCTTCCATTTGTCTTGTAAAATGACGGATATTCCACTTGACCTACTCGTAATGCTTCTAACACCCTATCTTCAGATTCGGAAGAGTTTTGAATAGCGATAATCAATGACCATGCAGCTGAACGCATGCCGTCTTTTAAGCAATCATCTTTTAAAGCATGGGTTATATGTAACAATCCAGACAATGCACCATACCGTATTTGCCAGCTCCAATCATCTCCAATTTGTGACGATGCTGTCGTTGGCACTTTAGCAAAGTCCTTGGAGTTTCTATATTCTAGCAAATCAACCAGCCCACAACTTTCAACGCAAAAATTTGGAGCCCCTGCACGGAACGTTGTTACATCAGCGCCAAGCCATTTTCCTAGTAACGCCATTTTTTGTATATTAGCGTTAGCGCCATGTAGGCAAACATCAGTTAATATCTGTGTGTATTGGAAAGCGACTTCCCAACTCCAAGATGATATGCCATTAGTTTCTTGTTCACTAAAATCTGTCTTTGGGGTGTTGGGGTTTGTCGCCATAGACCCACCATTTCTATCAGATGTCATCGTAAGATGAGAGGTGCCAGGTAGTTGTGTGTTGGCAGTTGTAGGTAGATCGTCGAGGTCATATTGTTCGGCAGTATCAGGGATGTTTTCATTTTGTTGCTTACGTGGGCTGGTGTGTCGTTTTCCAATAGCTGAGTCAAGATCGGAGATCATTCCATTCATGATTTTCTGAAAATCTTCTCCCCTCGTCTCTTTCTTTTTATCTGCAGTTTCAATCCCGCTTATGACGCGTCTCCTAGGTGAGACAGCATCAACAGTTGCAGGTGTAAAAACATTATTCATCGGCACCGTGACACCTCTGGTTATATCTTGTAGAGTACGGCATATTACGATGTTACTTTTGGCTGCATCGCCTAATATGGAAATGGCAAACAAGGAATCGATCCAAACTTCTTGTGAGAGATCTTGCGCGGACAGTAAAATATCAAGGAGAGCCCTTTTCAATCCAACTCCTTTAATTTTCCGTTGCCATACTTGTAATGCCTTATACACAATAGGTTTTAGTTGGGTGGTTCCATGGTGCACTGACGAGGGATGATCTTGTGAAGTGGGTGGATTTGTAGCGGTGATGATGTCTCCAATTTTAGCAATAAATCGCATCGAAAGTAAAACACTAGGATACGATCGATATAATGCTTCATGCTCTTGTACGCCTTCTAAATACGTACGAAGTCTAGTTTTGAAGTCATCTAGTCGAGTCAGATTGTTTAATAAATGGTGATTGTACAGTCTGGCAAATACTAAGAACCCAAGCTTTAAAAGTCTGATTTCTGCTGTTCTCAAATGTTTGCTATTTACAGAGTCTGTACGAAGCCAGTACAGCACGCTTTCCGCAAGGAAAAACAGTGTGGAAACATTCTCTTCATGGACTGGTGCGTGATTTAATGACTTGCAAAGAATGTCAAGGCAATCTTCTTGTAGTTTTCCTTTGCATTGTGCAAGTATTGCCAACTCAGACCATGCCATTGGCAAATCTACTCTTGCTCCTTCTCCTTGACTACTGATTCCTGACCGTCTCTTGCAATGGGTCAGCATTCTGTTGGCTTCAGCTCTGAGTTGATCTTTTTCATCCATACTAGCATTAGTGTATTTTTGCACAAACTTTTCGCATACTTCGAGAGGATTGATTGTGCTCTGAGTTGTTTTACTAGCGGCCTTCTCCTTTTCGTAATTCTGTCGTAATAGACGCTCTTGCAACTCTATTCTCTGACTGTGAGAAATGATTCCAAATTTGTGAACGATAGGAATCTTTACAACCGGCATTTCTGCGATTCTCAGTGCCTACAACGCGTCAACTACGAGTGCTAGGTGATTTCTCCCGCAGAAAGATTCCTTTCTCGGCCTCCAGCACTTCTCGATGGTGCCATGGAAACCATTGACGAGCTCGATTGACATCCAGCGTTTGTATCAATGGCTGAAAGGGATCCGCGTGGAGGCGAAAGATGTCATGGAAGTGGTGCCAACCGAAAACTACGCTGCACTTACCACGAAATCAGCTTACAATAGGCGCTAAATCAATATTTAACTTTTCAATCAATGCTCACTTCATGACATTAAGCCTAGAGCTATGTCTACAAATTGTATTCAACTAATCTCGTCGGTCTTGGGCCCATTTCTCACTAATCGGTATTCAAATACAACGAAATGTATGTTACCCGAATACATTTATTTACCGCGAGGAAATGAATTACTAGCGCAGTCAAACTTAGGCCTATGAGCATTGTAATCATTCGCTGTGGCAGTCCTTTGGAACTGGGCGAGCACAGCAACAGTTTTGGTCATTTGAGCTTCGCAACCGATAAAATGTCATTTTACATGCTTTCAAGACCTACAGAAAAAATATACAGAGAATCTGCATTAGCTGCGTGAGGTGCAACCATTAGTTTACACGACCTATAAGGTTGCCAAATGCCCGCCACGTCTAATAGGATGTGTAGGGTTACCTGCTTTGAGATGTCTATTCCACAACAAACACCCAATCAGCACGATCAGCAAAAATCCGGCAACAGCTGTAAGAATCACTATCGTCATGGATGACTTGGAGAGACCAGGGGTTGGTTGAGCTTCCGATCCAGCTTCAACAACAAAAATCGCAGATTGCAAATCTAATATCCACCATCTTATTTTTGCGTGTGACAATGGATAGTGGACAGAGACATTAGACAGTGGTGATAGAGACCGAAGTCCCGGTCGAAAGGCACGACTCTACGAGGAGTTAGGCTACGGAGTACTGACAAAATATTGTTTATTATCAAATGTAGCACTTACCATCAGGAGTTGTGGTAACGCCAGCGGTGCCGCCAACGGTAACGCCAGTTGTAACGGAAATTGGTAGCACTACATCGTCACATGGAACTACTTCGTAATCAACAGTCATTCCAGATGCATTAGACCGTAAAGTAAAGTTTGAGTACACTCCTTGGGACTGATATAATCCACATCGACAAAAATAAGGATTCCGTATGAGCGAGTTACCAGAAGATGTCTAAAAATTAATGGCACCCTCCGAGATATTTTAATCGTAAATTATTGCTCCATTTTAATAAGTGATATATCTCGGAGATGGCCTTTTTACATGAGTTACCCAAAATTGTGGTTCATCAACAGGAATCAACAGAGTAATCATCTGTCCTCTGACACCATAGCTCACGGGGCAACATGCTTCGATTTTAGATGCGATTTTCTTCTCCCCCTGAGCTCCTATGACAAAGCTTTAGTCTTAGACGTCACAGGATATGAATGAGACAGCACAATTTTAAACTTTACCTGTCACGATCACGGATAGAGAGCTTTGTGAAGACAGTGGGTTAGAGTAGAACTGTACGGAACCGTTGGTAAATGAGCACAATGCACTACGTCCTGGTGGAGGATATGGCCCAACTGCAAATGTAGGCTATTTAGTACAACGGTGAAGGAACATGATTGGAACGAATACTCTTGACCGATAGTCAATCCAACATCTTACATTCGACTGTCAATGAGGATGCGAGCGAATGTGCCATCTTCACATCGAAGTACTTCGTGAAGTTATTTTCAAGATAACACCATATCTTTTTGCCATTCAGACTTGGGTTGATCGATAAACACGGAGATGGGATCTAAATTATATGTAAAATCATGTGTCGATCATGTGCAGATTTGCAAATCAGCGATGAGAGAGAGAGAGAAAAAATTTCGGATATCAGTTTGTCTACCTATGCGCGGTGATCTCATAAGCCATAGCTTACACAACTTCTTCTCGTACTATGGCATCGATGAGCTGGGTGACTAGACATATACATCGCAGCTGCAACCAAATCATACGAATCCGATAATGTCAAGATAGGAACCAGCAAGCCTACGAATCAATAAGGGCTACGCTACGCCCGAACACGGACTGTATGCCTTTTGGAGGTTTAACCGTACTTGTAGCCTTACATCATCATCTGCGAGTCTGAATTTTGGTGAGCCGTGCGTCCATGTGGCCGTGTAAGTAGAGTTACTACTACAGCTCAAAATAATTTTCTGATCCAAAGAAGCATTGTGACGGTAGTACAAGCTGACTGAGTCATTATTTTGACCTCCATCAATCGTTACTCTGCCTGGAACGGCTGAAAATGAAAACAAAATCGTGTGAAAATTTGTCGTACAGCTTTCTAACTAACGGGCTGTTATCCCTCGAACTCAGTTATGGAGATCTTCTGAAACTCAAGCTATGGAAAGCTCGTGTCTACAGTTACCAGGTGCTCAGCTCGATCGTGCCGTATGCTGTTTATTTGGAATTTATAACGTTTTCAACTACTAAGGTCATTTATGCTAGGTCAATGTTTACGGTATAGGTGTCAATACTTCCAGTTTATATAAGCACGGATCACTATTACAACCACGAGTCTCCGCACTTCCCCGAAACCGACTGCCAAACAGGGAAGAAACGGATAACAATTTTAAAGTCTTCGATTTGACTCGGTCGGGAGTCGAACCCGGAACCTCCCGATCAGAAGGCGGACAGTCTAAACCACTCGGTCAACTGTGTGTAGGATTATAGTGCGTTGATGAGGGGTTTTTCGACTTTCTGCGGGCTGTGTGTGACCTGCAAGGGTAAAACCTATTCGGTATCTCCTCCTACTGAATCTTATGGCACGTCTATACTCAAGACACTTACGATATAGACAAGTGATGATATCAATATCTTTCCAAGTAGCATCGGAGTCACAGTACGTTTCAAGAGCTTCACTTCCATTTGTAAATATTGCACGACCTTTCGGATATCCGTCGCAAACAATATTGCCAACGTCCCTGTATCGGACTATATCTACGGACGGATCAACAGCGATCTTGTCAGTATCTTTTTGACATCCTGAATGGAAAGTTGATTTAGGGATTGGCGCAATGCCCTCAATATATACGTAGCCTATGTGATGAAGAGCTATATTCATTTTAAATATTGTGCAATATTCAAGGCTAGACGGTAGTACTTATAGAGAGATAGATTGAGAGATAGAGAGATAGAGAGATAGAGAGATAGAGAGATAGAGAGATAGAGAGATAGAGAGATAGAAAGATAGAGATAGAGATAGAGATAGAGATAGAGATAGAGACAGAGACAGAGACAGAGACAGAGACAGAGACAGAGACAGAGACAGAGAAGAGATGAGAGAACCTTCGACAACGGGTCTTCGACCACAAGGAGAGAATATTAAAACGATCGGAGTAAAGTCAATTGCCGATAGTGACGATGACGGATGTTCACTATATTACGCGCGATATAAGTCTTCTTTGTCGGCTCAACCATAGAGAAGTTGGTGCATAGAAAACATTACTTCTTATGAGGCCACCCTATTTGTGAAGTAGACCAACAATGTGGTCTCCTTGAGCCTGATGAGTGACTGCTGAATTCGAATGTAGGCCTAACAGCAGACGTCGTTGCCTGATCAGGTGGACACTATAGTCACTAATAATAGTTGCTAATGTCCAATTATTGCGCCTGCCCGGAACAAACCTTACAAACGAAAGACTATATCAAGCACTAGCACAATCACGGGAGCACGACATTGTTGGTATCAAATGCTGCCGCATCGTCTATTCATTTCCATAACACACTTTACATATTTTAACGCATAGGCACCTTTGCTATATGCGACCGATGCAGTCGACTTCAACTCACCAGTAAAGTTCACTGTTCCAATTTGAAAAATCTGTATTGCGCATGGCATATGGACAATGTACTGGCATATGGACAATGTACATGGTATATTTACTTAATATTGGGTTCAGACGACAGCCTAGATGCCTTGTTCCAACTCACATTAAGTCACTGTTCAATTTGAAAAGACTGTTTGCGCAAGGCATATGAGAGTTCACATAGATATTCATGACAACGGATCGATTTTCCGGAACCATTAGAAGATTGAGGATGATTTCATTATCGTTAGATGCTTTGCTGTATGAATAAGAAATCGTAGCTCCAATATCTTGATACGTCTGGATGGTACTTCCTCCACTGCCGTCTTTTTCCACTGTGAATCTTTCAGCTATATACTCTTTATCACTTTAGGTAGTCCATCTTCCTGAATTAAGTATTGTATGCGGCATCCTAACGCATCATTTCTGCACGGACTGATGATTGTAACAGAGAAGTTTGCTCCGACGGCACGGGACACATATTCTAAAAATATATGAGATGACCTTGCTTAATTTTAATGGCGGCAAATTGTCATACTAAAATATGGGCCAAGCAAACAGTGGACTTCAGACTCGGTGGTTCGCAATGAGATAATAGCATAATCAATGCAGAGAGAGCAACGGAACAAACGAACGGATCCCTGCCTAATAAGGCGACCTGAAATTTCTACGTCAACCCACAAACTATTTAAGCATTTATTTTAGGACGTTTCTCACTTGATATGTCACACGACAACTTCCAAACCTCATCCTCATTAGCAAATGCTCCTGCAGTCACAATAAATATGATTAGGCCTACAATTTGTAGTGGTAGACCTAGGCCTAGCGGCATCATTATCATCCTGCGGCAACCAAAATCGGCTTGTGGTGTGATCAAATAGTCATCGAACTAATATTAGTTCCCTTCCCATGCCCCAAACTCATCCTCGGAAGCTTGATGGCTACAGGCCTAGACGCAGTCATTTCAATATCGAATTCACATGTTGGCTGGCCGCTATATATATGCGCCACCGTTGCCCACCATGTAAACTATAGAATATAGATATAGGCTATCTCTGCGGTAAACTTAATTAGGAGGAAGTGAGCAGTCATTCATGTTATCAATGTTATTCATTGTGTGGGCGAAGCGAGATGATCATCATGTCCCTGAAACCATCCATCAATTCTAACGTTAGAAATGAAATAGTAGGCCTATAATCAGCCAATTGAGAACCACTTAAATTAGCATTTCGTTTTTATATCCATTTCCAAAGTACTACGTACACCAAACCTAGCGTAGGCCCGCTAAGGCCTAGGCTACTATATGCTACATCCTGGCCCCAGGCCAAATAGTCTGCTCTTCCTATATTTTACACTTTTAACCTACAGACGGTATCGATTTGCGGTCATTATCACTGCTCCTGCATCCTTTAGGTGGGAGAGGTGATTCGCTCGAAGTCAAAGAACTGGCATGCAGGCTATCGTATCACCTGTATAATGAATATCCATCTATATGTCAATACGGCGACGTATTGTTTCACGCCTATATAGGTTGAGAATTGGATGAATTACCATTCAATATCAATGGTACCGCTCCCCATAGTCTACCTTACACTACTTTGAAAAGTGGGACGACGAAATGAAGTCTCGAGCTCTCGAGCTTACGACCGTGTGACGTGATACGTGAGTGCAGTGTGATTCGTACTATTTAGTAGAAATCGCACGTGTGATGCTTGAAATGACGTCTTGTGTCAGCTTGTCACCTGCGAAAGCTGCGTTGTATCCCGTGAGGAGCATTGTGTTGTGTCGGTAGGTTACTTCGGGGATTATTAATTCGGAGAGCTTGGTATTTTGGTTGAACTTGAAGCTGTTATGATCAATATTTGATAAATCAGAAGCAATGACGCACCAGACAAGTTGCGCGGCTTTTCATCGCGGAAAGGATTTAGGTGTTGTGTCACTGAACGGAACACTCAATGTATGGGATGTCGACTCTGGTACGAAAACAAATGAATTTACACCAGCTAGCCACCTGACTTCGTCGTTCACGTGTTTGTGTTGGAAAATTCACAGAACAATTTCAACTAAAAAGGTATGGTATAGGCCTACGTATCATGCTTTCCAGTTTCTACTTTCTATGGCTTTTCGTATTCACTAATTATCAAAGGCAAAGCCTATGTAGGTATACTTATAATTTTTATATTCAATTGAGCCATGTTGCATCGTTCCTGCTATAGCACTGACAGCCTGTGACGGGTTTACTAAACGCTTGAATTGCATGTGAAGTTACTGAAAGCCGCAGAGCCTACCCGACCAAAAGTGTGTTCCGTGTACTGTTGCCATAGAATGTTGACAGTTTGTAGGTTGCCCGCCAATCGCTTATCTGTTGATTTGTTGCGAAAACAGTCTGAAGCACATAGTAATAGTTGGTGCTTGACGTAATCGTTCAACACTTGCATTTCAGCGTTCCAGAACTACAAGAAAATCTGTTGCAGTGAATGATGAAGATTCTGAAAAAATAATTGCCGTCGGTACAGCAACCGGTGAAATCCATTTTTATGATGTCAAAATAGGAGATTTACTTGGGAAGCTTGTACGTATGATACAACTGACCAATCAAATTCTGTTTGTAAAAAGCATCATATTTGTTTCGATAGGATGGCGAACACTCTGGTAAAGTAAATTGTGTTTGCTGGGACCCAACGGATCAAACATTGGTTTCTTGCTCTGAAGATCAATACATTGTTCACTGGGATGTCTCATCATATAAAGCTATTTGGTGAGATTTTGGACAAGAATTTGTGCTTTCTGTATCCATGCGATTTGCATTTTTTCAAAATTTGGTTGGTATTTATGTACATGACACTGGTATGGGCTCGTGCATAGCAAATTGCCATTGTACTGTATTTACTTATGCCTATTTGTAATTTATTGCATTTATCTGTAATGCTACCATTACGGTTGCCAAGCCCAAACAAATTGGGAAGTTGACAAATAGTTTTTCTAGGATGAATGAATGCATATTGTTAAAGGTTCTTTCATTTTTTAGTAAATGGCGGGGTGACCGGAGAGAAATCACCAGCATATGTATAGGTCCACATTCTACACTTTTGTCAGCAGGAAAAATGATCAAATTATGGGATTTGAAAACGCAAACTTTATTACAGGTGAGCAGTCTAAAATCAATTTTATTTATATTGTGTGATTTTCTAACTTGGCCTCTTATTTTCAGAAATTCACTGGGCATTCAAATTCGATTATAAACCTTTCTTGTGTCGGTTTACCTTCAAAAACCTCTTTGAATGGAGCAAAAACCCTGAGTTTGGTTGAAGGCTTGTATGTCTTATCTGCTGCATCTGAAGACAGGATTGTGAACGTTTGGTAAGGATATTGAATGAGTTAGTTTGTCCAGTTAGGGTCTTGAATATATTGAATGTAAAGATTGATAGATTGATTGTCTGTATGCTAGTTTTAAGTCCTTCAAATAATCTTCTTTCAGGCAAGTGAAGTCAGAAGCTAAAAAGATCGCAATTGCAAGTTTTTCTCTTGAATCTGATCCTGTTTCGATGGTGGTCAAGTCCCCGCCAAGTAAAGAGAAGCCAACTTGTTTAATGGTGCTCACAGAAGATGGGGAAGTGAATATATTTTCACATACACTTGATGGGTACGATGAATTTTTGACGTAGAGATACAATCCAAAAAAATATTGAAATATTGATGCCCTGAACCCTCCCAAAAGTATTCACCGTATTGTCCATGTGCCGATTTTATTGAATTTGTGACATTCTTTAGCAAGCAGATAAAGAAGCCACTTGAAGTTCAAATGGTGTTAACTGTGGTCGATCCTTCTGCCAAAAAGCTCAAAATTTTGTCGGCAACCTTCGTCGAAAATGCCGACTGCGAAACAGCCACTATTCTAATTGCGTATGGCACTAACGTGAAAATCGTATTTGAACGAGTGGTAAGTTAACGTAATGCATCGTGTTTTCATTTTGAAAATTAACGCTGACTTTCATCTACAGAATTTGGACAATCATAACACGCAACGAGTTGTACTCATTAGAAATGATCCAATGAAAATTGAAGTCGAAATGGATGGCACCACGACAAAGGTATGATACAATTTTCAGACGGTAACTGGTGCATAGCTAATTCAGTTCTGCTCTGTATACAGACAAGGCAGCCGATTCGAGACAAGAAGAAAATTACTACGTTAGCACCTGGTGTGCCAGGCCACAGTCTCTGTTCAGTGGAAGAAATCGCAATCAAAGACGGAAGTAAAAGAAGGAAACTCACTGATGTATCATTAGTGGAAACAGAGGTAAGTGGGCCATCCTTTGTATTGGAATGCCATAGTGTTATCCTCTGTTGGATTTGTTTACACAAATTTCTGTTTTCCCTCCATAGATGACAATGGAGGAGCGCGTTAATGCATTGAGCTTACGCCGAGACAGCGAAACAGAGGAGTCTAAACCTCTGAAAGCAGACTCCTTGTCAGTTCTATTAACGCAAGGACTACAGAGCGACGACAAAGACATTTTAAATGTGAGATCATTCTTGTAATATCTAAGTATCTATGTTGACTTCATTATGTTTTTTGTTTTCAAATTTTGTTTAGCGAGTCGTTCAGAATGCCAACGTGGGGCTTATTCGAAATACTATACAACAGCTACCTATCTCTCTTGTGGTGCCGTTTATTAATGACTTAACCGGAAGAATGAAGACATCACCTGCCATGTATGTTGCGTTATCTCTGTGTCAATAGATATCTTGGTACTATACCACATATTTGATTTTGCAGGGCTCGTAAATTCGTGTTGTGGCTCCGAGAAACTTTAAAAATTCACTCATCCTATTTAATGACGGTAAGTTGTTTGTTAAAGTATTCCTGATAGTCAGTATAATTCACAAAGTTGTATGTTCTGTAATTGTTGTGTTGTAATGAACTGATTCTGTCACTGACCTCTTTTTCTAAGAAGTTCCAGATTATCTAGCCTGGAACCTGAATTACCTTTAATGGCTATCCTGAAGTCGATTTGTGACTTCTGCAGTTCTTAGATAGGCAGGAATGCTCAATATTTTGCTTGATAAAAACGCCTAACATTCCTTTTTCCATTTGCAGTTGCCTGGTCTTGTCCCGACTTTACGCGGTCTTTATCAGGTGGTCGATGCTAGGACAAAGACACATGAGAGATTTGTCAAGTTGGAAGGAAAATTGGAACTTTTAACATCGCAAATAAGTCTGAAAAAAGCAGCAAGTGAAAATAAAGGAATCAACACAACGCCACTTGTGTGTTTCGAAGACGGTTAGTTGACGATTGACGATTGAAATTCATTTACTGTTGAGTTCTGCCGTGAAGTCATGAACACCTTTATCTATGCCACCTCTTGTAATATGCTATTGCTTTATAGAATCATCAGATGAACAGGAAGATGTGCTCCTGGATGATCTTCCCGAAGACAATTCTGACTTATCTGATACGGTATGAGTTTTAAGATTTGTTCCATTATGTCAGCCATTGTTGAAATTTTCACTGAATTCTAGAATGATTGGGATGAGCCGGAGGAAATGGAGATGGAATCTAAAATGCAAGAAGCGTTTGACGACGATGAAACGGATAGCGGAGTAGCCAACGGTGCAATGGAAGAAGATTAAACAATGGGAGTTGGCAAGTCCGGGATAATGTCGCCCGCCCGAGTTATATAAACTTGTTTCACGATCAGTCTCAATGTAGCCTGTTCACAACAGTGTCCAATCTGAAATGTTTTAGTAAATATAATGTCAAACTTTCTTAACTTTTATCTTCCATTTCCGATACATCCAAGTTTAGAGTACCTTGTTTACCTGGTCAATGATTTAGTGCTACTCAACCAATGCCTGTATAAACTATGTCGGTGGTGTGAACCCAAATGCAACATAACTGGGTTCGGAATGATCTCATAAACTGAGCAAACAGACTGATTAGTGCACACAGCAACATCTGTCCATAGTCCAGGTTCAATCAGGAATGGTCATCGCAACGCTATTTCAACCCTGTGTAGATTTATTCTCGTTTTGGCACACCTGGCTATGAATTACGCCCATAGTTGGGAATAGACACCACTTAACACGGTTTTCTCGTTACCTTCTTGATCATTTATATGTTGGTGCTACATTAATTTTTAACATGGTTGAGAAACATCGGTTTATCGTATAGATGTACGCTGTATTTCCGTATTTTGCTCATTGCTAGATTTCGGGATCCACAGCTTTTAATCAGGTGTGTTCTGTCGATGAATGGCTTTTACTTTCCATATTTTCAACTCGAGGTTATTGGACCTTGGACGGGCGGGGAAACGCCGTTAGGCATGTGCTGCTGTAAAATCTTCATTGCCAACATTACCACAATCTTTTAACTGCCACTTCTGCATTGCGTGAAATCATGAATCTATTTGACACCGCCTATACAGTAGCTGTTACTGAAACAGGTTGTGCTGCACAGTTGCGATTTGTCCTTGCCATGTGTGACTCTGGCCTAAGTACACCATGATATTTAAGGACTTGAGGTGCCCTTTACCAAAGTAGGATATGAATTGTTCTGTATTAGAGCCTTGCTAATCAGTTTTTGCCACTTGACTTTATTGTGAGTGTTAGGTGGCTATTTTGTTGGCAATAAATATGGATTTGCTAAGTACCGTGTTTATCAGGACAACTGGAAATTTAATCAGCTTAAGTTGGATGACGAAGTGAAATCAGGCAGGCGTTAATAATCTTGTCACTAATCTACAATATATTCTTAATGCAAGCACACAGGGCTTATGATTGATGAGGCTGCTGCACAAACGTGTCCCGCCATTCTTTTACTGCAAGACCCGAATATCATTAAGATGAAACAATATATATGTCTGATAGTTCTGAAGGTGCAGCGAAAGATATAACATAAAAGTTGGGTTAGGTTATGTATAGTAGTCGAATTGTTCTTTCTCATCTTCCGCTATAAGATTTAATGCCTTTTTCATTGTCGATCTGACAGTCAAGGCAGCTATAATCTCGATTGAGATATCAGTTTTGTCATTTTCTTCACAAGCTTCTGCAAGTATCTTCCATCTTCTTTTGACTAAGTCATCATTATCATAGGGGTCTTGACCGTCGTTGTAAATAATTTTTGACAAATCTGATGCTTCGAGCGGACTGTTAACATCTTCGACGCCTCCAAAATGTTTGGATTTATATCCGTAATAGATATCATCCATTAGATTCAACTGATAAACGAAATTAGTCGATTTATTTAATACTTTTGATAATTGATTTACAACCTTACCACCATCTCCTTTGCTTCGGGGCCTTCATTCAATAGCGATGCCAATGCCTGACTCAATGGAAACGGCAATGACGAATCATAACCCGAGTAGTTTCCATTCTCTTTATCTAAGATTTCCTCAACTTTGGTATTGCATAACAACCAGACCAGATCACCATCAATACATTCTTTAATCAGGTCAAGATAAGAGTCTGAAAAGCATGATATGGGATGTAAGCCTACTTGAGTGATCAAGGTTATATTGATTCAAGACAGCCTGAAGAACATGACTTAAGAAAACTGCAAAATAACCATGATTTTATATGTAGGGATGTACAGTAAAAGCAGTGATTCTTTAATCGCTTCCGATTCCACAAGGAATATATGACACTTGAAAGTACTTACAACTAGCACAGGCCTACCTATATCATACAGACCAAGTGCCACTTATCCTTTGTCCACTGATTGTGAAAGGGAGACTCGTATGGCCGCCAGCATAGCTTATTTCAAAAGATTAAATGAGAATTTGTGGGTGTTTGCTCTACTGTATGTGCAAGCGGTAGAATTTGTGCATTTCTGCTTCAATGGAAAAGACTTCTCTGTTTGGAGTCATCTTACCTCTGGTAAATTTTTCATTCAATGTAAACTCAAGCATTCTTGTGGGCTGTTTGAGTTGGTACAGTAAAGCCGCGGATAAAACCTTCGACCCATCAAGTCCCGCATACATTTTTTGAGCTACAGCTAAACAAGCGGTGCTCCTTTTTGATGTTGAATTGGCAAATTGTACCAGTCTATCAGCAACACTTTTGCATGATTTTATATATCCATTTGTCATCCAATGTAGAACCAGGTCAGGCCGTTTCTCATTCAGAGCACAACTGAAAAATATAAGTCTAGTCAGACACTCCACAGGGATGATCACCGGTAACAAAAGGCTATCTAGATATGGCTTTTCGGAATCCAGTCATATCTATCATTAAAGGCTCTCGCTGCAAATGGAGAAGTGAAGTTACTTCAATATACAGTACTTCACCAGAATATTAGTAAAACTAGTTCTCACTTGACGCATTCGTATGATATTTTTTCATCGGCAAAATGCTGCTGAGCTGCTGAAGAATACATGAAAGCTTCAGCGAACATCAGAAGTGGCGAAGGTGACTCCTCATAATTCTCGCTGACCTCCTTGAACCTATCAAATTATAAAGTAAATACCGGTATTGATCAGAAGATCAATAGAAATCTCTGCTTTCAAATGACCTGACCTTTCAAATGTTTCAATATCTCGTAGTACTCCTTTTGGGCTAATTGCGGCATGAGTAGCAGCATCAGCGTAGTATTCATCATAAAAAAGTTCGTTGAACTTTTCGATATATTCAAGGATCATTTCGGCTTCTTTCTCCTTTGAAGGATCGTCGTCATCAAACACGCTCTAGAATGATATTGAACCAAATATGATATATCCAGTTGCTTGCACAGCGAGTGATCAGAAAAGAGAACATGACGACTCAGTGAGACATCGACACTTTTGGCATAAAACTATTGCCTAATGCTTTCATTGACCAGCTGAGACTAGTAGCGTTGGTGATGAATAAAGCTGAACTCCACTCACATATGGACTGTCGACAAGATTGGTGGCTTCCCGTTTGATAGAATAAGCCGTCACTTTCTGTGAGATATAGCTTGATAAACCTAAAGTAAAATTTAAAATTGCAAAAGGTTTAACAGAAAAATCAAGGACTACGAGCTTACTTTCACCAGTGTAGATTTTTCGCAGCTTTTTATATTCTCGGGTCGTTTCGCTCGCCATTTTCAAAATTTTCTGTTTACTTTTTAAAGCCTGACATTCCTCCTCAAGTATTTCTTTTTCCGCGTACCTTTCTTCAAATTCTCGCATGACTGAATTTTGTTTTTCGATTGTGACGTAACTGGTCTCTTTTTGCCCTTTGAGTTCAACCAACGTTCTTGTTAATTTTTCGAGGGTGTATTGCAGAACATTCTCGTCTACCCAGTCTGATATTGGCATACCTGTTGTAAATGTTCAAAATAGATTGAAATTGAAAATTCAAAGAATGCTGAGCTGACGGAAAAGTTTATTTCATCTCACCAAGGAATAACGGAAAGTGAAGTAATCAAAAGTAACTCAACTCAGTTTATGTGAAAATGAGTTCACAAGCTTTCCGAGCAAGGATAGGATAGGATACCGGTACCGACAAGGTAGTACAATCAAAAGTAATGGTGAAATTGTTCTGCATTTAATATTAATTTAAATTAATACCAGGGATGGGTCGTAATTCAGTTTTTTTTGACTCTTCATCCTCTTCCTCATTTGGTTCCAATTCATCCTGAGAATCCCGATCAAGTTCTTCATGTTCCTCAACTAATTTCTTTAAAATGTTTTCCAGTCTTTCATTGTCAGCATACAAGATTTTCAATCTAAGAGTCACAAAATAAAAGTGCTTGCCTTGGCCGCCAAATCTGAAAGGCTAGGTTCTAATTCCGGTCAGGCTACACCAAAGACGTTAAAATTGGTATCTGCAACTGCCCTGCTATAGGCGGCAGCAACATGGGGTTAGTGTGGATGGATGGAGTGGATGCGCTAACTTGATCATATACAGATCATATCAGCATCTCCTTCTCCATGGTGAGCCTCCTCCTCCTTAATTCCAAAAAAACTTGTTCAATACATTGAAGTATTTAAATACGCCATTCAAAGAAAATTGATCTGTCACCTCTGATAAATAAACAAGCAACATACGGAAATGCTTCTAGCAATCAATATAGACCTTTCATGAAGCTCTTGTTCTCGTTTCATATATCCATAAATTGTAGTCGGTATGCTTGACATAGTTTTGACTTTTACTCTGAGGAATTTCGCTTCACGTTCGCCATTTTTTAGAGCGTTGATACTGACTTCATACTCTCTCTTTATGTCGGATAAAATATCGCGATAAACAGTAACGCTGGAGATAAGCATACTGAAAGCCGTGCTGCAGACATAAAATACAGTTTACCGATAGTTTCTGTTCGTTAACCTTTAGATACAGGATAATTTTCTTACCCGTGAGAAAAGAAGACAGACGGAAATCATGACCAACCTGTATATGGAAAATTTCTTGTTGTCGATGCCTTCCGCTGAGCATTTTGCCTTTTCTAACTCTTGCTCAATGTATGTATTAACTTCTTTTAATGCAATCTTGTCCCGTTCACACGTTATTGGTGGTAATACGGGATATCTGGCGGACATATTTCCACGTACTTGTATCGAAATGAATCGCTTGTCGTCGCATTTGTGGGAGATCCCCTGTTTCGTGTTTCCTTGACAACAGGTCGAACAGGACTTCTCTAGACCACTGAGGAAAATAACTCTCCGTGGCTTGTGAAATTTTTGATTTTAGAAGTATAATATGAATTTAATTCTTTAAAACGTTAAATAATAAAACAAATATGGTAAATAAGTTTAATTTACAAGCGAAAATCTAAGAATTAACCGATATTTCCGATAATTTCCCGAGATCGACACATTAGTTTTCGCTGTAACAAAAATGACTGCCCCCATGTAAAGTTTCATCAATATATCCGTGCCGTACACGTACGATGCTCGGCATTGCGAAGTTTTGGAAAATTTGTCATCAAACTTTACAATAATAATAATTATAATATGGAAGCATATAGTTATACTTTTTTTACTATAAATTTTCTATAAATTTTTAACATGAAACCGCCCATCAAACATCGTAGTATTTACATAGAGTACCTTTTCTATTTAGAAGAGCTACAAGCAAGGTGATCTGCTGCAAAGGCTTCCATGTTTTCGTTTTCTGCTGATTTACTACGCAGTTTTTGAAGTCTTGTCGTCATGTCTACCGCTGCCAGGTTTGGAATAAAGTTGGGAAGACTTTCTTCGAGAAGTGTGGGGTTGATTGCTTCACGAAATTTAGTTATACCGGCTACTTTGAGACCACCAACTCAACAGAATGCTGCTGGGTCTCGTTTGTTGACATTGCAAGACAAGCCATCATTAGTTTCACAAGTTCGTCTGATGAGCACCGACCCAGACTGTGAGGAAGAAATTCGAGAACGTGTCATGAACGTTTTGAGTCTCTATGATAAAATCGATCCTGCAAAATTAACGCTTGGGAGCCATTTTATGAAAGATCTCGGACTTGATAGCTTGGATCATGTAGAAATAATTGTGGCGATTGAGAATGATTTTGCCCATGAAATCCCAGATAATCAAGCAGAACTTTTGCTGACACCTCAAGAAATGATTGAATATCTTTGTGATGAATTTGACATTGATAGTTGAAGTGAAGGTGAAATGACAATGCCTGTCGCATGACGCGGATGTCTGATTACCAATGGCTTGAGTTTTGTGATGAGTATTGTTAATATTCAATGTTTAAAAATTTCATTGGCCTAAAGTATCCCTCCTGATTTATATGCTTTTGAGCATTACCCTATAGTTACGTCCCTCGTCCCTCTATGGAAAGATTCGTTATTTTTGCTAAATTTCACTATTTCAGATGTGCAGCCTCTTGATTGGCAAAGAATGTCAGGTGTATGGCTGCCAAACTTTCCGTATAACTCATTTATCACTTAAACAATCTTCCATATCATGCTACTGGTATCTGCTCATTCTGTACTAAGCATGTTATTGATTTGTGATCATTTGGCCCTTATTCGATTGAAGAAATGAACTGAATGCTGTATGTGATTTGCAAATGTTTCGATGTTAGGACATTTATGATAACTCTATCTTTACAAAAATTTACTCAAAATATACAGCCGTGTACAAGCGGCTTGAAATCGCTTGTCATGCATGAAGAGGTGAATACAAAGACTTTTCCCAGAAGGGAGCTCCACACGTCATATTCCGAGCGCCATGCAATTATACAATTTTGTTGCAGACTGAAACTTGTGGACAGACATTTATTGTTTTTACAACACAATGTTACAGGGCATATAAAGTAGCTTATGTTGCAACAATTCAGCATTGTTAATGCAGTATTAATGTCACACGGGTGCAGTGAAGAGATCATTGAGTCGTCGTAGTCAAGCTAAGGAACGCAACGTGGTTTGAGGGAAGTGTTGATCAGTTGGTTTAAAGTGTACTAGCATACCTGGTATAGAATGCGGTCTGAAAGATGAAGCGACGATTGTATGGGTACTTCATATAGTTGGCGGTTTCCGTCATTTTCTCGGGAACGTTTATCGATATCGCGGCGCATGGGCGCATACTTCATCGCGGCACCAGTAGTTAGACCAAAAACCGGTCTCGTCAGTACTGGTACTACGAGCGAAATGCAAAAAAAAACGTTCAATGCCGGGTCAATATACGTAAGTAAAGCCAATCTATCTTTGATAATAGGTTGCCGCTGGACCGTACATAATATTGGTGGTGAATATACACTTCTTTTACCCAGATATCAGGAAAGATTTACGAGATTGTGAGTTCGTGACCTCTGTTGGTAGTGGTAGGCAAACGAAACATGCTCGCTTAGCGCCCACTAGTGTTGTAATACGTTTTCGGCGCTAGTTTTGACCTAAACTTTTTTATTTATTCGGAGGTAGGAGCAAGGAGCCGGACGCCCCCGTCCACTTATTTAGAAGAGGTTCTATTGCAAGCCATTTTGAAAGGTTCTATTCAGAATATTAGGGTTATGGCGGAACTGAAGAAGTCTCCGTCGAAAATCCCTAGATTCAAGAGGTCTATAGAGAAATTAAATAAGGAAAACTTTGTATTGAAATCTCCAACGGTACAAAGGCGGACTAAGAGGCTTCCTACAGCTTCTTCAAAGGATGTAAAAGTAAGTCTGAAACCCTCAGCTACCCAAAAGATCCGAAAAGCTCCTCGAACAATCAGTAAAGTGACTGGACCGGCTGATATGCAAACTAAAAACATTGCAACACTACAAGACCGAAGAGGAATATCAGAGATACGTAGATCTGAAAGAGAACTTCGCTTAGCAATGGATAAAAAGGAAACAGAAATTTCAATCGTCAAAGAAAATCTTCAGCTTGCAGTCGATTCAGGGAAATTGAAGGACCAAGAAATCAATGTGATGTCGCAAAACATTCAGTCATTAGAAGAAAGAATCACAGCTGTCGAAAATGAGAATGCAAGGCATCTTGAAAAACTTGATGAATTGAACTTTTGTTCTGTCACAAGGACTAAATTATTATGCACAACTAGTCACAGCGCTATATTAGGAAATCTGAAGGAGAAGTCACAATCTGCGGATATTCTATTTGAAAAAATAAATAGCATCAAACTACCTGATATAGAGTGATTGTGTACACAAAATAGTTCCATTGCTTTCTAGTTACAAGAAAGATGCTCTGATTCTGATCTGAAAACTGAAAACTTGAATAGTAGATGAAACTAGTATCGTATTCACAAACACTTATTATGATAAAAGGGTCGGCATTTATCCTGGTTGCTTGTTGAGTTGAGCTGAGTCACTGACCTACTATATTTTGGGCAAACACTTTGATATATTGATAGTTTGTTTTGTCATTCCTATTTTGTTAAAACTCCTTGCATCAGTTTTCTTCTGTATATTCATGCTGCTTCTCACTGCCTTTGTCAGCTTGTTACTTCTAAAAATTTTGCCAGTCTTTCAACTTCTTAGCCACGGCTTAGTCTCCACACTTTCTTCATAATTAGTTTTAAAATGTATAAATCACCAAAAATTATGTACCGTACCGGTATGTTTACTTGACCATGTCATTGTAAATTTCACTCGATATCGTCACCCTGTTGTTGATCTATTTGCTGAAACAAATATTGGACTCGATGTGACAGAAACTGCTTATGATGTAAGACAGTTTGTCTCATGACCCCTGACCTTCTATTAGGTCCGCTTGAAAATTTCATGAATTTTATTTGATAGGTCTGTCAACTTTTGCATAGACTTACTGTTCGTAAATCAAGGTTTCCATGCAGCTCATGCATATCGATAGTGATGATATGCCTGTCGTTCTTGACAATTTACTTACACACTTTGTCCTGCTTTAATAGATGTATATATTGTTTGTTTTTGTAGGTTCAAATGTTTTATATTCAACTGTTTAGAACATATTTCAATCGTACTACCACCACCCAGTGTGGTTTCCTTTCAAAGAATATTTTGAAAATGCAACGAAACAGTTCTTATAAAGTATTGAATGTTGCCGAAAAGAATGACGCTGCCAAAAGAATATCTGAGATTTTATCACAAAGAGGCTACGAGAGGGTATTGCATAGATATTCCGGTTTTGGAACTGTTTTAGCAAATAGATATAGGACTGTAGAGTTTGAAGAATGTAGTTGAGCCGATTGCTGACAAAATCAATAGATATCGAAAAGAAGATTCACCACAGATTTAACGTCCATACTTGGTGGATCTTGTTCATGATATGTGTAGAGTTTATAACGACAGCAGTTGTTACCAATAATTTGCCATAATATCATTGTTTTAGAGAGAAGGGTTTTCGCCGTACAACAAGATCTATGAGTTCAGTTACTCCATGCTTGGAAGAAACTGTCAGATGATCATGACTTCACTCTCCGGTCATCTCATGAATTATGATTTTGTGGGAAGCTATAGAAAATGGTGAGCTTGGTTTGATATATTTGCGATCCTGATTATTAATATTATTAATACTTTTCGCAGGATGTCTTGCCATCCAGTTGCTTTGTTTACTGCTGATATTGAGAAGAATGTCACTGAAAATATGATTGGAATCAAGGTTTGCGTTTCATTTACAATAGGCCTATGATAGAAACCATGGCAAGACATGTGATGGCTATATGTGTGATCGTGCGACTGCACTTGTAGTAATTTTGATATCTTGTTTATCGTATCAGAGAACCCTTGAAAGGGAGTGCAGGCCATGCCAAGCTCTTGTGATATGGACTGATGGTGACAGAGAAGGAGAAAATATTGGTTATGAAATCATCAATACGTGTTTAGCTGTGAAACCTACTTTGATTGTGCACAGAGCTAAGTTTTCTGAAATAACCGATAGGTAATGTAACTCTGTCTAAGCGTCTCAGCTTATTTAATAGATAGCCTATATCTTTAGATCAATTAAAGCAGCGTGTCGGAACCTAGTGCAACCGGATCAGAATGTGAGTGATGCAGTTGATGTTCGACAGGAACTTGATTTGCGAATAGGTATACTTAATAATTATATGGTTATTTTAGTTGATTTTTGGTCAACGCCACCATTTGTATTTCCTGTAAGCAATTCACGCAATCCAGGCTCAGAGCCTCAGACACTTCAGCATTGCTTCCGCGTAAGTTCATGTTTTGCTAGCAGATTAATTTTTCATGAATATAAATGATTTCTTTACCAGCTTTTCCATATTCTCCACCCATGATGCTATTGCTATCCATTTATTAACCCCAGTTTTCAAGAAAATTATGAAGGTTGTATTTTTTTAAGGTGCATCATTTACTCGTTTTCAAACTTTACGACTTCAGAAAGTGTTCCCACAAGTTTTAGCAGATCGTCTAATCAGCTACGGAAGCTGCCAGTTTCCAACTCTCGGATTTGTTGTCGAAAGATATAAAGCAAGAGAAGCATTTCAGCCAGAAGCATTTTGGAAAATCGAAGGTAGTGTTTGTGAAAATCTTTCTACTTGAAGATTTTTCATCCAAAAGTCTTATCAAAGTTTCTTACTTTACTTCTACTCTTTTCCAGCCACCCACATGAAAGACGACTGTACTGCCAATTTTTCATGGAAACGAGTGCGATTATTTGATCACCTAGCGTGCTTGGTGTTATATGAAGAATGCACGGAGGAACCAGGGATGGCGATCGTGACTAAAATTACTAGCAAACCAAAAAGTAAATGGAGGCCGGTTGCCATGGATACAATAGAATTAGAGAAACTGGCATCAAGGAAATTACATATTACGGCAAAAGAAACGATGCAGATTGCGGAAAAACTTTATACTTCAGGGTGAGTTTCCATGGAATATTGTGCATTGCAACTGGTGCGTCAGGCTGTGGAAATTGATTATAATAATAATTATTAATTAATTATGATTTCCAGCTACATCAGCTATCCCAGAACTGAGACCAACATATTTCCAAAGGACATTGATCTCAGTCGATTGATTGGCGAACAGACAACAAGTCACACATGGAGTGGTTTTGCACAAGGACTTCTCGAGATGGGCCCAACTCCGAGAAATGGATCGAAAAGTGACAACGCCCATCCTCCAATTCATCCTACCAAATGTGGGAATGATTTATCGGTGAGTACTTTATTAGACCTGGGTGATTCTAGTGAAATTGCAGCATAAATATAGCTAATGTCAGGGTGTAACAGTACACTCATTGTGGCTAAACTTGGCATGGAAAAGTTGCAATAAATTTGCAAACCCAAACTACAACATTTAAATACTGTAGAGCTCATTGATAGGCGATGAAAAGTATAAATTTCTTCCTCCGTTCAATGTTTCGTATCTTTCTGCAGGGCAATGAAGCTCGTGTGTATGAGTTAATCACCCGGCATTTTCTCGCATGCTGCCACAGAGACGCGCTGGTACTTCAATTTAATTCATTAACTCGTTGTATATCATAGCATCATGCATGTTTCATTCAGGGACATGAAACAATTGTTGAAATTGATCTTGGCGGTGAAATATTCAGTGCGCAAGGATTGATGATTCTTGCCAGAAATTATCTGGAAATTTACATCTATGATAAGTGGAATGCCAAGGTATCGACACTTTTTTTCTATTTACGAGCTATAGCCACATGGACTGCAATATGTGTGTCTGATATTTTGAAGTAGATAACTTTTGACTCCATGTCAAGTTGGATGGATTTCATATAGATATTGAATTGCCCAGCGATCCTGGTTGAGTCCCCAAGTTTAATCGATTGTACTTGCAGACGATACCTATTTATCAAGAAGGAGAGGAATTGTTTCCTGACGTCAAAATGAATGAAGGAGTGACGACGGCTCCCGAACTTTTAACAGAAGCTGATTTGATTTCGTTAATGGACAAGCACGGAATCGGTATTGTCGGACGAGCAGTATTTTGTCTTATATTTTCAACATAATTATAATTGGTGTAACTTGCTCTTTGTAGGCACAGATGCAACACATGCTGAGCATATTGAAACCATCAAGGCAAGAATGTATGCCGGATTAACACCAGACAAAAGATTCCTTCCTGGAGAACTTGGGATGGGGTTGGTAGAAGGTAAGATGAAACTTCTGTGTTCCCTGTGAGCACAGTGTTCCCCACGAGCATGTAGTTCGACGTAAGCACGTGGTTGCACGTAAGCACAGTGTTCCACATGAGAGAGAGATGTCACTGTGGCGAAGGTCAAGACTCCGTGCTTCTCACAATATTGATCTTGGTTACCGACTACCATTCTTAAGATGTTTATTCTGTGTTTTACAGGTTACACGAATATGGGTTATGAGATGGCAAAGCCTGAGTTACGAGCTGCCTTGGAGGCAGATTTGAAATTAATATCACAAGGTCGAGCGAGAAAAAATGAGGTTTTAGCAAAATATATCGAAAAATATAAGGAAGTGTTTGAAGCTGCTATGCAACATGCTAATAAGTGAGTCTTGTAATTGATATCTATGCTGTATGATTGATTGTTGTCATTCTTTTAATGGATGGCTACATGCCATTTCCTAATTCACTACCGTCTGATGGTACCGGCCACATCTAATTTCTGTAATGGAAATTATGCGAGCGACTCTGTCACAGGTTAGATGAAGCACTTGGGACGTACTTTGGAGCTGGACAAGCCATTCAGCAGGGTAATCTGTACAACACAATGGAAGTATTAACTCCCCTGAGGCAGTGCCTGTTGTGTAGAAAGGATATGATCATAAAACGAAAGAAAGATGGAGGGTAAGTGTCACTACATATTTGGATTGCATAGGCAGGCATTAGAAATTAGCAATTTGCCACTGACAGGTATATTGATGCACCTCAGTCTGAAACAAAACAGCGTAGGGAGTAACCCTACTTTTGTATACAGGGCAAGTTCGAATGAACTATCCCAGAGTTTTGAGGAAAGTAACCCACTTCATTAGTCTCAAAGGCCGGCTGCCCAGGAGCCTCTACAAATATAATATAGATAGAAAGTCTTACCACAGCTAACCTTGGGTAGGCATTAAAGCGGTGTCGTTCTGACAAAGTAATCTCCTGCCGTTGGTTACTAGCTGTTTCATGTCATTTTTATTATTTGTTTGGCAGGCTGATGATAAGTTGCATGGGATATCCAAACTGTACTAATGCTGCGTTCCTTCCGAAAAGTGTACTTGACGCTCAAGTCACAGATGAAGTTTGCCAGCACTGTCAGCCAGGACCTGTGCAGAGGTAACTTGATCCCAATAATAATTTCTACAGGACCTAGCCATGTTTATGCAGTTTTATATCTGTACAGAGTGAGAATGAAGTTCAACCCTTCTGCCATACCACAGTATTGGGAGCCGGAACAAATTCTTTGTGTGTGCGGATGCGATGATGATGTGAATAATGTCTTGGACATAAAGTATTTTGAGCTTTTGAGCTTTTGAGCAAACAAAAACAGCTCCTGTTTTATATTTATACATTTTAGGTTCAGAACTCGCACACCTTCTGTGCAACCACCCACTAACTCATCTAGGAGAGGCGGTAATCATTCTAGCCGTGGATCGAACTCAAGATCAAATAATCGAAGAGGATCTGGAGATGGACCAGGGTTTCTATCAAGGCCTGACGGACGGGGTGGTACAAAAAGAACACTTGGCGGGCAGAAGAAAAGACAACCAACACAAAGAAGTTACGACAGCGGGTGATTATCATTTTTCATCATGCCTGTGCCTACTTTTCCACCTCCTTCGTCAAAGTTCCATTTAATTGGGACGCAATGTCGACCATGAGTCACATGTCACTCTTTATCTTCTGCCATTTCCTTTACATGCGATGATATTACTTATTACTCCACTTCACAGGTTTTCATCATCTGGTTTTTCTGACTCCGCGGCTGATAACATACCCAACTGTCAATGTGAAATGGCTGCAGTGGATAGGTAACTTGATGATTTTTACACGTCGTCACATTTTATTTGAGATAGAATTTGTGTGCTTTTAGAACGGTTATGAAAGACGGACCTAACAAGGGAAGGCGTTTCTATGTTTGTGGTAAACCAAGGAATGAACAATGTCGCTTCTTTGAATGGGCAAATTCACCACAATCATCTGGTAAGTGTCAACTATTTATTTCACACATTTTGAGCATGACTAAATTTGACTCCCCTCTAGAAATTTTGTAGAGACCTCAAATTTAGACCCATTAGAATTAGGTCCCTCCAGCTTTTGGTCTCACCTAAAATCAACCTGGAGATTTTAGTTCCAAACGAAAACAAGTGCGCCAGGGCATCCAGTCTCCGCCTTCTGAGTGGCCCTGGCCATGGGTACAAGGTACAACAAATTCCACATGTTGTGTTCAGGAGGTTCAAGTAGCCGCGGTTCTTACAATTCGTCAAATAGAGGAGGAACTAGTTCAAGAGGCAGACGGAGGCCTGCAACTTGTGGTTTGTGTGGAGAACAGGGACATACGCGTCGGTCTTGTCGGAACAAGTAGAAATATTACCGTTGTTTCTTATTGCAATGTTTTTGTTGTAATTGTTATTTTTTGACACTGTGCGGTTGTAACGTTTCTTTTTAATGTGCTATATTTTTAATAGCATTCGCAATATTGATTATTATGGTCGTATCATATGGATCCTCTCTCAGTGCGATAACGTAGTTCAAAAATTGCTCTTTTCGCGATCTTCGTTCGTGCCCGTCGTATATGACCTTTACTTGAAATTGAAAATTGAAAAATATTTTACAAACAAAATGACACGAAAGTGTTCATCTGAAATTTAATAACGTAGACATGAATTATAAGGTGAGAAAAATGACGTAAGACACATCCCGATCTTGCCAATGCAAGTCATTAAAAGACGCCCCGAAAATAATATGCTATAGTCACATCATCCGAGAGATAATGGCGAGACGCATAATGCTTGATGATGGCACAACACAACCCCCGAATTTAAAATATGCTTTTGTGCCCAAGAGTGACGTCACAGATCGTCAGTCAATTTTGCCCGCTTCAAAATTTACAGTTGGTTAAGTGCCTGTCTTCAGTCGAGTGTGGGCTATGCAATTTTAGTGATGGACATGTGACGTCATATTGTAAAGAAGATCACCACATATTTAGCGTACAGCCTTAGTTTATTGAGAATTAAAACACAATGAATTCATTGTGTTTTAATAAACTAAGGCTGGACGCTAAATCTGTGGTGATCATCTTTACAATATCTATTAATCGGCTCCACTGCACTCGTCATTATATTGCACATTTTCGACAGTGTTTCAAACACAAACGATGCAGGATGTCTGGATGGATAAGAAATTGGATAACAGGTTGACAAACTTTATATAGAAAACATATATACATTAACAAGGAGAACGAGATTTTCATTGAAAATACCGCAGACAGTCTCTATGGTTAGAATATCATTCGACGACTAATAATGAGTTGTTGTAGGCTTATCGTCCAATGAATGAGTCGATTGACTTGAAAGCATAGGCTACACGCAGTAGGCATTCATGTTATATCGAAGCTTCATCATTGCCATCCATCATAGATTACGATGACAAATAGCATCAGAAGCGTCGGCCAGAAGTTTACTGGTGTATCCAAATTATCCTGAAATCTGTAAACTCCCAGCACGCCAAAACATGAAACGCCACACATGTGTGTCGATAAAACCTGCTCCACGAGTTCCCGGTAGAGATCTACAGATTACGATCGATAAATGTAGGCCTAATTTTATCGAGCCAGTCAATAGAGTGCGGCCGATTTCGAGGCCGATTATGGTCATCTTTTTGAGATAAAATTGATCGGCCGGTCCTGGCAGAAAGCCAAATTAGGGACTCGATTAATAGATATCGGTCGCGATTGATAAATAACGATAAATTAATGTTTCACCGATTGTCAATAATTACAATACAGCCATATTAGACTATAACAAATGCGTTAAATCTAACAGTGTAGGCTATTATTAAAACATTAACTCGGGATGTTCGGATGGCGTAGATGATGGATATAGAATGGAGCATGATCGATAGCTGGTGGAGCTTCAATGGACAGTAAATTAGTTGACGTCATCAATTCTTTACCCTTTGCGACCAGTTACGATCCTCTATTTCTGCTTGACACAATAACGGAAGTTATGGCGCTTTGTGGACTGACGAAAGTGACCTGCGATCTGACACCATTTTGAAGTGATCGCCAGGTAGCCTTCATCACTGTCCGCATTCCCTGAAACGCAACAATGGCCGAGTTAGTAATTTATTGTGCCGAGAATTAGCCGATATCGTATCGTTCTGTGCCTTATTGTATCCACGGCGAATTGAGATTGCCTTGCTTGTATCGTATCGCGTCAATCAAAACTTTCCCACTACCCGATACTGCTGACTGCCAAGCTGGGGCGTAGCCTATAATGGATGCCAATTTTAAAGGTGATTTGGACTTAGTCTGGAATCGAAGCCGGGACCTTCCGATTAGAAGGCTGACAATCGAACCGCTCGGCCAACTTATAACGGCAAAGTTCAAAACACACGAATACACAACGTATCTATTGTGTTTAAGTGTAGCCAATATATGCTATAGAAAATTCCTCGATGTATATATCTGACGTAAGCACGTATTTTTCTGATAGATACATGAGTAGCCTACGAATGGGAACCTATATATATTCATACATTTGCCAGAATTTATGAAGTTGACGAAACCATATTGGGTGGTGCATCGGCAAACTCACGGCTAAATACACATATAGAGGCACCATAGTGACCATACACTATGGCCGTGTGACCTGACTGAGCATATATGCAATATGACGCAACTCCTGATGCGCGATATAATTGGGTCTATTGGCTTATTATTGGAGAAGTGGCATACCCTAATTCGTTACTGATTAGGAATTCACGCGATAAGCCTATAGGCTATATATAGCCTAACCAAATATATGACGCAGCTACCGCAATTAGACGCAGGTATAATCACGAGAAACAATCAGATAATTTGTGTTTGGCTCCGCACGTGGATTAACAGTTAATCGCTCGAGTGATTTCTCAAGGCTACATCTTAGCGAGTTCCCGATCAACACAAAACGACGAAGCTTGATGCCAATATACGCGCCGTACGATTTCAAAGATTTCGAGACCTCCGTATACAGTAGGCCTAGAGCCAATACACTATTTGCAAGTGCGTGTCCTCCGACTTTGCAATAAATAATACATATTATCATTTTAAGCAAATTTTAACAAGTATATACGTAACGGAATAAATAGTATTATAATTGAAAATGTATAAAATATAGAAAGGAACTTCAAACGGATATTTTGATAATATATATATATATATATATGTCACATTTTGATTGAGCTTGGTCGCAAACTTTCTGGCATAGGGCATAAAAACTCGAGCAAAATCTACAATGCATTTTCCGCGCCGCACGAGTCAAATTGCTCAGGCAAAGGCGCTTTATTAACTCTGACAACTTTACTTCTGTGTTTCAAATATTTCGAAATATCTCGAAACCTGGTTTCTGAATCCCAATTATAAAGCGATTAACTTCGAACGTCAGATCTCTTTGTAATGAATATGGACATATGCGATAAACCCAGGCTAACACCGCGGGGAAATTTGGAGGGGAATGGTAGCGATAGGTTACACCATTTACCAAAATACCCACCAAGCATTATCCTATGTGACAATTTTGATAGTGGATAGGTTAACATAATGTTAAAATTGGCTGTAGCGACACGTAAAGCTTTCATGGACCATACGTTCTCACCTTCCTCGCTTTTTTCGCTTTTTTCCCTTTCCACTGATGTTTCAAATACTCTCCAGCAGTAAGGGATTCGGATCGTTCCTTTTCGTCTAACCTTGAATATTTGTCTTGGGCTCTGTCAATTTGGCATTCACCAAAACGCTCGTCTCCATACATATGAGCCGCTTGGAGAATATCGTGGGCAAGTTGGGGTTCTTCCGATTCATTTTCCATATCCCAAAATTCAAGATCGACGGGAACAAGATCGTCGGAATTGATTGAAATGTTGTCAAGTTTTTCGTAGGTAGTTGCGAATTTATTGACGTTGTTGTTATTGCGATTTGATCCAACTTTCGGCAGCGTTATGGTCTTCGTTGGTTCGGACTCGGATTCTGTTGTTGCGCTCGTCTTCGATTTTTTACGCCTTTTCTTTGATGCTGGTAGCCCTAACTGCTGTTGAGACTCGGAAAGCAGCTTCTGATGATCTATGATTATAAAATTAAGCTTGCTTAGAAAAATTAGAGAATTCTGCTCTTCTTGCCAAGACCTAATACGGCAAATACCATATCAGAACTTTTCGCGCAAGCACGCAACATTCACGGGATATCAAATTGTTTGGGAGGCGCCAAGACTGTAACTACCCGTCTAAAAGCTGCTTTAAAATGCAGTACACGTCAATCTCTTTCACATTAATAATGCTCATCAGGCGGGTCGTAAGATATTATTATCAAACCATGCCCCATATATAAACGAACAAAATTTAATAACCATAATCTGGCCTACGGCAAATCTCGTCGCACTCTAATTTATAGTGCACCACGTACAGTAGGTATACAGCTTATAGACCTAACGCTGCACATAATAACAACGCTGTTTTTGAACATGTCTACTCGATATCACTATTATTACACTGACAAGAGTCTCAGCTTCGATTAAACTACGCAGATGAAGCGAAACCGTTGCTTTTTATCCCACAAGCAAATCTTAAACATGCATTCGTAACTTGTTCGTAAACATAATTGCTCATTTGATGACTCCATGTTTTGCTGGTGTCATATATCGCATGGACTTTCGAATTGTTACCGTTTTGAGTGTTTTGACCCAGATCATATAACCGATTGTGAAAGCTATTTTGCCTTATTATATTCCTCGAACGCGTATTGTAAAATTGATGAGTGCTGCAGTAGGCGTATCTGATACTATTACTCCCTCTCGCGTTCCAAGCAAATAAACAGATTTACTGCTTTTTATACCTGAAACTTATAGTCACTACACCCGTCAGTTGCCCGGACGGTTTTGACTGTCCACCTTCTGATCGTGAGGGTTTGATTCCCGAGTAAAATCAGACTTCAAAATTGGCATCTGTTTTTAGAAGTTATAACTGCTCGGCCGCAGTATCCCCAGAGAGTGCGGATAGTTGTGGTTGTGATAGGGCTCCAAGCTATAACCCCGAAGCATCGACCTACCTTACATTACCTTAGTAGTCGAAAACGCCATAAATTCTAAGCAACGACTATATGTAGAATGATAAGCCTACCTTGATATTTTTTGCTACGCTTCTTTAGATGAAGAGTGGTCAAGATTCGGCAAAGTATTCCGTGTTTCTTGCATTTGTGGATTTCATTATCTTTCAGTTGACCATATTTTCCGACTTCTGTGTCTTCATCGTGATGTTTCTGAGCAAGTAAATGCTCTGTATCGTGAACCATGTTAATAAATCGGTTGTCACGATCTTGATTGGAAAATTAATGAACTGAAAAATATTTTTAATACATTATTTAGCTAAGCAAATCCGCAAGAATCAAAGATAATAGCGACCGTCACTGCGACGTACTCGCTAAGCAAGCCCCCTACTAACAGGCAGAGAAATCCGAACCTTACCTTGTATACTTAATCTTGCCTCTGTGAGCTATCATTGATTTAACGCATTTATATGCATTCGCACTTCTTTCTAGTAACGTTATTGTCCGTCAAATCTTGAAAGTATAACGTGCCTTTGTAATGTCAAGCGTCAGACAAAACAAAAGGAGATTGCTTAACCAAGTAATCAAAGAATCACTCGATCTTCACAGATACAAAGACGCGGCACGATTAATCTGGACTTGTGCAATCGTTCCGTTGTATGGTTGCATCAATTCAATGTCAAGGTCGTAATTTACCCGCATTGTACATGAATAATAATTAATATTATTGTATCTGCGCGCCTCGCGAGACCAATTTTGTCTTAATGACCACAGCGTCGGCACAACGCGTTACACTCACTCGTTGCAGTAACGCCCGTAAGTTGCACTTCTAATCAAAGGCCATTTATCACACGGATATCTTTGTCATTGTACTCGAATAATACCGATAAAACTGCATGTAACGTTGGCCGAATACAATATATTTACTTAGAGGGTAGCTATTGAGAGGACCTATAGGCTATATTGTTCATTATGGCCGAGGCAGCTACAGTCTGCACCATGGCCTACTCTGTCTGCACTGTAATATTATACACTGTAGTATTGCGATAATCGTGAAAAATACTGTTTCTGCACTTTGCAGCTCTTATAGGACTGCGCAACACAAAGGAGCAGTTCTATCTACTCTTTGGAACTTGTGCTTTCACAATCTGATCTGCAAACGGTCAAATTCCCGACTATTAGCCTAAAGTTTGCACTGTCTTCCTTTGACACACCTTCAATATGAGATGATTGTTTTGGACCACCACCTCTCTGGAATAGTGAAGATTTGTAATATCCGTCAATAGAAATCGTAGAGGTTGCATTCCGTTCGAAACTTACTTGCATAAACTGAAATATCGCGAGTCAGCGAATACAGTATATGAGTCGAATTAGTCATAATAATTATAACAGTGTTTAATATGAAATTTAGTAATGCAGAATTAGAACAGTGATACCCGTTGGACTATGCTATCCATATACACACGGCACAATACGACACGAAATGCAAAATTTCGATATTATCGCATCACATGAACAGCCGTGATGTGCTTATATGGGGGGTAGTCTACTTATTTAACCTATATTTATTTGCCAGCTATAGGCTATCATGGATGTGCAGTTTGACCTTTTACCCTGTGGATGAAAGGTGCTTAACAGTAACAGGGCAGATTTGATGCCTTGGTTGATGCTATGATGAGTTTACTGTATCTTTATATGGTTCGGGTTATCTCTATATCACAATGGCAAAAACGCGTTTTGTTACAAGTTCGATATAACAGCATAAGTGACCTTTGATAGTGACTGTAATCACTGCCGTCTATTTCTCTGTAACTAGCATTGCGAGATTTACACGCAAATTCCATCGTTGTCCGCAGATGCCTCAAGCCCCCAAGCGTGATAATCAGGTGCCTTGCGATTTGTTACAGAAATCTCAAAACGAACAACCATCGAATCGCTTTGTTGAACGCGATAACAAGTAATAACTATATTTGGCATTTACGTGTCGAAGTGCGCAGTCTGACAGTTGGCTACGGATTACGGCGAGACTGTCAGAGTTATGATTGATACTCGGCTGCCTGTGCGGGATTTGCTGCGCTGTCGTGAAATCCTCTTTTATAGGTTCTAGTAAGCTCTTCTCTTATAGTCCGTTTGGAAGCTGTTATGTTAGACCTACGACTTCTGCCTTCTGCTGACCATCGTAGCTTACGAATTTCATGGGCAGTATCTTAATAAGGTTATAGCCATCTAAAAACTGCTTCGGAAACGTAGCTGTTTGACACAAATGCTAGAGATTTGTACCCTGAGGCTTTTGCAACAAGGTTGAAACGAACTGAATTCAGCCAAGTCATCTCGCAATATATAGCGTTCAAAGTTCGTAGTAGATTGCTTTAAAGCCATTGACATGTATGCTTTGTAAATATAACGGCAGAACGCAAATGGAGCAAAGCAAACGAAGCAAATACTTGCGAACTGCATAACGTTGAAACACGGGATATCTATTTCCTAGCAATAGGAAGTTTGCAAATGCGATCGACTCGTTACTATTACGCTAATAAGTAGGAATACATTTCAACTGATGAATGAGTGCCTGTCCGTCAATTCATGCATCATGTTTCGTTTGATCACAATTTATATACATAGAATACAGTATGCAACTGAACCCCGCAAAGTTAGAATAGTATCCCTGTGTCTAATATGTGACTGATTGCATATTCAAAAAACAAACATTACGCGTCATTTTCCCTAAATAGCATTTTAACCAGCGTGCAAACCTACTGAATTACGTGTGTAATAATAATGATGCAGCTCATTAAACAGTCTCCTCAGGTTTGGATTCATCGTCTCACGTGCAGATAGTACACCCAGATAACGCTCGGTTAATTGCGGTATCGCTGCGCGTGTGTACAGTGCAGCAAGAGCCAACACCGATCCCTAATTCAACCAGTGACGTGGGCTCTCAAATCTCAAGCTATACGCTGCGTTTTCGGCACTGTTAAAACCAGATGTACAGTATTACGGGATAGTATTGGTTTGTAAACAAGATTCACCACAGATTTAACGTCAAGCTTTCGGAGCCTTGATTTCTTGTGGTCTATGGTTCAGTCATCAGATAAATCTGTGGGGAATTTCCTTCACGATATCTATTGATCGTCCGCCGTATTGGCTCTAATTCATCGATCCACTACATTCGCTGATCTAAACCCGTATCTCAACTGCGTATATGTTTTGTTGAAGGAAAATTAGCCTACACACGTTAGGTAACCGCAGAAATCCGGAAACGTTACGAGACATCAAGCTGTGGTTTAACCACCGCATGCATTCAAGCCCCCAGCACTCACATAGCCACAAGTCCACAACCCCAATAATTTGTAACGCCTAGTAGCTGATTAGTAATTTGTAGCGTCTAGTCTAGTCGGTGATTAGTAATTTGTAACGTCTAGTCTTTGATTACAGGCACGTCGGAAGGATTATTTGATCCACGCGTTAACGAGGTAATTATTTCGTGTCTGTCGCCTTTATAAGGTAGATATCTCCATGCCAGCAAAAGCAGTCAGTCGGATTTGGCACGTTCTAGGTGTCAGTGTTTGGAATACGAACCTATTTAGTTTGCTTGAGGTTGTACGAGCGTTTTTGTTTATCTATTTTTTTCGGTTATATTCGATTATATAGAACTTTTTTGGTTCCGGTATAGGCTTAGAGGATACCATTCAATACCGTGCGTTTATAGGCCAGCAAATTGGAAGTATTCGCACGGATCAACTTACACATGCAATAAACACTGCGGAACCTGCGTTTTCTATGTACCGCGTTTCTACGGCTACACGTTATACGAAAATATATTTTCAACACATGGAACCTTACGGTCACCTGACGCGAGACTTTGTGTGTCTTGAGTGTTTATTACATTGCTCTAACAACTGCAGTTAAAGCTCACAAACAACAAGACCGGGACTTTTTGCATCGAGCAAATTTGCAGACGTACCACCTTCTTCTCATCTTATCAGGCAGTAGCATATAATAGATCTATATAGTCTAATACGAACTCTATTTAAGATCAATACCCTTTCCGCTTTGCTATATTTCTACTTCACGGCTTCAATGTGATGATGGCCTGAGCGGGATATACTGGAACTTCTTTGCCGCAACTTACTACCTATCCTATATATAATAGGAATCGTTTACTTTGCCCGGTCACGTATTTATCTTCATAAGTCAGACGTGGGGTTGTGTTACAGAAATTCACTCATGCGAGGCTATAGGATGGGTTTGCTTCGCCAAACAGTTACGCTACGTCACTTCGTACAGAACAAAGGCGAGTTTATAGCTTTATATATCCATGGCCTACTCTAAAGTAGGCCATGATATATCCTTGCAATATATCTTACAATCACACGTGGGAATATAGCCTGCACTCTGCAGATAGCAGGCAAAGCGTTCGTCAGATGAATGCAGTACAGCAACTCCTTGGCTCGATACTTGTCATAATCCTCCTTAATATGTCACCTTGGGTTTAAGTAACGTAAGTAAAAAGGTTGTATCAATTCATTAAGGATCGAGGTCATGACCTATCTTCAATGTGTAAACCAGCTTATCAATGAGATGGAACATCTTTGATGTCATCGGCGGTTTTTCATCTTTAATACATCAGTATCGTTTCGTTAATTAATTTAATCGCGAAGGCATTCAAGGCGATTCAATTTCGTACATTATGCTATAGCCTATACGAAAGGCTTTTCGATTGTTGCTTCAGACCTGACCAAAGTAAGCCATGGTCTCACTATAATGGGTTACATGACTGCGGAGTGCGGCCATTGAGTATTTGTATACGCATTTGTAACTGATTATGTTATTGTTTACGAATGAATGAATTTGTTAATCTTTCGCAAATTGAAACGAGTCATGCGGCACAAAGTTACTACATGGCCTACTTTAGAGTACTTTAGAGTAGGCCATGATTACTATGTGAGAAAAGAACCCATAACACCCATAAGACATATACGTTATAGCCAACGGTAAGATTGCGGATGACTTTGTGCTATAATCGACTTACCGACAATACTTTGTAGCATTGTAGGTTAAATAAGTTTGCCCATAATAATCAATGAGTAGGCCTATTGATAAAGAAGTTGTTAAATGCCTGTCGAAATATGGCAACGGAAATGCAGTGTCTGATGGGGTATATCTGCTGATGTTGTTGTGCGGACATCCGCGGTTTTGCAACTCGGAAAAAGGCAAAACCAATCGTTACAAAATCATTAGGCTACGCGGTTACATTTCTGCCGCGATTCCACCTCATTGCAGAAGTCAGCTTATTGAGACGACGCAAAAGTCTATTGCAATTGAAGTTCGCAACCAGGTATACCAGCCATGTTATTCCATAGGTTAAAGTCAAGTGTACTGCAATCAAGATGGAGAGTATACGTTGCGTCAGTAGGAGATACTCTAGTTATGGCGCCTCTATACAATTTATTCAGTCTACAAAGCAGTATTGGTGTGAAAAATGGGCTTGGGTCGTCAAGTGTGGCTGTGTACGGACTCCTTGCTTTCGTCTCGCTGTTACTTTATGGCTATTTGGTGAAATTGATTGGTCGAAAGAATTGCTTGGTGTATGGAGAAATTCCATCCGTCCTTTTCACTTTGTCGTTTTTTTATCCGGTGTTTTGGACTGTGACAGCATCTGGAGCGCTCACTGGGATTGCTGATAGCATAATAACGCCTGCCGTTGGTGTGATTATTATACAGTTTGCCCCAACTATCAACGAAAGTAACAATGACGTTGAAAGAAGGCACTCACGGATTGGAATATATCTGGCGATTCGAGGATTAGGACAAGCAATTGCTAGTATTGCACCAGAATTAATTTTAAAAGACAGCAGGAACTTCAATGCAACATTAACATCAACTAATGCATTGTATTGTGGGGCCAGTGACTGCCCAATGGAATACGCTTTTCTCCAATCCTCCGCTATATTTGGAAAGCTTATCCCAACCCAATTCTCTCTTCGAGTGTATTTGACAATATTTTGTGCAGTTCAAATATGGGGGATTGTGCTGCACGTTGTGGGTATTCCAAAAGACAGAACATCAAACTCAGAGGAAAGTGAAAAGCTTGTGGGAGATAAAAATCAAAGCAATGGGAAGCTAAAGTCACCATTTTGGCGTTTAATGTATCATATGACAGAAGAAAATCGCTGGCTTACCCTTCTGACTCACCTCCAACATGGATTATTTACAAGCTTTATATGGTCAGAAATTGGACGGTCGTACGTTTCGTGTACGATCGGCGTCCAACACCTTGGTTTCTTCACTTGCTTGTTGTACGTTTCTTTGTTTTTTGCGAACTTAGCTTGGAATAAGTTTGGCACGCCTCGTTCGCTTGCTATATTGTACTCCTTAGCTTTCGTGTTGGAATTGACAGCGTATATCGTATGCTTATTCTGGCAATTGTCAGAGACGGAATACCTTATATTTCTGAAACTCTACATGTTTGCTATTCTACTTGGAATCGCGCATAATTTCCGAAAAATAGCGTCATATTCAGTCACTATTAACTATTTTCAAGATCTAGATTCGGCGTATCTGGTTCAAACCGGTCTGTCCTCGTTCGGAAATGCAATAGTGTTCATATGGGCAACTGTCTTGTGCGTGTACGTAAAGATCTACTTACTGATCTGTATTTCAGTTTTCTCAACAGTCCTGGTACTAATTGCTCATTATCGACATCATTCCATCTGAAATAAATGGACCCTAAATAGGCTGGCTCTCAAAGTCAACTGGAATGCCTTCTTCTATCATAGGGGATTTTGTAGTGGTACTTACCGCCCGATGAAGATCTTTGGCACCACGGTATTTAACGAGAATTAAAACATTCCCAAGCGTTCGGAGCGCCGCTCCTTCATCAGGTGAAATCTGTGGACTGTGGTGATCTTCTTTACGATATCTGTTTATCGTCCACCATCCGGCCCACTATATTCTTCAGTAGGGAGAAATTAGAAGTAGACACCATGGCCTACTCTAAGTAGGTAAGAGGTAGGTAGGAACACCACGAATTTAATAACGACTACCATTTACCATGCAGGGAGTGTAGCAACGGACACATTGACTGCTATTGTCCGTGATTGATTGATTGGTGCGCGGCTTGGCACAGGAAGCTCTCCTGCATAAATCGAATGACACTGAAACCATCGAATATATATATTACTTTCTATGTTGAAACCGTCTACCGCACTGCTGTCTGTTCTGTATCGGTTCGCAACAATGCTGTTGTTACCATATTTTAAGAATGCTATTCTACAATCAAGGTGGAGACTTTATGCTGTGGCCATAGCCTTTACCTTAGTTATTGCGCCCATGTACAATCTCTTTTCGTTACAATCTAGCGTTGAGGTGAAAGGTGGGCTTGGATTCGTGGGAATTGTGAGCTATGGAGTCGTAGCTGCCTTTGCGAGTCTGCTTTACGGTCCATTGGCAGCTCTCATTGGTAGAAAGAATTGTTTGGTGTTCGGTGAAGTATTCCCTGTCCTATACACTTTAGCATTCTTTCACGCCCGACTTTGGACCATAGCTCCTACAGCGGTTTTGGCTGGGATTGCTGACTCTATAATACCTCCAGCTTTGGGAGTTATTATCATTACATTACCGAAAACTGAAAATGAAGTCTGCGACGACGTAAGGAGAAAAAATTCTAGAATTGGATTTTACTTGGGCGTCCGCGGCGTTGGGCGGATATTGGTCAATATTTTGCCTTTATCAATCTTAAAAGACAGTGGTGCCATGGACGGAAATGATACTGTCATCAATATATCAGAATGCGGTGCAAACGACTGTCCATTGAATTACGCTTTCAGCCGTTCGTCAAAAATTTTCGGCAGGTTGATTCCAACGCAGAATTCCCTTCATGTTTATCTGGCTATCGCATGCGCTCTTCAAATTCTTGGAATCATCCTCCATTGGGTCTCCATCCCAAATGACAAAGGAGCAGTAGGATATCACGATCAAGAACAACAATCCCTGCTCACCAACGAGCGTAAAAGAAGTTCGAAAATGAAGGAATCGTTCGCACGACATATGAACGAGACAAATCGGTGGCTGGCGTTACCTCTTCATCTGCAGCATGGCCTGTTTTTAGGCTTTGTGTGGTCAGAAATAGGACGCGCTTATGTATCATGCACAGTCGGTGTTCAGAATCTTGGCCTTTATATGCTTGTATTATACGCTAGCGCTTTCTTAGCAAATGTGATTTGGAATAAGTTTGGATCAGCAGACTATTTGCATGTATTGATTCTTGCAAGTTTTGTATTTGAGATGTCAGCGTATGTTTTGGGGATTTTCTGGCAGCCAACGCCTAATTCGCTTTAGCCTACGTGTTGTATTTGTTTGTGGTCATTGCAGGAATAACCAGTAGTCTCCGTAGATTGTCTACATACTTCGTGACAATTAATTACTTTCACGACCTTGATTCGGCGTATTTGGTACAAACAGCTGCGATAGGATTCGGAAGCGCAATCTTTTACGTATGGTCAGATCTCGTATACGTGGATCTGAAAATCTATATCTTGATTGCATTTTCCACTGTCTCAACGGGTTTGATTTTGATTGCCCATTACCGACACCGCATTTGTCGTCCGATTAAGGATTGAAAATTATTTTAGATGGATTAAATGGGATTGTTGTGATGAGTGTTTGTATGAGTTTATAGCGTTGGTACCGTATATAGATATGGGATGTTTGGAATTATTAAAAATCTGCTCTTTGGCTACGACACTTAGATGTCGTTGCCGAAATAAAACCTGGGAATATGCATTGAATTGGTTGTATTCTTTCGTCGGGCATTGTTTTTATTTCTTCGGGCTAGACGTCAAGGTAGCCACAATATAGCACGATCGATTTCAAAGAAAATTGGCGATTCGTCGCACAAATTAGCGGCCTTCCATAAAATAATGACGAGCGGGCCGGATTTGGCCCGCGGGCCACAGTTTGTCGACCCCCGGCCTACAGGAACGGATGACATGGTCTGCGGTTTGCTCCTCTGCACCACATTCGCATGCCGTACTGGACGCCAGACGCCATTTGTGAAGGGAGGATCTGAAGCATCCCACCCCTGTTCTGATTCGATATAGGGTGGATTACAGATGCCGTCACGAGGCCCACCCTGTTAAGACGTCAATGGCGAACGAAATTTGCTAGAAAGGTAAAGAGACTAGACACAACTGTCTTTGACATACTGTATATCTACTTCTTTCTTTCCGGAGACGCTCGGTTACGGAGATATGGCCTCGCAAAAATAGAAACACGTCATCTAGTGGAAACATCTGCCTATACGTCACCACCATAAGCTGCCAGAGACGGAGCAACGAGTCAAAACAGTAATACTGCTGTCGGCAGGTGAGAGCGTTAACGATGTCGGTTTGAGGAAAGGTTCGTTTATTCAAATATCCACCAGGCTATAATCCGATATATCTTAAAGGTAAGCTCCGAAGTATATTTTCGCCATATAAGGCAATATATGGTGATACTGAAAGTAAATGAAGTTTGCCTGCCTCGTGGTCGTCTTCAACACAACGCTAAAAAATAAGCATCTGGTCAAAACGTGATCGAGGGTAATACGAAGCATGGTGGCTTCGTTTCGGCACAATTGGCTTGGCGCGCTACGATGAGACGTAAATAATGATCGAAATACGAGACACGCCATTGTGCCAAGACTTAGGCTTCCTCTGCAGTCTATGCAGTTTAAACGCAGCGGATGGAGGGATATTGATTTTTCTATGGCTATATATAATAGGATAATAACGATTACACCTGGCCTGGTAGATAAACCTTTGTCATTACTGAACTATGCTTCACATGCAGGTAGGTTTTAAGATTCTGGATTTTCTTTCTCGTAATGGTAAAGAGACTAGAGGTGTGCAATGGATCATGCTCACGTAGGTGGCAATATTCTCCTCTCATTTTTCCATTATATTCGCACCTTGGGCCAGATGGAGTTGATATTTGTTGACCAGATCCGGGTAGGCCTATAATATAATAGAGTAACCCCGAATCCCGCGGCAGAGATTAGAAATCCCTAGTCCTACGGCCCCAAGCTCACTGACGTCCGTGTTGTCAGACAGGCGCTGTACGATGACTTGATTGCCGTTGGGTGTCGTGTACACAACAATCCACGGTGCGACGCTAGAGGATTCAGTAAACCTTTTCGTTGATTTATTTACGATCATTGTCTCGGTGGTTCAATTGTTGACAGCTACGATGAAGCTAGTATTAAAAGGTATAGTTCCTGCAACGCTGACGCCGATGTTGGAAGATGGGTGAGCGATTTTGAATTGTGTAAGTTCAGCTGGCGACCCAACAAACGAACAGAGTTTGTTGAAGCCAAAAATATGAAGGTCAGAATGATAACTATGTGGGTTTTATGACGGAATAGAAATCTCGCTTTACAACCAGTGTAACTCTGACTCTCACTCCAGCCCGTAGCCTCGGTCTTATATCGCCACTCCTGGCGCCTTCATGCCGGTTATGCATTCATGCAGTGGTTGACGGGTGGCAACTGATGGTTTAGTTTAGTTGTATTGCCGGTATCTTCCGACGGGGTCGGGCTTTGTCGGTATGGGAATTATGGGATCTCCTCTCTCTTCGCTTATGCGCATTTCAGCCTCTGGAAGCCAGTTTGCGGTTCTAATGGGTCATTTAGATGTGCCCCGCATCACGTCAGGAGATCTGCGTGCAACTGTGCAGCCATTTCTGCCGACAAACCTAGGCTATGTACTGTAGTTAGAGGGATAGGTATAGGCCTGGCCTGCTAGATATTAGGCTTTATAGCTGTTGCTTTTGCAGCGCCATCAATTTGGATGCAATCGATGACTATGTGAGTGTGCTAGAAAACGAGTCCATCGAGAACGTATTCGGTATGATACCGCGGTATTGCCCGTGACAGCGCCACTCGTTTATCGTATTTTTCCTTAGTTCTAGGAACAACCGGCGAAGGCTGTAGCTTATCGGTTGAGGAACGGATGGCCGTCGCCGAACAATGGGTAAAGTCCGCGAAAGACAGGTTCGTGTTGCTATAGTCTATATCCGTTCTACTAATCACGTTCGATTTAATACTGAACTTTGATCGGTAGTAGCGTGCATTATACAGTATTTAACCTGACTATAATCCTAGCCGCGCGTGTCTCAAAATTGAACAACACACGTTGTTAGTCCGCCAAGCAAGCAGTAAATATCCAGTTATATCTCAATCACTGCCGAATGCCTTTTACTGAATATACCCAAGCCTATATACAGGGCATAATACCTTTGAAATTACTTGTACGGTTGTATCGTTGTTAATGTCAACGGTAGCTGACCTATTGCACAGCGCACAGAACGTCGTTTGACTGTATTGTTTTTATGGTTTAGGATCAAAAACATAATCGTTCACGTAGGGGCTTGCAACCTCGCCGACACAAAGAGTTTGGTAAGATTTGAGTTTGTTGTTTACGTTATGGCTCCGCTGTTTGATATCTACATATTTACTTTATCGGCTTCAGAGTTCTATTTCTACTTTGTTGTTTTCATGACATGATTCATTTGACATGCGCTGTTGAAGCAATCAATTGACCGTTGTCCTATCCGTCCAGGTCCAATACGATGCGGTGATGCTTTGCGCAATTCTATTACTAATGCAATCGTGACGATATCGTTACAACTCGCGTTGTCACATTCGAGTTGCAGATTTGAATTAGGCCTACACAAGTTGGTTATAGATTACATAAAAATAAAGCTCTTGCGCCAATTTGAACACTTGTCAACCACAGTTTCCTGCGTAACTGCTCGATTACAAAATTTTGTTGTACAACAATATTATGTGGGATTTTGCTCTTGATGTGCGGAATCAATATTTCACCTCAAAACCTCCTTTTTTACGGCTTTTGAACGCAACCTGTGTCTGTGCGGGTAGCTTTGAATTTTTCATTCGAAAGCTGCTCCGTTATACAGTATATACTGTGAGAATTAGTTGATACAGTTCGTGTTTTGTTTCGTGATTTGTGTTATCTATTAGAGGTAAATGCCACTTCGATTGAGTTAATACTTCCTTCGGGGTAGGTGAATGCTATATATTCAGAAAAAGATATATTTTTTTATAAAAATATTAATTAGGCTATATATTCTATTTCATTCTTTTTTTCTGCAGGCCAAACATGCAGAATCGATCGGGGTCACCGCGATTGCTGCTTTACCAAGCTTTTATTTCAAGCCCGCCACTCCCGCGATTTTGGCGCGCTATCTTGCTGAAGTTGCCAAGTCTGCACCAAACACTCCGCTAATGTTCTATCACATTCCCGCATTTTCAGGGGTAAACTGTAAGTATTGGCCTCTTCGTTGTGACCGGTGCAATATAGTGACGTGCACAATAAATCACTGAGATTGGAATGGGAGGAAATCATGATTATCGGCCTCGATAAATTAGCCGTGCCGATAACACCGATGCTACCACCGGCTAGCCCCCGCAACCTGCCTTCGATACGTCGGGCTTATATATTGTGTAGTATCAAACTAATGACCCTAAAAAACCAGTCTAAATACTTCATTCAGTCAAAATAGAACAGCTGTTCGATGAGATCGAGAAGATCGGGATAGCCAACTTTTGTGGAGTCAAATTCACTGCACTAGATCTGTGCGATCTCGGAAGATGCGTGGACAAATATGGACAAAAATATTCCATATTTTACGGCTTTGATGAGGTAAGTCTACGCATAGATGAGAATTGATTGATCGTAGGCCTATACTCTCGACGTCGCTACGTAGAGGGATTTTGCGCAACACCAGCGTTACTGTAACGGCTCGTCCTTACTCCTAAAAAGATTGTTTTATCTGTTTAGCTCGCCGCGCCACGATAATCACGCATATCTTTAATTTAGCAATGCTACGCTGGTTTGTTAATTGGATGCCAATCTATCGTTGGGAGCTCGTATAATTTCGCTTTGAAATTGTACCGGAGACTGCTCGAAGCATGTAAAAACCAAGACGTGGAAAAAATGAAGGAGGAACAAATCAGGTCGCAGAAGATGATTTCATATCTCGTGACTTCTGGTACGAATGGTTTACTATCGCTAGTATAGGTAATAATAAGGTAACTATGGCAATGCTTTATATAGCCTACCTATGTATCCGGCGGCTTCGTGGCATTATGGTATATAGGTCGTCCATTCGCCGGGCCTGGGTCCCTGGTTTATCAAAAATATAAAAAATGGTAGGTCTATCCGTAGCTTCCTCGCTAGACGGCCAGCGCAATGGGGTAGTCGGACGGGGGCGCTTGACTTCGATGTCTGCCCGGCTCGTTCGGCGCCTCCTTGTCCAGTTGCTCGCATAATATGCACAGTAGTATGTCTATATATCAAGTGAGTCTGTGTAAATGCACAATAAAAACTTCCCTTGCGGGATGTCTAATAATAACCCTATGATGTATGGCGTACATAAAGTACCGGTTTGCACTTGAGAGGTGAAGAGGTACAAGCAAAATGATCTGTAACTGAGGCGTCGCAATTCTAGGGTATGACGTTGGTATGTGCAAGGCTCTGATGCTGCCAGTTACTGGGATCGATTTCGGGCCACCACGATTGCCAGTATTGGCACCAACAAAACTGAAGATGGAAAATATTATTAGCGATTTAACGAATATGGGATTTTTCGATTGGATCAAGTGACTTTGCCATCATACGGACGTAACGAGTAGAGAGCGACAAAAGTCATTGCCGTGGACATTCTGTGATCGTGTCACCAGTCGTTCTGATCTACGCGAAGGGTTGCACGGCAATGCGCGACAGCACTACGCAATCTTGCCACTTGGCGAGGCACCGTTTAGTGTATTGATCTGCAACCGTAATGCTCCGTAACTTTATTCCTTAAGTAATGCCTGTATTATTTGATTCTAAGACATAATTCGAAAAAGAGAATAAATCATGTATACGACTGGTGGATTGACTTGCTATATGTATACTCATAACATTATGATAATTTTATCAATCCAGTTCCTTCGATAGATTGTACAATCGCATCAATGTCATCTGCAGGACGTATTGGAGATCTCGTTGGACCGAGAGGTATACCGCTGATTCTAGCTGTCAAGGCTTTCAGATTTCCCAAATGGCCTAAAAGTGAAAAGTATAACAACTTGCGAAACACCAATTAACGTCCTACGTATTTCTGAGAAATGTTTTTAACAGGCTTGTCAAGTAGCCCTACAGGCAATGGTGCTGTGTTGGCAGCTAATGCTGTAGTATTGTAGACCTATAATATAGGTCCTATATACACTTTGGCTATGTAACTCGGCCGTGAGGCACCTCGCAGATTGCGAACTGATTTGACAACCCGCTTTCTGATCGGAAGATCGCAGCCAAAGACTGAAATGAGCTAGCGCCGGTACCTGACTTCAATGTAGGCCTAGGAGTGACTAGGTCTTCAAATCCGGGTCGTAGTAACCTTATAGCCTACCGATTTTTGGAAATATTTCATGAATATCCAGCTGCTTTGCGACGGCAGCTGTGATGTTGTTTTCTTTGTAAAGATCAAACATCTCTTTGAAAAGTTTTCCCATGTAGTTAAAAGCAGCGCCGACGAAAGACGTTCCGCCCATCATAGCAGCAAACAGCAATGCCTGAAATGAGCGAGCATATTCCGAAATAAAAGAAATTATCAATTTTAAATGAATATATATATATGATCGCAGATGAGATCAGTAGACTGATTCCACTGTGTTTTCACTTGCTAAGGTAGGTCTAATATCCACATGTCGATTTCGATACTTTCGTTCGTTCGTTCGCTTTTCTCTGCACATAGGCATATAGATATATTTTTTCAGCTACCGCTACGTATTACACGTACGTTTGTGCGATTGTAAGTGCCGATGATATAGGCCTGCCTACCTCCTCTTTTCCGTATGCGATCTCCACTTTGTCTCCATACTTTCTCATGCATCTCCCAAAATCGTCAAGAAGAAACGTCACAAATTTCATCCCGGCAAAATTCGGAATCTTGTCCACAACAAGGTCAAGAAAGTCAATCATCGCAACTGAAAACAATTCATTTAGCTTCGGCGATCACTAATTTGATACTGATGGTAGGCCTAATGGTTTCTCACAATTCGCCCCGGTAACCTCAGGAAGATGATAATATAAAACAGGCATATCTTCCACAACTTTCGCGACGTCTGCAATGTACTGTGCAAGACTTTGTACGGAGTAAGGTTTGAAATAGGTCGGAGGAGCAATGGCCACCGCATCAGCATTAATGTCTCGTGCATGTTTTGCCTGTCAAAACGATCACGTATATTATGCAAGATTCGATCCAAGTGTATTAGTTTATTGGTGTCCTTTACCAGTTCCTGTGTCTCCGCCATATTTCCCCCGCCGACGTGAACAATAATCCGATTAAACCTAAAATAGTAAGAGTCAATGATACTGTATGTGCGGCGGGTCTGAATTCCTAAATCAGATTTACAGGCTACGTCCCGTCTTCATCCATTCTTCAGCTACGAGTTTGCGTTCTTGTACTGTCATATTTTGACCTTCGCCGGTCGTTCCAAGTACTGACAACAATCAGAAAATTTAAGACTCGAATAAGAAGCTGATTGCCCCGCCATAGTATCGCCAGGGCAGCTATACGTCAGATAATGTCAAGCTTGCGAACAGGTCTCACCCATAAACGGAGCAAATGTCTGACAATAGTTGCATATGTTTCCAACAAGAAATCGTTACGCAACAGAATTTACTCGAGTATGTTATACTGTCGGCCTAGCCTTACATTCACTAAAAAGTACTTACTGAATACGTTCTCCACATTCTGCTTCTTGTGCAAGTAAATAGCGTACTGTCCTATCGGAGAAAGGTTGACACAGCTGGGAGAGATAATTCGATGCACTTTATGCTAGTGATGATATCCAGTCGAATATAAGACTAACTTACGACTTACCCACTTTCATGCATTGGAGTGCAAGGAGCTGCAATAAGGCCCTTTATGTCTAACTTCATCTCGAAATATCGACGCGTTTCCTGCCAAGTCCAAGACAAAAGCAGTTTGTCGGTTCTAGCGAGTTGTCTATGATCGGTAGGCACTATAGGCAAAAGACTATTACTCATCCGGTAGGCAACTATATATATATAGTGTGTTTACTTTTGCCGCGCAACTGCTGCTTACTTCCACTGCCGCAATAATTTGCTAGGAATGGCTAACTTACAGAACCGATTTAGACGCATCTGAACCCGTGACCACACGCAAAACCTTAGACTACATGGGCACGATATTTGATATTGAAATTAACGATATCGACCAGCATAAGGTCTATAGAATATTTCATTGAGGAGGTAACGCAAGAGAATGGCAATAACTTTCTGACTTGTTGAAATCACTTCTTTCCGAATCCATTATGCTATAACTCTAGGCCCGTCTCTACAAGCCCATGAGCCTAGGCTATATATCAACCGGAATCCTGGAACAGGCCTATAGTCTACAGAGTTGCGGCTAATGTTGAACAGTTGAAGAGTGTGCGCAAACACCGTGTCACGGTGGTTCTAAATGAGTACCTCGTATCACCCTCGTCTATCAAAATATTCGACGAGATTTAATTATCACGCTTTCGTACATGGCGTGTATTTATAATCACGTCACTGGTCTCGTCTTTTCACTTAGATTGCCTGGTAACGCAGTTCCCAGACACACATTCACATAGTTATCTGGACCATTTATTTGTCCGTAATCAGCATATTGTGGCACTTAATTATTAGAAACTTCACTCTGTAGCCTCCAATCATTGTCCACACGCCTAGCACCTACTTAGGAGCACACGTTTCTGTACGCCTCGCATTCGCTTTCTGCTGGTTACGCTGCATGCTGTTGCGCTCGTGTTTGATGTTGTAGCCTATTTGTTCTTTATAGAGTATCACAGGAAATTCTTTAACGTTAGCCGTTTAGGCAGTAGCAGGTATGGTGTTTTGGTTCTGCCATAAATATTTATAAATCAATAGACCTAGGCCTAATCAGCATGGATGGTGCTTTACCAAAATTGGCCTGTGCATTCACTACTTTTCCCAGTCCTGAATCAGAATTGATCAACGGTTGGTCGCGTCGGGACAGGACTTCTCGCGACGCGAACCGTCTGTCTTTACGTGGCAATGTTTTATATGAAACTTCAATGGGTTGCAACAACACACCAATATCATCAGAATCTTTCTTTCACAATTTCAGACGATAGCGCTTCAAACGTTTGTTTTCAAGTCCCGCCTTCGAATGCTGCAAGAACCAGGCAAGCGAAACAGAATCGATGGTATTGATACGCATCACCAATAGCGACGCTTATCGTCAATTTGTGGCTGTTGTTCGAAAATCCAGTAAGCTTGAAATTTCCGCCATTTTGTACCACAGACGTGTGGTCGTTCTTAGTTACGCGCGCGATGCATCAAATTATCTTTTGTTTTTGAGTGTTGAATGCAATATTCAGCAGTTCACTTAGAGACAGGAAGGTAGGTAGGTGCATGTATAAAAATTCTTAGGGTTGAACGAGCGCCCGCATGATTCACAGTAGCGGTTGGAGAACGATATGTCCGTGTAGGTCTGCGATATTCGGTTTGTTTATCTTTTTCCCGCCAAACCGGCAAGCGACGTTGCCAGGCGCTCGGACAATGCAGGTGGTGCAATGAGAAATTCAGTTTATGTTTGCGAGTTTGTGAACGTCTAAGATCTTTCACAATTTCTTACATATATATTCAAAATTGCAGATTTTGCATTTAATTGTTGCCTTTTTGTTAGGCGAGTGACGAGTCACGACTTCCCGATCTAGTCCGTTACGATAAGTTCATTTTAGTTCGCTAGTGTATCTATTGGACAGTTTGAACAGAAATTTTTACGTCTTGCTGGAAGGGAAGACAGTACATACCTTTAGGGCTTATGTTGTTTCCATAGGGCAGTGGGAACTGGGAAGTCTGTATGTTGTACCGGTAGCCTGCAGTGCAGGAGATAGCCGGGCAGTCTTGTTTATGTGGATTTTGCTGCTAAAACACGAGTGATGCATTTAGTTAGACATCTTGCAAATAGCATATGCCTGTGTAGAGCAGATGAGTAACCGGTCACCACAATTATTATTTATCGGGAAATATACACAAGGTGCTCTGCCCACAAATGCATCTGTGGTTGACATTCCCTCCTGCAGTATATTTCTGTTCCGTAGAAGCTGAGGAATTTGTCACTTTTGTGAATATTTGTGAAATTCAGTTTAGTTCAGTGGTGGTTAGCGCTAATGGTTGTACTTTGTTATAGCTTTTCACCCTAGTCATATGACGTCACTAAATTTCTTATCTTTTTGGGTCACTTGGGCTGGCATTGGCTTTCTTAGAACTCTATATGCAGCAAGCACGGGTCAAGAAAGCTCTCCCTCTCAAAATTCGCTCATAATGTTATACTATGAACAGTGCTGCGATTTGTGGCCAGCAGGGAGTTTTATGAAATTTTTCCATGGTATGTAGGGTGATAGTTTTGGTATATAGTTGACCGAATCCGTTGAAATATTTAGCTGAAACCACATTTTTCAAAAATTCTGCCACCCAAATATTCAGTAAGACTACTGGTACACCCTAGTTCTCAATATCCAGTGCTCAGCGTTGATAGAATGTGTGCTACCACCACACCAGTCGTTAATTCTAACGTCGGTAAAAAATCAAGCGGTTACAGGTTTGGATATATATATCCTGCCATGGCTGCCAACTCCCAGTCTGCATTGAAACATAAAGTCCTGTAAATTTGTGACTGTATCTATATATCCGTTCAACAGCATTCATATATACACTATACAGTAGCATATATATTTTCAATAACTCTCGTGCTGCTCACGGATTTCTCAGTTTCGGAGGAAGACGGGAATGTAATGAAGTCTGAAACCCTAAGAAAGTAGTGATTACGGTAAGTAGTTTTTGCATTCCATTATTGATAGTGTAGGTTGAGCTTCAAGGGAGTCAGCACAGGTTTGAAATTTTGTGATTGGTTGCTACAAAGACATTATGGATGCAGAGAAGAGGGATAAACTGAACAATGAAACGCAGGAAAGTTGGAAAGATCGAGTTGGGACACGGCGCCAGCCGGTTACAGATTCAAGCTGTGCCCAGGTTCGACTAAAGAACTCACTTTTTAAACTGGTTATGTGGTCTCCATACTTAATTTAGCACTAAGAAAGGAGAAAGTGGTAGTGCGCTTAGGCAGTTGAGACTTTTCCTTCCATCGAGCTGGATGAACAACTTTTCTGAGATCATAGCTTGAATGACTGCAAGTTGAGGTTTAGTGACTCGGTGAAGTTACGGTATGCTATGTCCAATGCATCAACTCCAACATCAATGTAACTAAATTTAATATATTGATTTGCTCTGTGGTTTTGCATGGTTGAATGCATAAACTAATAATAACACACTATGATACCTATGGAAAACGGATGGCTCACTCCTTTTGATTGCCTCAGATTATATCTATGCCAAAACAAAGAAGCACTAGATGTGATACTTGTACTCGCTGGAGATGAAGAAATGTCAACATGGACATCCATTTTCATTAGATAGATCACCCACGACTTGTACGCCTTAATTCTGTCACTGTTGCAATCATCTTAGCCAGGATATGAACTGGAGTCTTGAAGAGATCGCTTATCATGATATAACCTCCACTGAAACCTTTGTCAACCTGCCACAAGTTTTCCTTGAATGCTGAAAGAAACTTACACTGTCAATGTTTGACTTTTGCGACTACTGATGTGCATGTATTGATTTTAGTGACAAGTTAGGCAATATCCGCTTGAGGATTAAATAGATTTGTACTAAATTGAAGCGGTTTTTCACCCCAAACTCTTATGTGTCTAGTGTCAAGGTTGCTTTGCCAGAGTCAACTGTCATTCTAGAGACATATTACCCCCCCTCCCCCGTAGAGTAGTGGAAGATTCTGGAAGAATTCCAGCATTTGCTGTTCCCACCATCACACAAGTGGAAAGAAGAGATGGATTTGTACCATATATTCAAAGAATTTTAATCATTCCTTCACCGTTGAAGACTCAATCATCCTGTTGGGTATTTCCGAGGTTATTATTGTAACCCACCCAGCGCTAATGTGAGAGCCATCTGTGGAAAGGAGAAGTCTTGATGGTATTGCAGGCGTTTCTAGGTGTTTTTAGTGGCTCTATTGTCAGTGCAACGCCGACTATGTACACAAACTATTATGACCGTCACGCCCACACCCAACTTCCTGTCAGAGGTTGCGTCATTCACTATGACACTTGTTTGTTCTTTCAACTTCTAAGATTGCCCGTTTCCAACTGGCATATTTCGTAATCACCACAGCTCGCAAAAATCAAGTCATAAAGAACACACACGGCATTTGTTGCTGTCGCGTAGCGAGCATGAACGAGGAACTGCATAGGATATGGATTCTTCGGCTCTTGTTGGATTCGATCTGAAGAATGGTATATATATATGCGATACGTACCGGTATAACATATAATGTTCGCAAAGAATCTCGCAATCTCTCTCCACTTCAGTTTCAGTTAGCAGACATGACGTAGTGTTCTTGCGCAATTCAGATCACGTGATTACATTTTTTCTCTTGTTCCGGTCGACTGCGCGGAAAACGTAGATCTCTTCTTTTTGCACGACTGCTCTCTCATCGCTCATTAACCCGAGCAATGATACGCCATATTTATCATCGCCGAGTTCGATCCGTAAGTGAAAGAGGTTAGCAAAGGGTATACTTCGCGATTACTGGGTCGGTGAGGTGGCCTCGTTTGGTTGAATGTTGAGAACTTCTAAATAAACAAGGTGTGTGACGGAGCGAGCGACGTTTCGCGCGCTGTGGAATTCCTCCATGGCGACTCGACGCCGAGGGGATATTACCAAACACATACAAACTTTTTGTGCGAATGAGAATATCACGTAGAAAAATTGGTTGTACAAGGTTGAAGGAATTGCGGATATAGTTTGTGTAGGTGAAGCGATAAAAATGTCTCGTTATATTTACGTTAACCGCAGAGCCAGGAAAAGAGGCGTTTTCCTATTTGTGGTAAGGTATCGAGCTGGTTTTGTGGGAGTGCCTCTAAAGTTCTGATCACAAGCAGTTATGTGCGTCTGTAGCAGTTACTAAGGCGGATCGTGTCGACCTCGCATTGTAACAGACGACGCAATTTTAATAACGGGGTCGTAGCGTGTGTATCCCGTTTTTTATGATATAGGCAACTAACCAATCGGCAGATGTTAATGATTAAGAGTGTTGTCGGCGCTGGCATAACAACGCGTTTTATGATTTTGATATGAGCATTCTTTCGTGGTTGCATCAGGTCAAACACGGAAACGTCACTTTCGTTATCTGGAGCTCATCTGTTGCTGACCGTCACTGTCAACAATGCCCGTACTTAACCCTTACTTAAAACCGTTTTAAGTAATGTGCTTGGCCAATGCGGAAGGTGATGCTAGGGTTAAAGTACATATTTCTTATCCCCAAGTTGGTTTCTGCCATCGACGCAGAGAACTAACTTTTATGAATGTCGCCGACGCTTTGAGTTGCGGTAGTTAGCAAGGACTCGATTGATCTTCACACGACAGTTCTACATTGTTGTTTGCATTGCCTGTCGACTTCTGTCATCAACTGAAGAATAGAGACAATTGAAACTCCGGTATCGTTGGGTTGAAGGTCGCGTGAATGAATTGTTACCGCAATCACTCGTTAGAGTCGACAGATTGGGCCAATTGTTTGCTGATCGACGTTCTATTTCATAGGCGAACTCGTGGCTCATAGTTCGTTACATTAAGTGTTCTTGTCGATGTTGAAGAACCGCGGAGACCTGTACTGTTTATCGATCGTATGCTATTGACGTTTGAACTGGAAGTAGGTCGGCGCAATCACATGATATACGATGAATGCAAATTCGAAAGTTTTGTCCTTTACTAAAATCTTTAGAGGTATCGATCGGCCGTCGACGCCGACTACGTTTTCCATGGAATAGACAGATTTGCAGATGTGTTGATAGAAAATAGAGACGTGTGTAAGCGCACTCGTCATGACTTTGAGAATCGGCTATTAAACTTAATTGAAGGTATTATTAAGAGATCATGCTATTCAAATATGTTGATGTAATTGCTGTAGCTGCAGGGTGATTGTCTTTGTTTTGCATTTGCTGATGGCAGCATTGGATAAACTATAGGCCTAGTCAGTTCAGGTGAAAATTTCATCACGGTCCTATCAGGTGTTCTGCCTAGGGAGAGAAGCAGTCAGCATTCCAGTGTGATTAGATGCAGTTACCTGCTGTAGTTTCAACTCATTTGACGTGTGATGTAACGTTCTGTCTAGTCTTGGGATGACCAGAGAGCATGGTAACCAAATGAATTATTTATAAGACTGAGATTTTTCAAATGCTTAAATGCAGCCTGAATATCTGTCATCCTTTGCTCTGTAATGCAATGATGATTAATAATTTCTCGAGTTTAGAAAGATTTGCCAGTTCCTTATCTATTGATGGACTCCTCACTTCCTCTGTCTCTTTGCCATGCTATATATTGCCGGAGGGCTAGACTGTGTCAGAAATTCTTTTGCTCAATAGAAATGGAGATATGAAGAAGAGCAAGTATTGAACTGAAATTTGATACCTCAGGGCACAATAGCTATACAGTCAGCATATGGCCAGTTGAGGACTATTGAATTTAAAACAGTTATGTAGGCTTCTAGGCTGTAAAGATAGAAATATCTAAGGATATATTGCAGCTTATAATTATCAAGTATTGGGAAAGATAAACAACACAGTAGACTGATAAGAGTAACTGTAAGAACCACAACTTTATCCAAAATTATGTATATCGATTATGTAAAGTTCATCAGGTTGGTATCATGTTATAGATGGTTATATTAAAATTTATTAGCATGACCTCTGTTTTTAAATCAGACTATTCACTAAGTGGTGGTATTCGAAGTCCACATAGCTAGACTTCACTCGAAAAAAAAGGTTGCATTTGAAGTTATCGAAGTGGCGGAACGTCAACTCACGCGTGGATCGTCTTTGTGGGATTTTGAAATTCAATTTTTTTGGTGGATTATTCTTTCCCAATGGTTGTAAGACATCAAGTTCGCACACCAGAGCATTCGAATGCTAGCCAATCTTCAGCCAGTTATTTGAATCCTGCGGATATTAAGCGCGCCAGCAACAGTGACATGTGGCCAAGACAATACCACTTGGGTCAGTCACAACCAGGCTACTCTAATTCGGATCAACAAAGAATCTCTTGGAACGCGTTGTCTTCGTGTAGAATTGAGTGGTTTAATAATGACCGAACTCCATCCCATCCTCCAAACCCAGGCAAGGTTAATAAGAAAAAACTCAACAGTTCAGCTGCTGAGGTCGGGTTTTATCACCGCCATCCTACAAAGAGAACTTGGGATGGAAGTGTCCAACGCAACTGGACCCCCATTAAAAACACTGATCTTGATGAGAGTGATGGCTCATCAAGTTTACTCACTTTAAGCAATGGCGTCGGTGAGAATCTCTTTTTATTGATCATTACTCAGGCTGCAATTTGCCCACTTTCAATCTTAATGCGAACCTGCGTACCATATGGTAAATTTCAAGCATGCACTAAACATCACATGCTGCTATTTGTTGGCTTATTGATTTCTTTTTTATCAAAGTGTTACAAAATTCTCACGAGACCTATTGATCGTTGATTAAGGCTATTGATAATGACTGCATTTAATAATTAAATGTCAGAATTGCTATAAATCAACCAAAATAGGTTACAGGATTCTCTTCTTTACTAAATTTTGTTCAAGACATGACTGACTGCTACGTCTAAGCCGAGACTAGAAATCTCAGCTTGACACAATTATCACTAATTTAGAGCAGTGAATTTCATCCCGATTCATTTCGAATCAATTATTAATTTCCCAAATTTCTTACCATTTCATCTCGATCCCGAAAATATCTGCCTTGAACGCCGAACTCGTAGCGGATTCTTTACTGTATTTCCATGCCAGGTAAAGCGGTCATTATTGTGGTCAGAATAATAATGCTGGTTTGGTCATACAGTAGTCATATCCCTTCACAACTAAAGATTTCATGTTCGCAACTACATTACAATCAGTTATCCTATTCAATAGTCAATGTGGGATCAGTTTAAGCCTAGTACAGTCAAGTGAGTCGACGCACTTGTATTATATATTATATATAATGTATTTACAACCTCAACTTCCACTTATTTAGTATTGAAACTTCTTTGTTGTTACGGACTTTAATATGATTTCCTTTATATTTGCAGACTCTTTGAACCTGGGAGTTGGAGATCACGGAGGGTCACATTCACGGAGATCATCGTCCTCTTCACATCTCACTAACGGGAAGAATCCTTTCGCTGAAGTAATAGAAGGAAGGAGACGGAAAGGTTTGTGTGTTAACTGTTAATGTTTCGGCTTGAAAGCAATGAGGATTTTTAAACTTACGGTCAGTTAGAACCCTAACCGAGTTGTTGCGTATGTTGTTGACTAGCCTACGGCGATTGATGCATTACACCAATTCGCATTATTGATTTAATTTGATCAGGTGATTATGCCAGGACTACTCACTATTACATATTGGATGGGATGTGATTTAAGTGAAATACTCCTCACGTGACCTCATGCAGTCATCTAATTCCTGTAATTTCTGTAACCTACACAGTGGTTAGATTTGATGTTGTATTGAGAAACACAACACGTTGGTGTAAACTGAAATCAAATACTGTCTTGAACACCAGCGTTAGCCGATTGCTCTTGTTCTACTTAGCTTTGTGATAGTTTTAGTTGGCTTAGAAACTCCTAGATATCAACCGGGGATATAAATCGGGAGTTGTATGGTAGAAATATGCTCTTAATTGAGTGATTTTGTGCTGGTTAGTTATTGTTGTGGAACACCTCATATTATTTGCTGTAACTTGTAATACGTATTGAATGTCTCTGGTTTGTTAGCATGGTAAATAATAAATGATGATTCTGCAGTCACAAGCTTTCGAATTATGATTGCATTGTCTTGTTTAGTCACTCTATGAATTGATAGACCTATTGCATAAGACCGTAATATTCCCCTAAATTTCATATCTGTCTTTCATTATGTCATCTGTCATTACACATGATGTAATTGTCATTAAAGCTGCTATGTTGTCATAGGCTATTCAACTTCTGCTAATAATCCTAACTCTAGTATAAGCGTTTAAGTTTGCTGGCCTTGTATTGTTCTCCAGTTCTTTGGTAAAGCTTCGATATATATTCCCTCCCCGGAATGCAAATGTTGTATTACATTGCTTTCTGCAGAAGACGGGTGCCGCGAGTGTCATAGGCTACAGAACACATCTTATCACCATCCACACCACCATCGCTCACAGCAAATGGCTCAAGGTGGCTCAACACAAGATCTGTACGAGCAGCAACAGCAACAAGTAACTTTTTGTTGTGCCTTTTTAATCAGATGGTTGCCTGGTTACTCATCAATCGATGATTTCGGTTATTTAGGAACAGATGTCGAGAATACCGGTGTCATTCCGAGATTCATCTCACGCTCCATTGAGAAAACTCTCTGTGGATTTGATCAAAACATATAAACATATCAACGAGGCAAGTATTGTGTTTATTTGTATTGTCCGTGGGGATTTCTTGAAAAGAGCCGCCATGTCTTGGGGGAGTAGTTTGTATGTTAGGCCACCCGCACTTTCACAGCTGTTTCACTAAAAATACCTGAACCAGTTATCTGCCAATGTCAAAATGTGTTTGTCATAAATACAAGTATGTTTCTTTGTGCTTGGAGCAACTTATTTTTGTGTGGTGTGTCATGGAATTTGTTATACTATATTTTAGGTTTACTATGCAAAAAAGAAAAAGCGGTCTCAGCAAGCTGCAGCAGCCGCAGCCGCCGCAGCGCTTGACAACAGGTCACGAGAGCAACGAGTTCATAACGAGGGCTTTGATGATGACAATTATGATTATATCATTAAAAACGGAGAGAAATGGAACGATAGATACGAAATAGATTCTCTCATTGGAAAAGGCTCATTCGGCCAGGTAAAGTCGTCGAGGTTTGGGTGGTGGTTTGATTTTTGTTGAAGTGGATTTTGATGCAGGTAGCGAAAGCCTTTGATCATGAAGAGCAAGAGTACGTTGCGATCAAAATAATCAAAAATAAGAAAGCGTTTTATAAGCAAGCGTTGATTGAAGTTCGGTTATTAGAATTGATGAATCGATATGATGCAGATAATAAATATTATATAGGTATGTGTTTTAATATGCTTGATCCTGAATTTTTATGATTTACTAATAAGATGTTTTTCTAATTTCAGTGCGTTTGAAGCGGCATTTTCAGTTTCGCAATCATTTATGTCTTGTTTTTGAACTGCTGTCGTACAACCTGTATGACTTGTTACGAAATACAAACTTTAGGGGAGTCTCTTTAAATTTAACAAGGAAATTTGCACAACAGGTATGTCTATCATATTTTTACACATGACATCCTTTCAATCAGTCAGCTGTGTTGTAATATAGTTAGTTATGGCTACACAAATTAGGCATATGTGCTGACTATGTTTGATATGTTTGCTATGCAACATACAACTCTATCAAGCACTGGTATTTTCTTATGCTACCAAGTTATGTCATGTGACATGTTATTCTCATGATATTGATTTATGTTTGTCTCTTGTCTATTATGGCATAACTCTGTTGGATGCTTGGGATATTTCTATGTTGTGATGAAACTAGTCATACTTTATGACCATCTGGGCATTGGAATTTCATGAAATGAGGAGTTGCCTGATAATGTCCCACTCTTTTGCAGCTTTTCCAATGTGATATAAATTTATTTAGTCTGATACCGGTTAGATTTTTCATTTTCTGACCGTTGTAATTTTTTCTTCAGCTTTGTACAGCGTTATTGTTTTTGTCAACGCCAGAAATAAACATCATACACTGCGACTTGAAGCCGGAAAATATTTTGCTCTGTAACCCGAAACGAAGCGCAATAAAAATTGTAGACTTTGGAAGTTCATGTCGACTCGGAGAGAGGGTACGAACTCATGTTGTGCCGTGCTTTATATCGTTGCTCCTGTAGTGAAATCAGCCACCTATGCTGGCTATAATTACATGAAGTAAACAGACTCAGCCTGGTTTCCTATTTCGTCGGTGTTGTCTTGAATATATGTGTTAACTTGGCTATTTTTGATCGCCAACTTGAAATCTTTGGATTACACTCACATAACCGGTGTTGTTTTGTGTTTAGATATATCAATATATTCAATCGCGGTTTTATCGTTCGCCAGAGGTGCTGCTCGGTATCCCGTATGATACTGCGATTGATATGTGGTCACTCGGATGTATTTTAGTTGAAATGCACACTGGAGAACCACTATTTGCCGGCTCAAATGAGGTAGGTTGGTGAATAGATTTAGTGTAAAGACATTTTATTTTCAGGAGTTGTGTACGAAGTGTTTTAAGTGTTATCTATGTGTTATCAGTTACTTTGAGTTATTCCCAGCTGATCAGATTATGAGGCCCTATTTCATGACATTCTTTTCTCTTCATACAGGAGGATCAAATGAACAAAATAGTTGAAGTTTTGGGAATACCTCCCGCAAGCATGCTCGAAAACGGTTCACAGCAGAAAGTTAGGAAAATTTTTGAAAGGGCTTCCGATGGCACATGGAGAATTCGTCGACATAAGGAAAAAAAGGTAAATTTTAGCATTAAAATCTGAAAATTACTCCGTTTTAGCCTGTTTATTATTATTATTGCGTAGCTTAAAATTTCAAAAAATTGCCATTTATTATATCATAGGAAAAACAGTTGAGCCAATGGCAGACCCATAATAGTAACAGATTGAATAGGTCACCACAGGTTTAACGTCCAGGCCAATTTATTGGAATATATATACTTTTTCAATTAAATTTTATTATATATATATAGTATCGGGAGCCTGGAAGTCGGAAACTTCATGACATTCTTGGAGTGGAAGGCGGTGGCCCTGGAGGAAGAAGGTTGGGCGAAGTGGGTCACACTGAGCAAGACTATCTAAAATTTAAAGGTTGGTGTTGTAACGCTCATGAAATTTTGATGAAACGGTAAAATATTCATTGCACTGACATTTAGATCTCATCCATCGCATGCTATCTTACGAACCAAAGGATAGACTGACGCCATACTTCTCATTGCAACATAGCTTCTTTAAAAAGACTGCGGACGGTTCGACAAACACTAGTACAAGTCCTGCTCAAGACTTAAGCAGCTCATCAGGTAAGAAAGACTGAATTCATGGCAAAATCAAATGCTCTAGACTTCAGCAACACCAATGTCTTTGTCTAGCTCAAATGTTACTTCTTAGTCTGTGCAGTGTGACATACATTTGTTAGTCTGTTGTTAGTGTTGTGTAGAATTTGTTATGTATTATATTGTCCATCATTGCAGTGAGATTGTTGTTGTCTGGCTCACTATTATTTGAATATAGAATTTTTAAGACTGGCGAATTGATTCTAAAATAAATTGGATGTATTTTAGGAGGTAGCAGTTCTTCTGGTGGACGTGCAAAGTCTGATCCAGGTGTTCAGCAACCTTCTTACGTCACCACTGCTGAAGCCTACCCCATTGACGCTCCTGTTACGTATTCATCACCCGGTTTGTTAATTTGCACCCTTCGCTAGGAGATAATGTTGTGACAGTTTTGTTCTGTTGACAGCTGGCTATGGAACGGCAACGTATATGTCACCTTCCACCACTCAAGTCGCGGGTAAAGTCGGACTGCAAACAAATATTGTCAAATCACCCTCGTCGAACTCACAGTACGGTTCTTATTCTTCCAATCATCCCATGACCGAAGCTTCCTCACCCCGACACCGATCGTCTGGTCTGCAACAAAATATATTACCCAATGCAATGCACACGCAAATTATAAGTAATGCTGCTGTTTTCCCGTCGGGAAATTCTCAGTATTTATCCAGTGGGAGCATGAGCTCTCATGTGGGGGGTGCCGGTACGCAGTCTGGATACAATAGCATTAGCTCATCCTACCAAGTTGCTCCTTATGGGGACGAGTCACCTCCACCTGAGAGCATGTCACCGTATTATGCCAGTGGATCGAATGACATGAATTCGCTCAACATGCCTTTGCAACATCAGTTAGTCGGACATTCTATGGGACCGCAGTATCAAATGTTGGGGATGCAACAACCACTCGGTGGATCGCTGGGACCCGTGGGACATCAATCACTGGGATCTTATCACGGTCACCATCATCATCACCACTCGGGGGCTAGCCGGTCCCATTCTCAACAAGACTCACCCATGACGGGTGTTCAAATGCAGCAGTCGCCTGTGCCGTCGTCGTGACGATAGCTGAAGCAATGGCGCTGAGACGCGCCAAGGCTGCTCGTGATGAATAGCAAAGCTCGTACTTCAAATATTGTTGTAGAGACGACAAAACCATGACAGATCGACGGGTACATGATTGCCAACTTCGTTCTTTTGCCTCAACGCTGGGAATTGTGGAGTTGACAATACATCATCAAAAATGAAGCGGGGTTCGTCTGTTATCCGTGGGAATCATTGTTAGGGAGAGCCTCCGCGCCTTCCAAGAATTCTGAACAAGGCTGAAAAATTTGGCATTGTCACTATGCAAGTGAAAGTCCAAAATTCTTCGTTATATGCAATGCGGTGATTGATGCAAAAGCCCGAGCCGAATGACCTGGCCGGGAACGTTACATTGCTATAAGTCGGGCACAAAAATGCTTACAGATAACCAATTGCGAACAGGGTGTGTTGATATGCTAATGTTGGCGTGTTGTACTGCAAGTTTGAAATATGGTTCCAGTTTGGCTGACCGATGGCTACGGTGCTTGAGTTAAACGGACGTTGGTAGCCATATCGCCGTTGTTATTTATTGTGTTTGTCCCGTGAGTATTTTTGCACAAGCTCAAGGCGGGAATCATCTAAAAAAGTGTTATATTGCCAAAACTTTCCTTAAGATACCTTCATTTCATTCTATAATGTCGTAGACGTCCGATGCGGTTGTGACGTGAACACAATTTTTTTGCCGCTCATACTGAAAGTTACATTGTGGGTGCGCGTGATTTTATGTCGTAGCGAAAGCAATATTTCAAAACGTTTCTCTAGGTCTAGAAGACTATTGAGACCATTTTTGTTCCAATACAAGTGCTAAGGACGTCACTGGATGTGGATAGGCCTACCTCATCGTTAGGTAGGTTTATAAGGCTGACAGTAATCTGAACAGTGCTTGAAGGGAAGGCAAAATTCATGCGCTGCTATAGTGCGACGATTTCGATTTTGACAGAGTTGGCACATTCGCTCGATCATATGACCGCAAAGTAGGTGGTAAGGTCGGTGGTGGTTTTTGCACGCGCAAGTTTGTTACAGGGTCTATTAGGTCGACTTGTTTTGGTGCGGGCCACTTCAGGCTGTGAGAGGCTATCGTTCAGTTGGCCGAGTGCCTTCTGATCGGCAGGTTCCGAGTTCGATTCCTGACAGAGTCAAATCGAAGACTTTAAATTGGTATCCGTTCCTTCCCTGCTCGGCAGTTGGTACCGGTGAAGTGCGGAGAGCCGTTATTGTAATAGTGATCCGGGCTATAAGCCGGAAGTATTGACACGTATAACCGCCGTGATCATCGACCTGGCGTAGGCCTACATTACCTTAGTAGGCGAAAAACGCCATAAATTCCAAATATTAATAATATTAATTGTAAAGAAGTTCACCTTAGATTTAACGTCCAGCCTTAGTTTATTGAGAGTTAGAGCATTCACAAGATCCGAAAGCTAGGGCAATATCTATTATTATTATTATTATCTATTATTATTATTATTATTAGGCTATATAGAAGATTATAGTGGCGCTTATCACCGGGCGGCGTTTTGCACCACGAACAAAACAGGCTGGAGCAGATACATGGATATATATCCATTGATCGTCCGCTATCGGCTCCACTACACTCTTCAAATAATAATAATAAATAAGATCGGGTCCTTCCGACAGGAGAGCTTCACGGGCCAACGTTCCCACCTGCCTGAAAGGATACACGATGCTCGCGTTAGCGAGAGATCTCATTTCTTTTGAAGCGACCCACTTACGCGCCACGTTGACGTCCGCCTTTCTTCACTCGATTGGTATCCGTTCCTTGGCAATCAATATCGCGGAGTGGTTGTGATAGTTATTATTATTATATATAGAAGATTATAGTGGCGCTTAGTGATCCGGGCTACAGACGTGAAGCATGGACAGTTGGACACGTGTAGCCTACCGTAAGCAACGACTTGGCGTACATGAGGGAAATGCCGCAAGACCTTTTTGAAGGCCAAGAAAGCGTGCTGGGAGGGTTTCTGCACGTCGCTCCGACACCAGAGCGAACGTTAGTATTATTATTTTTATTATAAAGATTTTCAGTGGCGCTTATCACCGGACGGGGTTTTGCACCACGAACAGGACAGGCTGGGGCAGATAAATGGGTATTATAGTAAAAGAAATAGTACGAGTAAATAAGGACGATAGCACACAGGAATGGGGGTTCTATAATATAGTCCCGGATTCTGTAACATAATCGCAAACAAACGTTAGTGGGTTGCCCCTTTTTTGCCCCGATTGCTTTTATGGCAAAAATACGAATATTCCCGGCAAGCGATCGGTCGACTTTTGATACCGCGGGTATTGACGACGAACTTCCCACTGTAGTCCTGACTCCTGACTGAAGAATGCAGGCCTAGAGTAGCCTACAATCCTAGGTGTAAGCACTTTAGCACTTAAAGCCGACCACCCACAGAGCAAGACGACTACGCAATGAGCTATTACCAAATAACTTGAACGTTCCGTGTTCGAAAACTTGAAAAATATATTGAAAACGCAAGAGCTGTACAAATACAAGCCTACGAGCATCAATTTTCCAGCAGTGAGGAACCAATCATTGCGGAAGATGATCAGTTACAAAATAAAAATAAAAACGCAACGAAATGAACATGATCATAAATTTCATTGACTTGACTATTAGCCAATCGCATGTCACAGTCACAGTGATACGTAACGATACGATTCAAAGTCTAGATCATCCCAAATCCAACAGATCCTTCTTTGATGGCGATTTTCAACATCTTATGAACTTTTTCATATGAATCATATGATGGGAGACACAATTCATTGAAGCTGAAATAATGGAAACATAGATACCAGCATAGCGATAAGATTGAGATTATTTTCCCCTACGCTTTCCTTTGGGCAGGACATCTGACTGATAAATTCAACACAGATGCAGTGGCCATTATCGCGAAGAAAACTTCAGTAATATTGGGTCAGTCACCACGTCTCCCGCTTTCCCAAATCCATGTCATAACCAAGAAACTGAATCCTACATGTGATGATTGGTGATGTGCATGTTCAGGAAATGCCGCATGCCACAACGACAACTCAATTCACCGTCACATATTACCCAACACGAATATTACTTTGGTGTTGCCCTCAAATATTTTTTCTTTTTGACGCCCGACTCATTTACATCTCCATCGAACATAAGCTTTCAATCTTTATCAAGCAAATACTGCAGTTTAATGTAACTTACCATGTGTGGGCGGTAGGCAGTACATTGCTGTGATAAAATTGATATGAAATCTTGAGCTTGGGAGACAAATCAGCAAATCCGCCTGGAGGTAGCTGCGAACAACCTGTTATGAATTGAAGTAACATTCCAAGTTCTTCTTGTGTGAAGCTGGATAACACCACCCAAAACCATTGGAGAGTCTAAATAGAATTTAAGCAACTTACTCCAAGTCTATATCGAAAAGAAGATTCACCACAGATTCAACTTCTCGCCTTGGCTTATTGAGAATTATAACATCCATAAGCTTTCGAAGCTCCGCTCCTTCATCGGGTAAAGATGGAATGAGCCGTAACAGCACTTAGTACAACCAAATACTCTAATCTATCATCAATGTGAAATGACAGCACAGCACAAACGGTTCTCCAGCCAGGGTCGGTTCCAAGCTGGCTAAATAGGAATAGGAGTGGGGCAGGACAGGCATCGGTCGTATAAATTCAAAGGAAAAACCAAATTCCTTTTAACGACAGGCCCAAACAGGGTGACGACCAGGGCCGGTAAGAGCAATAAGCAAAGTAGGTACAATGGAGGGTCTATGGTGTGGTGTGGTCATTCTGGTTCAGCCATATTTTGAAGTAGGTGCAAAATTGGATTCATTCTATCAGATTTTCCATCTCTACATAAAAAGCAAGATAATCTCACCATCATAAACTGCTGACTGTTTTCATCAATTTGACAATTCCTCCTCATATCGTCAACATCGATCTCACTCGACCCACACATGAGAAGTTCCAACTCGTTCTCATCGAACATACTGAGAAGATGTTCGGGAACAAGTAGGTTCAATCCTGGGGAAGACAAAGAAGATGAAATACTCGCCCAGAATTTGCTTATCCTCAATTTACCTTTATTAAAACATTCAATCTCTTCTTTAATCGCTGTACTTAGTTTATATTGAGCGAGTCTGTTCAAATATTCCAATTTATTGTCATTGGTTACGCGAACTTTACTTCCGTTAGGCTTCAGAGGTACCACCTGAAAAATAGCAGGCATGATACGAAGTAGTATGAGAGGTTGTATGTGTACAAAATGTAAACCGCACATAAGTTTCGTTCGCTGTTCAGTATTCATCCTTCGGGTTATCGCGGTATCAAGAGTTCAAGACTGCAGCGAAGAGATATCTGCCGAATGTTTTCGTAGAAATTCTCTATTGAGTGCCTTTTCGACACAACCCAGACCAATTTCACTGCACGTAGCATCTTTAGGGATGACACTGACCATCATAACTCACCGCTAGATGGTGTTTTGATCTCATACACTGACAGAGATTTGAAGCAGAGAAGGTAGGCATCTAATTCGCCCATAGCGTAAATCCAGGAAATAATCAAAAATCAAAAAAATCTGACCTGTGAAAGTTTTCCATTAGACGAGTACTCTTCCTCAGCAAAGTACAGATCAAAATCAGACACGTCATTTTCTAATATATATCGGATCTTTGTTTTGAAAAGTTCGGGGTCATCGCTTTCGAAATGCTAAAGAATGGAACATCGTACAGTATGTACAAGAATCGCTCGTGGGTTAATCACAAATGTTCACATACTTTAAAAGTGACTGCCAAGCCGATGATCTGAGCGAGGAAAGATCGTGCAAATCTTGCCGATATGAATTTGATTTGGTCTCGTTCAAAGCAACTATCGACGAGACATTTCCCGATGAGTTTACCGGCGAATTCAAACAGTTTCACTTTAGCTCCAGAGGTTAATGATGGACTGGGAAGAATCTGAAGAATATCATATAAAACCGATCAATTTCAAATTTCAAATTCTGGACTTGCGATAGAATCTGGCGTCTTATTCGAGTTCTATCAAATATTTATGATGCCAACATTTACGTCACGTCACAGTGATCCTTCCCATTTTGGTCCTGAACACACAAGATATTTAAATCAAAATAATCAAAGTATTCGAAGATATCTTGACTTTGACAAAGTATGTGACCATTTTCACACAAAATTGACAAATTCAAAATCCAAAAATCTGGTCTTTTGACCAAGTCCGGCACTCGAATCCCAGTTCTAGAGAATAAGAATATATAATATAACATAGATATAAAATAAGAATCTGAAATATTCATAAGGGAGCATATTGCTATTCGACAGGAGCTTTCTTCGACAACCCAATGGTTACAAGATATATATATACGGTACGTTATCTGTTCTTACAAGTCCTTGATTATCCTCTTTCATTCTCCTAAACAACTTTGCATCTTCTATTTTAGTATCGACGCCATCCTCTTCACAGCTTGGATCGAACATAACTTTGCATAGCTCCGAAATCCACTCTCTACTCAGTCCTCCCCAGTCTACACCAAGCTCTCCTTCGAAGTTGATTTGAAACAATTTGCACCAATCCTTTGCGCTCAAGTGCTTGGTGACTCTGTACGACTGCCAAGGAAAATATATAATATTATTATTATAATTATATATATATCATATTACGATTCAAAATAAAAGCAATTGATATGATAATATATAAAAAGCATCATAATTTACCTCATTCAAGATTGCATTTCTTTTAATATTCAAGTTAACTTGACCTCGGTGGAATCTCTGGATCTTATGATGTAACAGTAATTCCTGTCGAAAGTGTCTCACTTTTTCTTCAAATGAATCCGACCCACCTGAAATTTTACCAAATTTCTTCATTATGAAAAATATAAACTTGAATAATGAAATCTTACCGATATTCTTATTTAATATGCCAATAAATACTGCAATTAATAAGTAACTTCCTGAACAGGATAATGTGTATGCAGGTTGGCAGTTGTCACTTATCACGATTACAGGAGGGTTATTGTGGGTCTCGGCAGATAGCACAGTGATCTGAAAATGAAAAAACAGGAGACTTCAGACAAGGACACACTGATATAAGCAAGAGTCTGTGGATGGACGACATTATTGACGACGCGTTATTGTTATCGAATCTTTATAAGAAGGTCTCAAACAGATTGACGATTATGGACAACGATTTCTCCCAAATCCCAATCCCTACATATTTCACAGACACTTCTCACTTTTGTTGCTTGGCACAGACGAAAAGATTGCATGCGTTTTGGAAAAATCTTGAAATAGAATTCCTTTACTACGATTTGCTGTAAAAAAAAAACAGTTTTCCTGTTATCACCACAGCTCAATTTTACAATTTTTTCAGATGTTTCTACATGTACGGACACTTGGAAAGTAAATACGTAATAACTGAGAGTCATCAGATGAGACATTTCCTGTACTTTAAGAACGAGTAACAGATTGAAACAAAGACTGATAGAATGAATACCTTAGGAGTGATGTAGATATAGACCGACTTTGTCTTCGAGTGAGAGCTGACAGAAGATTTGAACCTTGATCTGAAAGAAGACTTGGTGTTGGTAGACGTCGTCGTCATGTCACCCATCGAAAGTGCTCTCTCTAGTGTCGGTTTCCCCTTGTCATCCTACGAAATACCAAGCCATATGAACATCGCAAGTTACACGAATCAACATCACACTGGTATGTCTGACACTGACACACACTTGAGATGTAAAGGGTTAAAATTCAATACCGGCAACCGAAACCATTCAAGTTAAGCCCAAGCTGGTGAATACCACGGTTTATAAAAAAAGACTCATGATGCGAAATGCAAAATTTTTGACTCAAATCATGAATGCATCAGAACCTGACATCATCAGGCATAAGTCTTACGGCAAGTTATGAGTGCGTTTACATTGTATCGCGTCTCAGAATGATCCATCAAAGAAAATACAAGCTCGCCGGTCATGTACAGTTAATCACCAATGACTAGATCATATCGAAAACTTGAACACAGCTGGCATGTTTCCATCTAAACTAACTAATGACTCATCTATCATCCAATATATTCTTTATAATATTGATTTCAATAATTTGATATTGACGGATAGCTGTTCATTTCACTTACGACATATTGATCCTGTGTGACGTTCAGCAATTTAGCTTCATACCATACATTCAAGTTTCGTTTTTCCACATTTTCTTTCACTTCTTCAGCCTCGCTATCTATAACAGATCATCGTCATTTGTTAATTTAATTTTTTTTGAAACAGAGGTTCTTAACTGAGGTAGCAAATTTGACCTATCCCTTGGGTGACTTCAAAAAAAAAATGATAATCTAAAAGTCTCCACTACAGCCCACCAGGATTACAAGGTAAATTATTATATTTTTATTCACAAGGTGGAGCTATAGATCATCCCGATTCAAAATTTTCCCTCGAATGAATTCAAATCTTCGAGATTCGAATTGATTCTGTTCCAAATATTCGATTCAATATGCCCAGCCCCCCTAAGCAAGAATATGAAATGAATTTTCTATATTAATTCGGGAAGGATTGAACAAGATATACAACGTTAATCAATTAAAAATAATTATCTCTATTACCTGACAACACGACCAGATCGAACTCTCCGTTTGATATCAATTCATTGTCGTATGTCGCAATGGCGTGGAAACATCCACAAAGAGGAATGAATAAATCGACAACAAAACAATCGTGTGTTAATCTTAGATCAGTGCTCACAGGTACAGGTGTTCCTCCATCATCTTCAATCTGACAAAAGACATTAGTTGGTTGTGAAATTGCACTTATAATTTATAACGGCACAAAAGGATGTACAGTGTGCTTGTGATTTACGTGGTAAACGATTCTGTGTTGGGATATTTATTGTCAGTAATTCCACATAGTCCAGTTAAAAAATGAAACCTGAAACGAAGTTGCGTCAGAAAACACAGATTATCTCCCATACCATGAGCGAAAATTTGTCTCCCAGGTCCATCCGATGCATTCTGTTGGCACAAGGATTTCCGAATTCATCCCTTGGTTCGATAGTGATCATGTGAGGTCTGTTCTTTGTAATTGCTATCACCGACATCGAGTTAAGGGCCTTGATTAGTGTAGTCCGACTCGCAACAGGCGGACCTAAGAAATGAAATTTCAATTATACTGTACTAGGGTATTATGTCAACTCGACGATTAACGGATATAATTATAAGATTATTAATAATGCAACCGATGTTGGAAATCTAATTGTAACTGAGGAACGCTTGAAGAAGAAACGCACCTGCAATGAAGGTCTTGAGGTATGGACTATTTGCAATGTGTCTTCCGTCCTCAAACAATGATATTGTATATATCCCACTGGCTCGCACCGTGAAAGAAACTTTAACTGCATTAGCAACTGAATGTAGGACAGATAAGATTGTTATTTCTTCTCAACAGTAGAAAATCGGGTATGGAAAATGTGTCAGATACCATCCTGTTCGATATAGGATGATGCTACATTCGGACAGCATTCAAAACAGAAACAGTGTACGATAGGTTATCATAAACTTGTTTCACCATAGCATTTCGTCGCACATTCAGATAGCAAGATTAAAATATTAAGAGGATCAATTCAGTCTTACTGTTGATATTATTACCGTAGTCATCGCACCTTCATTCTCTCCAACTGGGATGACTTCTTCAACATGAGCAATCGTGAGCGAATTTCTTGTGATTTCAATTTTGAAATTATTCACATTTTCCATACTTCTTGGCACGCTAGCAAGTCGAAAAAACTTGACTAGGAAAGTCATCGTCTCACCGACTTCCATTGGTTCTTCCCAGCCCCATTCGACACTTTCAGATTTCAATATAGATGGAAATAGATTGAACCTGCCACGATTTCCGTTGGCAATCCTGGACGCGGCAAATATGTTGTATCTTCTTACAGCCCACCGTACGACGACATATAAAATTGATATGAGGAACATGCCGACGAAAACTAAATGGAAAATTTCAAAATCAACAAGCAAGTCTAGTTTATTTCATTCTGTTACCGGTACTATTAGGTAGGCCTAGTCTATTAGTCTGCCAGCCTATAACTATAGCAGATCACATGCAAGACTCAGTCGCTGATATACCAAAATTCCAAATAGTTTCATAACTGTCATTGTTGCATACATTGTTCAGAAGAGTGCGTACAGAAGAAGTGAGTTGCTATTGATCTGCAGCAAATTGATATGTTTGCGGGACTTGCCCTGCCTCAAAACAAAACGAATTGACAGCTACCTGAGGCAAGATAGAGTTATCCATCATCAAGACATTAGCTGGGCATACACCAAACGAAATCCCCCACAAAGCTAATACCTAAATGCAATGGGCGCTCGTAAAAATTCGCAGCCGTAAGACCATACACTTCAACAGGCATTTCTACAAAAATACTGGTACAATAGGCTATCGCTATAAATACCCAGTAAGGCTATCTCCTAAGAACAAACAGACCAACAAAACTTTGCAGTTGCTCGTTACAAATAAACACAGAGTAGTCCATGGTTACAATACCAATAACTGACGTAGACTTACCCATTGTTGTCTTTAACATCCAGCGCAACACATGATCAACCACTTTATGATAGATAGGTCTTGTTATAATTATTCTAGCAATGTCTGAAACATGATATAAAAGTATTTATAATATATTTGACTTGATAAAATTCATGCTTTAGTAAACCTATTATTTAGCAGACAACTTTTACAGTGGTCTACTAGACTGCTGGAAGGCATTCAGAAACATTTACTGTAACCTAAATAAAAAAATGCTATAGATTATGGTACCGATATGTTAAATTAAATTGGGGTGATTGTGATGCGAGTTGAAAATACCGGTAGCGGTAGGTCTACAGTATTTTGCCTTTCAATTTCCAATCCAATTAGGTTTGCTACAGCATAAGCATAAGCAGCAGGATATTGCCAGGATACAGACCGGCCTTGATTCCAATGGTTGGGGTGCTAAACTTAGCACTGACCAGATATTGAATTGGGATCTGCGTAAACTTTTTACTATTCAGCTTGTTTGCAGGCACCAAAAGTCTGCTAATGTAAGCAAAGTCATTCACTACAAATCATTGACAAGTTCATCTGCGTCCACCGCTTCATCATCTGATGGTACTTTGTAATTTGGCCGCGGTCGTGATCTTTTCGAACGAGAAGACGGCTTGACTTTACACACCCGTTTATGCAACTTAGAAATAAAACTTGCATCAACTTCACCTTCCTCAAATTGTGACGACTTTGAAGAAGGTGAATCTGATTTTACTCTTTTTTCATCAGCTGAAATATGAACTACATTCGCACCATCTTCTAATGAGCTGGGTGCTTCCTTTTTTAGCATTGCAATTTCTTGTTTTAAACTACGAATCTTATCCTTTTTTTCATTGAGAACCAATACAAATTTTGTAAACAATTCGCTTTCTAATTGGGTTTTCATATCGCTTAGACTCTGCAGTTTTTTAACAAGTTCATCACTAAAAGCTTTAGTATCATCAAGTTGTTGTTTACATGTGAGTAAATTTTGATTCAAATCCGCAATTAGCGCAGCGATCTCACTCAACACATCTCCAATGTTGTCTGTCTTCGGTATTTTCAAGATTACAGTACCCAATGCGAATTTAACACCTGACGCAGTCCCTTTTTTCCATGACAACTCTTTCGGTTTGTTATCTTCCATTTTCAATTCAAGACTATATTCTTCTGTTTGCCCAGAAAATATCAACTTCATTATTTGTGAGTATTCTTCAACAGACTGATTGACGTCTGACGCACTTTGTTTAATATTCTCATGTTGCAACAGGCCCTGCCAAGTCTGGGAGCCACTTACCACAGTGAACAACCAGCTGCCTTCATCGCGGTTTGTTAACACAAAACTGGAACCGATACTTCTAAAATATTTCATTTCTATGCGATGAAACTTTCAAAACAAGGATTGAATCAACCAGCTGAAGATTCCAAAACTTTGTCTGAAGTCAAGTGATCAAGAAACAAATTTGTCAACAAATCTATCAACTCACCAACTCAAGTCTTCCTGGCGAAATTTCAGCAGAATTTTTTATGCTACGCGAAACACTTGATATGTACAGAGGGAGCACTGAAAATAAATTAACTATTTTGGTGACGGCTTGATTTAAATTTATTATTTAAATATGTTCTGAGCGATCTACGAACTTGATATTCGATTCGAATATTCCTCTGATCATTCTACTTCGAAATTTCGAACACTCGAAGTGAACCTCGCAAACTCGAGATATGACGTCACAAATCACATTTAAACAACTTGCGGCGAAGTCCTGATTCAATAAATTAATAAATTATAATCAGGACTTCGCCGCAAAATGCCTAATTGTGATTTGTGATGTCATATCTCGAGTTTGCGAATTAGGTTCACTTCGGGTGTTCGAAATTTCGAAGTAGAATGAAAAGAGGATTATTCGAACCGAATATCAAGTTCGTAAAACCCTCGGAACATTTTTAATCAAGCCGTCATGTAGAGGGTTAATATATTTTTACAGTGTTCCTTCTGTACCTTTCAAGTGTTTCGCCGAGCATAAAAACTTCTGCTGAAGACTTGAGTAGCTATCATCACCGCTAGATGGCATAGCCTACTAACGTGACGTGACCATAGATTTTCAGCACAGTGATTTAGACTTTAGAGGATTAGAGTAGACGTATACTCTACTGATTAGGATTAGAGAATATCCCTAGTTAGCACCATATATAAACCTCAGTATCTAGGCGCAAACACTACACCTGTACTTATGCTCCTACCTATATTGTTGTTATTCTGGATTTATGGCGTTTTCAACTTCTATGATCATGTAATCCAGGTCAATGCTTGGTAGGCCTACGCGTATCGATATTTCCAAATGATAGCTTCTGATCACCTTCAAAACCACAACGCTCCGCTCTCCTTCGATACTGACTGCCAAGCAACCTCATCTCTTGCAAAAGCGCCTCTCGTAGTTATCACAAGTGATATGGGCCGATACTGAGTGTGCCGGTAGCTGTCGCGGCCGAGCATAAGTTGACCTCATTTCCTAGCAAAGATGACAGTCGCGACTACTAATTAGGCGTTTAAATTGCTATGTATGCACTATATATCATCTTCGTAAATATCATGTAGGCACACTATAATCAAGAGTAGGTCCTGAATAGGCCTATTTATGACACTCGACATGATGAGCAATAAAGCGATACTCTAGGCTACGGATATAGGCTGGAGTTGTCGCAGAATTATGGGCGTATGCTTTAGGCCTAGTTTATTGTGTGTGGAAGCAGAATAGGTAGAATTTTCGCGCTTTCACTTTCGCTTCCAATTCCGCCTTCCGTTCTACATCTCTGGAGCAACGCAGATCAATATATTTACTTTAAACAAAGGTACAAAGGTCTCACGAAAACAGAGATTATCGTCTTTCAGTAAAAAGATCCCGACACTTTCATAGTGCGACTATACAATGTTAATCAGATAAACAATTAGTCGGATACAAAAATGCTGCCTGTTCCGATTTTTTTGTGGTGTCGGTTACGTACGGCTGCGACGACCTTATATATGTGACGCGGCGAAGCGGATTAGCTAGCCAGTAAGTAGTAGGCCCACATTCACACAGTGCAGTACATCAATTTAATACCTTTCGAGTAAAAAAGTTCTAAGTCTATATAATATATGTTCAAATTCTCAATAAATTAAGGCTAGACGCTAAATTTGTGATATCTATTGATCGTCCACCATCGGCTCCACTACACTCTTCAATTAGTCTATATGGTAACACAGTTGTGGAACACTCCAGAAAGAAAAAAATAACACCGCAACTAACTATTATCAAGAGTATACATAATATTCGCCATGATGCGCAATATATATATACTCTTGGATAGGGCTGACGTTGTCGCCAAATCGTGTACTAATAGCAAACAAATGGTTACATAAATACATGCAACCGGGAGATGCCGAAAATTTTCAATCCTTTTGATCAGACGTCACAGTGTAGCTCTCGACGCTGCAAGTGAAAGAGGATTAGGTGGTTGTTTACTTTCGATGTTTTCATAGGCTTATGGCGTATGAAATACATCCTAATATGTTCTACAGTCGTTCCTACGAATTTGGTATATTGCCTAAACAATAAACAATGCATATACCTACGGAATCTTCGGCATTTTACCCTGCTTAGAAGAATTGCGTCATTGAGACGAGGGTGGATAATATCACCAACGCAACAACACCACCTTGTCTTATTGCATCATCGCATGGTGCAGCTTAAAATACAATAAAAGGGTTTAATGAAAATTCATCTGCAACCAGCAGCCAAGACGTAATTAATTACAATGCTAATAGATGCGGACACTTTAGTAGTCAGACGTGCGACATTGAATTGTACAATTTACACACAGACCGGATTTGTGTTAAGATGACGGCTTTTACGGCAACTCCCCCCCATGGCCTACTTTAGGAGTAGACCATCATGTCCCCACCATGAATAATCTTAGTAATGACGTAATAATGCCAATCAAACGTCCAGGTTTCAGGTTCGTGATCAAATAAACAATATCTGCAGTATTATTATTATTATTATATAGAACATTTTCAGTGGCCCAGGTTTAATTTTTACTCGCTCAGCTACAGTTGGCATTTAGCGAATGATTACTGCTTCCGTTTCATGCGGAGGGGGAGGCTCTACAACTATATTGTATAACACCTAGACTAGGCTACAAAAATGCGTTACTAGTAGGACTCCATGTAGCATCCTCTTGACAAGTTGCTGTAAAGTTTTTGTCTCCACTAGCGCATGCGAAATTTCGCGTGCAATTATATCCACAGACTGCGTCGTTTTCAGCGACTCCTTCAGCTCCGAAATAAGTCAGGTCGCAGTCTAAATAACACACATTATGTAGATTCGGCCTTTATGGCTCCCTTATGCAATGGGGTCTGAAATTTGAAAAACGGGACCAGACCAGATGTCACAGACACGAGATTATACTGAACAGCAATTCGTACGTGTGTCGAGACGCGAAATACGCAGTCAAGTCTGTGGCCCGTACGGGACACGACCGGCGCGAAATGAATTTCAAAATAAAAACACATTTCGCGTACGGCGTTGTCGTTGGCCGATAACGCTGCGTCATTTACTGGAACGCACATCCACGTTCTTGATAAATGCCAGATGAGATAGCTACTGTATACAGAACATCAAAATTTCGTGTAAAAGCGCGGGCGTGGCGACACGTTATATGAAGGGAAAGCGTAAAAACTGGTACCCTATGAACAAAAACCTTCCGTGACGATCGAGATCAGTTTGATCTGCCCAATATTTTAAAATAAACCGAAACTTACAAAATACTGAAAGCGTAACAGCTGACGATGTACCACCAGCACCGCATCCTCCATCTACTACAGTGATTTCAGTATTATTATCAGTCGTGGTCAGGATAGATTCAGGAATGTTCACGGTGTATGTATGGCCGCCAGTAATAGCTACGAAACTGTTACGAAAATGGTTTTAGACAGGTTAACTTGTTCAAATGCAGTAATGCCACCATTACCTAGCTGTTACAGATTTAGTATTGAGAGTTTGAGTGAAGTCCGGCGGTGATGCATCTGCATCATACGTCCCCTTCCAGAATTCGGTCTGCAAATTAAAGATCAAACTTGGAATTGTATGAAATATCAATCGCGTAAAGAAGACTGACCGCAGGTTTAACGTCCAGCCTTAGTCGAGCCCCAATAAACCAAGTCTAAGGCGCTAAGTCTGTGGTGTGAATCTTATATAATAAGCCTACAGATTGGTCGCCCACCTTCCGCTCTACTATATTCTTCGATATGGAATTTCAGGGAATTTAAAATATGCCGTGTTTGGGATTTCAACCTTTGCAAATATAAGATTGAGTGACCCATAATCTATATTCTATGGACACCTCAAGCTACAGAGCGCGGGTATGGTTTTAATCTTTTACCCCCTCTGGCATTCGCCACAGAGAGATCCCGGACAGTGTTTCGGTGCCGGTCTCACTATTAGCTGCAAGGGTATGTATAGCGTAAAAGCTCGATAAAAAATAAATGTGGACATCGCAATTTGGATGGTCAAGCCCGAGTTTTATACGTCACAAAATCAAATGACTCTAAACCCTGCAGTATGTACGGAAAACTGTATCAGATTTTGTGACGTCTCTCAAATAAAAAATTACATTTCACCATAATGGCGTTCTCAATTTTTCAATATAGGCAGATATGAGTTTCACTTACATCGCCGGTCTTCCAAGTGAGTATATCATCGTTCGCCAAGTTATTATCAATAACAGACGCAGAAAACGTGGCCGGTGCTCCAACACTTCTGGTCATTGTAGTACCTGTCGGCGCTACCCAAGTCCAAGAGCAAGCTGAAGAGAAAGTATGGGGATTTGAAAATTGTTTATTGTTCATTTGTGCTGCCTAGAAAATTTTGACGCTAGCCGATAGCGGACGATCAGTTACGTACAATACAGACCAGTGGTTCTCAACCACCGGATCGGGGAACCGGCCCCGACCCATGAAAACATTTTACTGATTCGCGAGGCCTCTTATCGGCTAAACAGAAAGGACGCGTCTACCAGCGAGTCAGTTTTATTTCAGTTTTGTAATGTAACTGCAGGACCAAAGTAGAATGTCGTTCACGATCATTTTTCCATAGCATGTGGTATTAAGAAGCGTACAAACGCCGCGACACGCTGGGCCAAAGGCTACGCGAATATTGGGGCATTAATTAGCATTTCAGGAACGATGTGTTTCAACTCCGGTCCGCCGTAACAAATTGGTTGAGAACGACAGCGACAGAGAGTATCCATTCATCAATTTAACGCCGAGGTGTGATTGGGTAGGTGTAAACCTGTTTGAGTTTCAAAATGTGAGCATTCCCGGACTGGATTAATGGAATTATTATAGGGAACCAACTGTATATTCACTCTATTCTGCAGAATACCGAAATGCATCCCTTAGTGTTTGTATTGACTACCCTACCCGTTTGTTACCTCCTACACAGTGACTAAGTAAGTTGATTATCTTCACAATCTAGATGGTTATGATTTTTATTTCCGGACAAATTTTATCAATCCAGCACGGATGTCACAGACGTTTATACAATTGTACGCGATTAAAATTGACTTCACGCTGTAGGCCAAACCGAGTGGGCTATAGACCTGATATTAGAATACAATAAAGCATTAAGATGTGTAGGGTGGTGTAATTACGAAACTGAGATACTTCAAAATTTTAACATACAACACCGTTGAGCTTCAGCTGGCGTTGTTTCACTCCAGGATCCATCAGCTTGGCATGTGGCTGCGAACGAAAGAGCATTGTCGTTGGTACAGGTGAAGTCTTTCAAACAGTTGTAACCACAAACATCTGCATTGGCAGCAGTTCCAGGATTCGTAGCAGACGAGAACGCGTTCAGATCACAATCTGAAATAGAAATTTGTAAGTACCGTTTAATGCTAACGTGGAGACACGAGACAGTAAACACCCGTGGTAGCTTATAATGCCGTTGACGTAACCTAAGCGAGGCTTTATGGAACTTGAGACACATAAACACAACATTGAGAAAACGCTAACAGAAAGAACCCATAGAGTTAGGTACGGCCAGTGCAACGGCAACGCTCACAATACCGAGAAATAGAACAGTGTGAGAAAGGAAACCTCACACACGTGAAGTACTCTATCAATTAACTGGCACGGGTATAATGATTACAATTACTGTGCGTTACGCGGCATCGGAGAAACGTACAGAGCATAGACAGGGCGGTTACCAATAGTTCAGCCGTATATTGTATTTTAATAAAGTTACAGGCCTGCACATGTCTGTACGCGTAAAACTACGCTTACGTATTGACAACTGGACCTCAAGACCGTCGTAACATTCGAAAGCGGGAGCAATCATCATAAGCGCCCGGACGTAGTAATTGAACTGTATTTGCAACTTACATGATATAGCAAGAGTAGCAGCGGCTGATGTTCCACCACCATGACATCCTTGACTTACAACAGTAATCTCTTTGCCATTGTCAGCTGCTTCGAGGCCGGATGGAAATTCTAATGTGTAGGAATAGCCAGGAGCAGGATCCAAAGCCGCAAAACTGACGTAAGACAAACAATGAAATCATATGCGTGGATAAAATTTTCAATAGGATGCAAACGCCCTAATTTATACCTGGCTGTTAGAGATCTAGTATTAGTGATTGTAGAAAATGTTGTCCCGTCATATTCTAATACAAGAAGGTCAGTCTGAAAAATTGTGAAAAGGAGCGTATAACAATTACAGGACGAAAAGAGTCATTGACAATAGTAAACGCAAAACCCTTTTAACGATCTTACCGCACCAATTTTCCACGTGACCGTATCTCCGTTAACAGGAACATCACCAACTGACACGGTTAACGTAGCAGGAGCTCCAACACTTGCAGTTAAGGTAGTACCCGCACCCGCACCCGTACCGGCTGGCGCTGTCCAAGTCCAAGTACAAGCTGAGATCAAAATGCAACATATTGTTGTATAACGATGACTAATGGTCCTACCATATACTTGTAATATACACAACAATAGCAGGCTTCCGACATACGCTTAAATCTTACGAGTTGGCTCAGATATCTCCCAAGGAGAGCGAGCATAATTTGGACAAAGCATACAATATTTTCTACACAACAACTGAGAACCTTCATATGGTTTTCAAAAGTAATCTATAAAATCAATGTATTCTTATAATTATTATTATAAAAATTTTTAGTGGCGCTTATCACCGGACGGCGTTTTGCACCACGAACAGGACAAACAATGTAGCATCCAGCATGCTGTAGATTGTACAGCGGAGCTTTATTTCTTGAGTTTGCTATATAATATATTTACACTCGAGGAAATTTGGCTTCGCACGGTAAGCGAAACTGAGCGGGCTATATTACAGACTTGCAAATACAATCGAACATAAAAAGGATGTACACGATGGAACAATCAATAACTGAGATATGTTTCATAAGCTAAATTTAATATACCTATACACCGTTGAGCTTCAGCTGGCGTTGTGGCACTCCAGGTTGCATCAGCTTGGCATGTGGCTGCGAACGACAGAGCATTGTCGTTGGTACAGGTGAAGTCTTTCCACACAGGTACTGCCACAAGCAGTTTGATCGACAACAGTTCAGTATTCATGCCAGACGAGGCGCAGCTGGTCCACAAGCAGGAAATGTTGAAATTTGTAAGTACAGTTAGAGATAAACGCTAGTGGAGACGCCTGAGATAGTAGCACCCTTGGCACCTTCTATAGAATGCGATTTCTGGCACTTTCATCAATCTTCCACTCTACAACTTTGTACCTGGGCCAAGTGCATCAACGCTACGAATGTTGCCGGTGCCCCAACACTTAGAGTAGTAGCGCTACCACCGGTAGGCGTAGTCCAGGCCCATGTATTTTCGCATGCTGTAAATATATTCCTCCAGTTATAGCTTTTGGTAGTAAGCACTCTCTTTAAGAAGGCGAATTCACGCCATACTCTCAGTAGCAAAGTCTGAAATTAACCCCTTACCTTGTCCATGTGCATGTTTCGTTGCCGCAATCACAAGAATGAAAAGAGATAGAAGTGACATGACGGACCTTACGGGATAGCTTGCCTACTCCAAAGCTGTTAAAATAAAGTCACGGAGTGAAAATTGCGGGATAGGCCTATGTTATTGAGTACGAATTAATTCGATGTGTTACACATTCCGGTCAACAGAGCGATCCCTGTATAAGCCCACTGAGATCACACGTTTGGCGGTACCACCGGCTACCTCTGGTTTTGTATGCGAGAAAAAAAAAGCTTATTATATTTTTTCCCAAAATTCTACGTTTGTTTATGTCTTGTTATTGTTTTGCTTTTGGCGCAAACGATACCTCAAAGGAAGAGGACACCTAATAGGCTACAATAGCAGATGCTTGTACGCGATGAAAATTGACTTCGCGCTGTAGGCCAATCCGAGTGGGCTGTAGACCTATTGCTATAATACAACAAAGGGTGTGTAGGGTGGATTGTGGATTGTTGATCGTTGTAAAAGCATGTTCTTGCAGTCCTTCGTCATGGTGAAACAGCGTCATGACGCGGTTCCAAAAAATATCATCTTACGAATAATGGTGCGTATAACTTTCGTTTTAGGCCGTACTGCTTCATTTTATTTTGTTTGGGCAGAGATGGTAGCCTATACTCCGTTTTGCTTTGTTGTAGCAACACCCAGTGCCGTGGGAAGCCAGCCTAAACCCCCGACCGGTGGCACTGGCAACAACCAACACGCTGTAGATTCGTATCGTGGGTACGTTCCTTGCATTTTGATTCTGTGCATGCCACATTGTTACCGATTTGCGAAAGAGAAATAAAAATTGTAGCTTGGTAACTTGGCTTGCCACCTCTCTCGGCGTTTCCTTTTCTAACCCTACTACTCGTATGATGAGCTCTTGATATATACGCAACAATAGTTTGAATACACATTTCGATAGCATGGTGTTTTGAGTTTATGCATAAAATGCAACAAGAAAACACAAAAGGACAAAACAAATATTGTGTCGCGGGCAGTCCCGTCATGCAACGCTATGCAATTTTGAGTTTTGTAGCGATTACGGATGCGTTACTAAGTACATGAAGGAATGTTTGCAACCCTACACCGAATGAATACATTCTGGTCGTGAAGGGAACATCACGTTTAGGAAACAGTCGGATGGCAACCCAGCTGACGCGATACCATCGTCGCAACCTCGTAACCCGACTCCTGGGATTTATCCAAAATGAATTGTTTATTGAGTTGCCAACGAAGGATGCAAAAATGTCACAGCTAGTCCGTGAGAAAATGTAATCAAGGCGTCTTTTTCAATTGAGGACTAATATTATATCAAACGGCGCGAATCATTGACAATTGATTCAAACCTTTTGTTTACACAAAGGCAACCATTCAAACTCGTGAGAGGGAAACACTATCAAAAACTTAGCTTACAGACGTTCCATTGACTGTTCAGAAAAAACACCCACGTGAACACAACCCTACAATGCCTTAATTCCAGACGACACGTCATAACAAAGACAAACCGATCAATCTGTCGTCACCTATCTACTGTCACTGATATCAAAACGCCCAGCTACCTAATTACTTAAGCCGAGAAAAACTCCATCCGTTCGTCCATAGCTGCATGTTACAGTAGAAAAGTAGATTGCAAACAAACACGGAATTAAATATCACATTATCCTCAACTATAAGTTCAACACATAAGTTGTAGATTGCAGAACGGGGCCTAAACACCGTGAAGCATCAAGCGTAAATAAACAAAATACAACATGGCATTTTCCACATTCTCTTTCACTCCTTCAGCCTCGCTATCTACAACAGATCATCGTCATTTGTTAATTTAATTTTTTTGAAACAGTGGTTTTTAACTGAGGTAGAAAATTTAACCTACCCGGTTATGGGGGTGTCTTAACAAAAAAAAGATGATTAAAAAGTCTTCACGACAGCCCACCAAGATTACAAAGCAAATTAATTTATTTTTATTCACTGGGTGGAGCTATAGATCCCGATTCAAAATTTTCCCTCGAATGGATTCAAATCTTTGAGATTCGAATTGATTCCGTTCAGAATATTCGATTCAATGTGCCCAGCCTTAAGCAAAAGTATGAAATAAATTTCTATATTAATTCGGGAAGGATTAATTAATTTAAAAAAATGATCTCTATTACCTGACAACACGACCAGATCGAACTCTCCGTTTGATATCAATTCATTGTCGTATGTTGCGATGGCGTGAAAACATCCACAAAGAGGAATGAATAAGTCGACCACAAAACAATCGTGTGTTAATCTTAGATCAGTGCTCACAGGTACAGGTGTTCCTCCATCATCTTCAATCTGACAAAAGACATTAGTTGGTTGTGAAATTGCACTTATAATTTATAACGCGCAACAAAAGGATGTACAGTACAGTGTGCTTGTAATTGAAGCACACTGTACTGTCATCCTTTTATAATTATAATTATAATATTTATAATAATTATAATAATAATATTTATAATAATAATAATTAATATTTATTTATTTATATATATATTATTAGATCAAGATATATGCTGTATATTATTATTATTATTATTATTATTATCATTATTATTATATATATATTATTATTATATATTACTATTAGATTATTATTTATATATATATATATATATATATAATTTATTTATTTATTTATTTATCATGTATAATTTATAACGGCACAACAAAGGATGTACAGTACAGTGTGCTTGTGATTATAGACTCGTAGCAATTAGATTACAATATTGCATCCTGTCTACTCATAGGATGTAAACCTAGGCGGATATTTTCATTATTTCTCTGAGGTCCCCACACGATTGGAGAGAAAGTGACCAGCGCGAAGGATGATCGATCTTATGACTCATATTTGTAATAGACACACAGTTCGTTCCCCGCCTGCACCATTTTCGCTTCAAAGAATAGTATTTGCAATGCTCGACTTTGAACTTCCTGTTGCTGCGACGCCACGTCTGTCACGAATGCTGCAGCATCAGGATCAAAGGGCCTTGCGATTGCTAAGTTGTCCTGGTCAATCGAGGTCGCAGCCGTGGACGTGGGAAAGAATGGCGGCTTTCAGTTGGCACTTCGTGCAACACCAACGGAATATGCGAACACAGTCCAACGCGCCGAGAAAAATATTTGGGATCTGGCGTCTTGGCGAGCTTTCGCTATCTTGCAAAACCTTATCAGTGACTTCTCTGGGATTTTTACGTGGTCCAAAATTTATCGTTTGGGCGTTTATCATCAGTAATTCATCGTAGTCCAGTCTGCGTGTTAGTAAATGGTCCTCTGGGCCTACTACCTGAAACGAAGTTGCGTCAGAAAACCTAAATTATCACCCATACCATGAGCGAAAATTTGTCTTCCAGGTCCATCCGATGCATTCTGTTGGCACAAGGATTTCCGAATTCATCCCTGGGTTCGATAGTGATCATGTGAGGTCTGTTCTCTGTAATTGCTATCACCGACATCGAGTTAAGGGCCTTGATTAGTGTAGTCCGACTCGCAGCAGGCGGACCTAAGAAATGGAATTTTAATTATACTGTACTAGGGTATAATGTCAACTTGACGATTAACGGATATAATTATTATATTATTAATAATGCAACCAAGGTTGGAAATCTAATTGTAACTGAGGAACGCTTGAAGGCACCTGCAATGAAGGTCTTGAGGTATGGACTATTTGCAATGTGTCTTCCATCCTCAAACAATGATATTGTATATATCCAGCTGGCTCGCACCGTGAAAGAAACTTTAACTGCCTTGGCAACGGAATATATAGGACAGATAAGATCGGTTTTTCATCTCAACAGTAGAAAATCGGGTATGGAAAATGTGTCAGATATCATCCTGTCCGATATAGGATGATGCTACATTTGGACAGCATCCAAAGCAGAAACAGTATACGATAGGTTATCATAAATTTCTTTCATTATAGCATTTTGTCGCACATTCAGATAGCAAGATTAAAATATTAAGAGGATCAATTCAGTCTTACTGTTGATATTATTACCGTAGTCATCGCACCTCATCGGTTCTTCCCATCCCTATTCAACATCTAGGAGTCACACTACACCTGTACTTACGCTCCTACGTTGTTGTTATTCTGGATTTATGGCGTTTTCAACTTCTATGGTCATTTAATTCAGGTCAATGCTTGTAGGCCTACACGTATCGATATCTTCTATTGATAGCCCCGGATCACCTTCAAAACCACAACGCTCCCCCCTGCTCTCCTTCGATACTGACTGCCAAGCAACCTCACCTGTTGCAAAGGCGACTCCCGTAGTTTTTTTGTTGTTGTGGAATTTACGGCGTTTTTCACCTACTAAGGTCATTTACGCCATATCGATGCACATGGCATACGTGTCAATACTGCCGGCTTATTGCCCGGATCACTATTACAATCACGGATCTCCACTCTTCCCCGATGCCGACGGGTCTACCAGCCGGGCCAGTTTTGTTTTAGTTTAGTAATGTAACTGCATGACCAAAGTAGAATGTCGTCCACGATCATTTTGTCATAGCCTGTGGTATTAAGAATCGTGCAAACGCCGCGACACGCTGGGTCATAGGCTACGCGAATATCGGGGCATTAATTAGATTTCAGGAACGATGTATTTCAACTTCGGTCCGCCGTAACAAATTGGTTGAGAACGACAGCGACAGAGAGTATCCATTCATCAATTTAACGCCGAGGTCTGATTGAGTAGTTGTAGACGTTTGTGTGAGCATGTTCGGACTGGACTAATGGAACTATTGTAAGGAACCAATTGTATATTCACTCTATTCCGCAGAATACCGAAACGCATTCCTTAGTGTTTGTACTGACTATCCGTTTGTTACCCAATCGGCTAATAACAAGGCGATCACAATCAATGATTGAGATCGGCTTGCCTACACAATGACTAAGTAAGTTGATATCTTTACAATTTCGATTGTGATTTTTGTTTCCGGACAAATTTAATTAATCCAGCACCGATGTCAGACGTCACAGACGTTTGTACAATTGTACGCGATGAAAATTGACTTCGCGCTGTAAGCCAATCCGATTGGAATGTAGACCTGATACTATAATACAAAAAAGGGTGTAGGGTGTATTGTGTATTGTGGACCGTTGTAAAAGCATGTTCTTGGAGTCCTGTGTCATGGTGAAACAGCGTCATGACGCGGTTCCAAAAAATATCATCTTACGAATAACGGTGCGAGACGGCATGCAACCTTTCTGGTAACGAAATTCTATGATAAGTAGCCAGGGTCAGGCTGCGGCATTTCAAACGAGTTACAAAAGTATTCGTAGATTCACCGTTAGACGACCAGTCAATACGGGATTGGTGCAGACATGCGGCGATGACGCGTGACTTTCCTTAGGCCGTAATGCTTCATTTTAATTTTCATCGGCAGAGATGGTAGCCTATACTCCGTTTTGTTTTGTTGTGGCGACACCCAACTCGCAAAATGCTATAAATTATTTTCAACCAGGTCGCATTAAGTAGGAGCCAGGTCACCATCGCGTGGATCCCGGGGCACAGTGGTGTTCCTGGGAACGAGCTGGCGAACTCGCTAGCGAAGCAGGCGGCTACCGAATCACCCTTCCACACGGACCCTATTGAACCTACTAAGAGTGACGCCAGAAGTTTAATTCGAACTTATATAATCAATTCTCGGGACAAAGCCTACAAGTCCAGCACTGACCAGATATTGAATTGGGATCAGCGTAAACTTTTTACTATTCAGCTTGTTTGCAGGCACCAAAAGTCTGCTAATGTAAGCAAAGTCATTCACTACAAATCATTGACAAGTTCATCTGCGTCCACCGCTTCATCATTTGATGGTACTTCATAATTTAGCTGCGGTCGTGATCTTTTCGAACGATCAGACGGCTTGACTTTACACACCCGTTTAGACAACTTAGAAATAAAACTTGCATCAACTTCGCCTTCCTCAAATTGTGACGACTTTGAAGAAGGTGAATCGGATTTTACTCTTTTTTCATCCGCTGAAATATGAACTACATTCGCACCATCTTCTAATGAGCTGGGTGCTTCATTTTTTAGCATTGCAATTTCTTATTTTAAACTACAAATCTTATCTTTTTTTTCATTGAGAACCAATACAAATTTTGTAAACAATTCGCTTTCTAATTGGGTTTTCATATCGCTTAGACTCTGCAGTTTTTTAACGAGTTCATCGCTAAAAGCTTTAGTATCATCGAGTTCTTGTTTACATGTGAGTAAATTTTGATTCAAATCTGCAATTAGGATTACAGTACCCAATGCGAATTTCACACCTGACGCAGTCACTTTTTTCCATGACAATTCTTTCGGTTTGTTATCTTCCATTTTCAATTCAAGACTACATTCTTCTGTTTGCCCAGAAAATATCAACTTCAATATTTGTGAGTATTCTTCAACAGACTGATTGACGTCTGATGCACTTTGTTTAATATCCTTATGTTGCAACAGCCCCTGCCAAGTCTGGGAGCCACTGACCACAGTGAACAACCAGCTGCCTTCATCGTGGTTTGTTAACACAAACCTGGAACCGATACTTCTAAAATATTTCATTTCTATGCGATGAAACTTCTATAACAAGGATTGAATCTACCAGCTGAAGACTCCAAAACTTTGTCTGAAGCTAAGTGATCAAGAAACAAATTTGTCAACAAATCTATCAACTCAAGTCTTCCTGGCGAAATTTCAGCAGAATTTTTTATGCTAGGCGAAACACTTGATATGTACAGAGGGAGCACTGAAAATAAACCATTTTGGTGACGGCTTGATTTAAATTTATTATTTAAATATGTTCCGAGCGATCTACGAACTTGATAGTCGATTCGAATATTCCTCTGATCATTCTACTTCGAAATTTCGAACACTCGAAGTGAACCTGCAAACTCGAGATATGACGTCACAAATCACATTTAAACAACTTGCGGAGGAAGTCCTGATTCAATAAATTAATAAATTATAATCAGGACTTAAATAAACTAAAATCAGGACTTCGCCGCAAAATGCCTAATAGTGATTTGCGAATGTTCACTTCGGGTGTTCGAAATTTCGAAGTAGAATGAAAAGAGGACTATTCGAACCGAATATCAAGTTCGTAAAACCCTCGGAACATTTTAAATCAAGCCGTCATGTAGAGGGTTAATATATTTTTACAGTGTTCCTTCTGTACCTTTCAAGTGTTTCGCCGAGTATAAAAACTTCTGCTGAAGACTTGAGTAGCTATCACCACCGCTAGATGGCATAGCCTACTAACGTGACGTGACCATAGATTTTCAGCACAGTGATTTAGACTTTAGAGGATTAGAGTAGACGTATACTCTACTGATTAGGATTAGAGAATATCCCTAGTTAGCATCATATATAAACCTCAGTATCTAGGCGCAAACACTACACCTGTACTTACGCTCCTATATTGTTGTTATTCTGGATTTATGGCGTTTTCAACTTCTATGGTCATTTAATCCAGGTCAATGCTTGGGAGGCCTACGCGTATCGATATTTCCAATTGATAGCCCCGGATCACCTTCAAAACCACAACCCCCCGCTCTCCTTCGATACTGACTGCCAAGCAACCTCACCTCTGTCGCGGCCGAGCATAAGTTGACCTCATTTCCTAGCAAAGATGACAATCGCGACTACTAATTAGGCTTTTAAATTGCTATGTATGCACTGTATATCATCTTCGTAAATATCATGTAGGCACAGTTTAATCAAGAGTAGGTCATGAATAGGCCTATTTATTACACTCGACATGATGAGCAACAAAGCGATACTCTAGGCTAGGGATATAGGCTGGAGCATGGCCTATACTACATGTACATGTACATGTACATGTAGTAGGCCATGGCTGGAGTTGTCGCAGAATTCAGTAAAAAGATCCCGACACTTTCATAGTGCGACTATACAATGTTAATCAGATAAACAATTAGTCAGATACAAAAATGCGGCCTGTTCCGTTTTTTTTTGTGGTGTCGGTAACGTACGGCGGCTGCGACGGCCGTACATATGGGACGCGGCGAAGCGGATTAGCTATCCAGTAAGTAGTAGGCCACATTCACACAGTGCAGTACATCAATTTCATACCTTTCGAGTAAAAAAGTTCTAAGTCTACTTAATATATGTTTAAATTCTCAATAAATTAAGGCTGGACGCTAAATTTGTGGTGATCTTCTTTATAATATCTATTGATCGTCCACCATCGGCTCCACTACACTATTCAATATGTCTATATGGTAACACATTTGTGGAACACTCCAAAAAAAAACGTAAATAACTATTATCAAGAGTATACATAATATTCGCCATGATGCGCAATATATATATATACTCTTGGATAGGGCTGACGTTGTCGCCAAATCGTGTACTAATAGCAAACAAATGGTTACATAAATACATGCAACCGGGAGATGCCGAAAATTTTCAATCCTTTTGATCAGATGTCACAGTGTAGCTCTCGACGCTGCAAGTGAAAGAGGATTAGGTGGTTGTTACTTTCGATGTTTTCATAGGCTTATGGCGTATGAAATACAGCCTAATATGTTCTACAGTTGTTCCTACGAATTTGGTATATTGCCTGAACAATAAGCAATGCATATACCTACGGAATCATTTTACACTGCTTAGAAGAATTGCGTCATGGAAACAAGGGTGGATAATATCACCAACGCAACAACACCACCTTGCCTTATTGCATCATCGCATGGTGCAGCTTAAAATACAATAAAAGGGTTTAATGAAAATTCATCTGCAACCAGCAGCCAAGAGGTAATTAATTACAATGCTAATAGATGCTGACACTTTAGTAGTCAGACGTGCGACATTGAATTGTACAATTTACACACAGACCGGATTTGCGTTAAGATGACTGCTTTTACGGTAACTCCCCACCATGGCCTACTTTTGGAGTAGGCCATGAGTAGGCCATCATGTCCCGACCATGAATAATCTTAGTAATGACGTAATAATGCCAATCAAATGTCCAGGTTTCAGGTTCGTGATCAAATAAACAATTTCTGCAGTAGTATTTCTGTAACCTACCCAGGTTTAATTTTTATTCGCTCAGCTACAGTTGGCAGTTAGCGAATGATTACTGCTTTCGTTTTATGTGGAGGGGGAGGCTCTACAATTATATTGTATAACACCATGACTAGGCTACATAAATGCCTTACTAGTAGGACTCCATGTAGCATCCTCTTGACAAGTTGCTGTAAAGTTTTTGTCTCCACTAGCGCATGCGAAATTTCGCTCGCAATTATATCCACAGACTGTGTCGTTTTCAGCGACTCCTTCAGCTCCGAAATAAGTCAGGTCGCAGTCTAAATAACACACATTATGTAGACCCGGCCTTTATGGCTCCCTATGAACAACAGGTACCCTATGAACAAAAGCCTCCCGTGACGATCGAGATCAGTTTGATCTGCCCAATATTTTAAAATAAACCGAAACTTACAAAATACTGAAAGCGTAACAGCTGACGATGTACCACCCGCACCGCATCCTCCATCTACTACAGTGATTTCAGTATTATTATCAGTCGTGGTCAGGATAGATTCAGGAATGTTCACGGTGTATGTATGGCCGCCAGTAATAGCTACGAAACTGTTACGAAAATGGTTTTAGACAGGTTAACTTGTTCAAATGCAGTAATGCCACCATTACCTAGCTGTTACAGATTTAGTATTGAGAGTTTGAGTGAAGTCCGGCGGTGATGCATCTGCATCATACGTCCCCTTCCAGAATTCGGTCTGCAAATTAAAGATCAAACTTGGAATTGTATGAAATATCAATCGCGTAAAGAAGACTGACCGCAGGTTTAACGTCCAGCCTTAGTCGAGCCCCAATAAACCAAGTCTAAGGCGCTAAGTCTGTGGTGTGAATCTTATATAATAAGCCTACAGATTGGTCGCCCACCTTCCGCTCTACTATATTCTTCGATATGGAATTTCAGGGAATTTAAAATATGCCGTGTTTGGGATTTCAACCTTTGCAAATATAAGATTGAGTGACCCATAATCTATATTCTATGGACTCGTAAAGCTACAGAGCGCGGGTATGGTTTCAATCTTTTGCCCCCTCTGGCATTCGCCACAGAGAGATCCCGGACAGTGTTTCGGTGCCGGTCTCACTATTAGCTGCAAGGGTATGTTGCGTAAAAGCTCGACAAAAATAAATGTGGACATCGCAATTTGGATGGTCAAGCCCGAGTTTTATACGTCACAAAATCAAATGACTCTAAACCCTGCAGTATGTACGGAAAACTGTATCAGATTTTGTGACGTCTCTCAAATAAAAAATTACATTTCACCGTAATGGCGTTCTATATTTTTCAATATAGGCAGATATGAGTTTCACTTACATTTCCGGTCTTCCAAGTGAGTATATCATTGTCCGCCAAGTTATTATCAATAACAGACGCAGAAAACGTGGCCGGTGCTCCAACACTTCTGGTCATTGTAGTACCTGTCGGCGCTACCCAAGTCCAAGAGCAAGCTGAAGAGAAAGTATGGGGATTTGAAAATTGTTTATCGTTCATTGGTGCTGTCTATTCTTGACGCTAGCCGATAGCAGACGATCAGTTACGTACGATATACAGATCAGTGGTTCTCGCGAGGCCTCTTATCGGCTAAACAGAAAGGACATGTCTACCAGGCGGGCCAGTTTTGTTTTAGTTTTGTAATGTAACTGCAGGACCAAAGTAGAATGTCGTTCACGATCATTTTTCCATAGCATGTGGTATTATAAGAAGCGTACAAACGCCGCGATACGCTGGGTCATAGGCTACGCGAATATCGGGGCATTAATTAGCATTTCAGGAACGATGTGTTTCAACTCCGGTCCGCCGTAACAAATTGGTTGAGAACGACAGCGACAGAGAGTATCCATTCATCAATTTAACGCCGAGGTCTGATTGAGTAGGTGTAAACCTGTTTGAGTTTCAAAATGTGAGCGTTCTCGGACTGGATTAATAGAACTATTATAGGGAACCAACTGTATATTCACTCTATTCTGCAGAATACCGAAATGCATCCCTTAGATAGTGTTTGTATTGACTACCCTATATACCCGTTTGTTACCTCCTACACAGTGACTAAGTAAGTTGATTTCTTTACAATCTAGGTGATTGTGATTTTTATTTCCGGATAAATTTTATCAATCCAGCACGGATGTCACAGACTTTTGTACAATTGTACGCGATTAAAATTGACTTCACGCTGTAGGCCAAACCGAGTGGGCTATAGACCTGATATTAGAATACAATAAAGCATTAAGATGTGTAGGGTGGTGTAATTACGAAACTGAGATACTTCAAAAATTTAACATACAACACCGTTGAGCTTCAGCTGGCGTTGTTTCACTCCAGGATCCATCAGCTTGGCATGTGGCCTGGAACGAAAGAGCATTGTCGTTGGTACAGGTGAAGTCTTTCACACAGTTGTAACCACAATCAGCTTGATCGGCAGCAGTTCCAGGATTCGTAGCAGACGAGAACGCGTTCAGATCACAATCTGAAATAGAAATTTGTAGGTACCGTTTAGAGTACAGCGCTAACGTTGAGATATTAGACAGTAAGCACCCGTGGTAGCTTATAATGCCGTTGACGTAACCTAAGCGAGACTTTATTGAACTTGAGACACATAAACACAACATTGAGAAAAAGCTAACAGAAAGAACCCATAGAGTTAGGTACGGTCAGTGCAACGGCAACGCTCACAATACCGAGAAATAGAACAGTGCGAGAAAGGAAACATCCCACACGTGAAGTACTCAATCAATTAATTGGCACGGGTATAGTGATAAGTAATAACTCAAGTCGCAGTCTACAGCATGAAAGGAAGGTCTAAGAAAACGACCATAGTAGTCTACAATATGTTATTGTTATGTTATATTACACATAACGAAAAACAATGTCGCCGGCAACGTCGAATATGTCTGTATATAGGCAATACACGCTCTTTTAGCCATGCTGACCAACGGCAGATTTCAACGTGCGTATCATCGAAGCGACAAACCAAACTATGGGCAAGCCTCGGCAACTTTTGCAAGATAAGTATAGCAGTCAGGCTGTCAAGTAGTTTAGCCGATGGCGGACGATCAATAGATATTGTAAAGAAGATCACCACAGATTTAGCGTCCAGCCTCAGTTTATTGAGAATTAAAACATTCACTAGCTTTCGGAGCTCCGCTCCTTCATCAGATGAAGATGGTGATCTTCTTTACAATATCTTGTGGTTGAAAGACTTGTGATGACCATATGAATAAGCTATGACTTACTTCTAACAATAAGCGTTATAGCGGGGGTAATGGTTCCACCACTGGCGCATCCTTGACTTGTAACGGTAATAGTAGCACCATCATCATCTACCGTAACGCCTCCAGACGGGAAGGTCAGTGAATACTCATTCTGGCCTGTAGCAGCATTCGGCGTACGGCTGAAAAAGCGCGCCACTATTTGGTCATACAGCTCACGAAGCAACGAATACGAAATGAAGTAGGGCCTATATGTTACTTTGTGACAAAACCTCTGGCATTCGTTACTGAAGTAAAGCTGTCGGTTGCATGAACATATTCCTCCACGGACAGTTCCGTCTAGAACAAACAGACGAGATTGTATGAGGAACTGTATAGGCTATACATGAGAAAAAGCGATAACTTAACGAAGGGTCTTACCACCGCGCCATTTTTCCAAGTAATCGTATCTTCATTATTCAAAACATCATTAACAGTTGCAGCGACTGTAGCTGGAGCTCCAGGACTTTTTGTTATAGTAGTGGTGCCATCGGACGGTTGGGTCCAAGTCCAAGTACACGCTGAAATATGTAGCCTATATGTTATAATAGTCTTGAACGCAGCTTACATACGGGCCTAAGCCATTTTCAGAGAAAGAGAAACTATATTTCGGCAACATTTTCATACACCGGAATGAGTATTCTTGCATAGAAAACGAGTTTATGCGCATGTTCGAGTGTTGTTAATGGAGTCCCGTCCGTCAATCAGTAACGGAAGAAGGACCTGATAAATAACCAGCGCAGCCGTTGAAAACGGTGCATTGCCTCCATCATCAGTGAGGCCGCCACAAAAATCTCACCTTCCGCGAGTTCTGCGGTGCTATACGAGGACAGGGCTACGCCCAATTTCACGAGCTAGACCGTACACTACAGCGATTTCCTAAAATACAAGCCGGAATCTCTCAGGGGCGTAACAACTTAGTGGCAGATTTCAGCCCTTAGATCAATGCCCATTTCCGCAGCTTTAATAAGGCTTATGCGAGCTTGGCTGTCGAGTGACCGACGTCACCGCTATTCCACTTAATACATTTCATTACTCACTTTGTCCATTCGTTCGGTGGATGATTCCGAAAATAAAAAGGAACAAAGTCAGACGTAACATCAGTAATCTTGATCTATTACTAACAACTTGAAAAGCTGAGAAAAGAATAAATTCCAAATTTGCCCTCTCTGAGGCACGCCTGGACGCTATGGTCTCTGTCGCTGGTAACGTCACGCATAGATCAAAATCAAAATATTTTCATAGTATTCATACCCTGTTTGAAGAGATTTAAATGCTTGGCGGATACCCTTGGTAGCTCGAACCACTACCCGGCAAATAACGATCGTAAACATTTCTCACCGCGTACCAACGACTAACGAGATAAAAGGTCTTTTGTATACGACCGGGAAGAGAAGCGTCGTACGCCGAATTGTAGGCCTACCATAGAGATAGCTTAATGGTCTTTCTGCAACATTTAGATTCAGTAAAGTTGGGTTATTGAATATGCAAAGAAAGTACCTACGATTGGAATCTATTGTATGTTGCCACCGGCAGACACACTGAGTAGCGCCTACCACTTCCTGAATGACGATTGTAGACCTAGGCATATAAATTAGGTCTAACAAATACAGTAGCCTATATATAGCCTAAACGAAACCTGAACAACAAGACCATATATATATTCATATTTATCTGTGTGCGAGGTGAAGCCTAAAGGAAGGTGCTGAGTAGCATATAAGCACTGGGTCTGCACTTTGATCGACTAAATCGATCAAATATGTATGGGCGCTTGCGCTAACTCTGAGACGTATAGGCCTCAAGTGCTATATACTGTATATTGAATTTATGGCATTTTCAACTAGGCCTTCTATAGGGGTCATGTAGGCTACTCCAGATCAATGTTTGGATATAGCAGGCCTACGCGTGTCGATATTTTTGGTTTACAGTCGGGATCTCTACCACAACTCTCCGCACTCCCTCAGTACCAACTTGGAGAGGCTTGACTCGGCCGGCCATCAAACCTGGGACCGCCTGATCAAAAGGTGGATAGTCAAAGAACTCCGCCAACTGAGCGTTGGGGAAGGGAATGTACGAAAACGTTGCGGAACGGCCGTGCGCAGAAAATTCTAGGCGCCGTTCATCTAAATTGGCATGGAGTAGGCCTATCTATCACTATGATTGATAATTAGTCTAGAACCAGTTATAAAAGACTAACCGTATACTCTTTTAGCATCGCCGATACTTATAAGGCTGCGACTAACGTTATAAACAACCGTTTCGCATCTCTGCCGGGGTCGATACCCCTTATAGGCTACTGACTTCCTCACTGGACTGACAGCCGATACCGATAGATCGCAATAATATCAATAACGGCCTCGATAATCGGTCAACCCCTACATTGTTTTTCATTTTCTTAGGCACATGGGCTAGTCTATTCTGTCTCAAGTTGGCAACACATGATAATAGAGATTCCTATCACGATGTGGGAACTTTCCTGTGCATGCTACGTATCAATTAGTAAAAAAATTTATTAATCAAATCCATCATCTCTAGTTACATGCATGCTTTAAATAAGACGCTGTGTGTAAATTTTCATTACATTTTGGACGTAACAAATAGGAACGGTAGTATGAGCGCTAACTGATTTCGCTACGTTTTCACTGATGAGCGAGGAAACGATAACGAAGCAGATATAGTCATGTTATACTAGACCGAACGAGGCCAAGAGCCCAAGGCATCAAGGTAAATAAACACAAATAGACATTAACAGTGGTCAAAGCATACACCCGAAACCAGTTTGAAAAATAAAAAAATACTCATTAGCAAGCATGAAATCTGTTTAAAAAGGCAAACAGTGGACACTAACTTTCAATTGATCAACTCAGCAACTGCATCGCGAAAACAAGTCGGAATTATATACTTATATATACAGAATATATCCAGAAGAACTATTATGGTCAAGAAGAGTGGCAAAATACAAAAAAGGCTATAAATTCTCAAGGGAATCTTCTGAGTCAAGTAGGCCTACATTAACCAGGTCACCTTCGGCTTACATCCCCGTAGCGTCAAAGCGAAATCCGCATGACGATCAATCAGCTGATGTTGTGACAGATTATCTTCCCGCCACAATAACCCTACGGACTTGCGCAAAATCGGCATGCGACCGATATTGATTTTTCAAATCCGATACAATTGTCATCGCTTGACTGATGGTTGGCTCTGATATATCAACCTATTTACTTGGCGATATTGATTATAGTCAAAATATGATCTGCTTGAATCTTGCGCTCTGCCGATAAAATCGGTCGAACTGTATTTGCGATTTAGTGCATGGGTAAGTAAGGCAATTGTAAACGCTATTTAGAGTATCTTACGCATTGTATAATAAGGCCCGGAACTGAGCCAACAACTATTTGCTGACCTCATTGCATATTAGGTTGCAAGTTCATAATACGAGTAGAACAAAGTGTATATTCGTTATATCTGGGTAATTTACCGGCGTTGGAAATTTCGATACGTGTTATCAGATCAAATATTTTCAGGCTGTTCGTCTCCCACAGTAGCCTTCATCGTTACGCTGTATAAAGACATAAAATAACAAAGTTCGGGACACATTCAACAATGAAGTATATCCATCAGCAAATATTACGGCACACGAGACTCAAGTCGAAGCTCCTCTACAGACACTCAGCAGAGGCTACGCGGGATGCCGCCGTAAATATTCATGCTTTACAAGCAGGCATTTTTCATATTCACATATGTATAATTATATCTCATCTTGACCAGACAATAAAATATTTTGGTATGGACTATAGGTGACGACAGTGGCTGCAAGGGTCACGCAGTCTGCCGCCTGAGAGAGACAGAGCGCAATAGCAACGTTGGAAGAGGTGAGAAGCATTCAACAACATTGAAATCACATCACTTAGCAGTAGGCCAGAAACTTAACTTACTTCCCACCGTTGCCACCTTCAGCAGTCCTGAAACAATTTACCCAAATTACGTCAAGTATTATTACATAATACAGCTCGTTAACTACAAAGACACGGACAATACGCGACTACACTTTCGGTCACTAGACGATTGCTAACCATCTATGCGTCACACTTAACAACTAATTGCAGTGATTGAGTTTAAAAGTATGGATTGAATTAGCATTCACGAATATATTCCACAGAAAGACTAAGATGTAAATGGCGTCATTTCAGCGCTTCGGTCAAGTAAACTGACAGCGGCACGGCTCAATCAGGGTCACTTAGACGGTGATCAGCCGCGGCGATTGCTCAGGTTCCATGCTTTGAAATCGTCCAAAAATCACAATAGTCAACGAACTTCGATGGTATTTTGTAATCGATCGATTAAGTCACCACAGATTTAACGTCCAATCCATTTTATTGGAATATAATTCACAAGCTTACGGAGCTCCACTCCTTAATACAACCAAATACCCCCCACTGTTATTCTGAGGACATAACAATGCAAAACCTACCCAATTTTATTTTGTGAAAAATACTTGCAATGACTGTAACAAAAATGGAGAACCATAAGATATTACAACATAGGCCTACTATCTGATGAAGGTCTTTTGGCAATTTTGTAGTCAGATGGCTACATTATATCGAAACCCATGTTACGTTGACTATTGTTATCTTTCTAATACCGATGTCAGACTAGCTCATAAGAGCCCGCTACTGTGGTTGCGGGTGCAATCTATTTCCGTTTCTTGGATTAACATGCTTGGGAGATCGTACTGCAAACTTGGCAGTCAAAGTTGACAGCCACGACATGACTATTAGATGACATAAATCTGAACAAGTGCAAGGCTTTAAATTTAAAGACCATGGAGCTTGGCATAACCAACATGGAAATTATAGTCACAGATATGATTTTTTGATGAGAATTGCAAAATTTGTACGTCCACAAAACTCAGAGAGAAAAACGATTCCTACCTGTATATCGTTGCTAAAAAAAAAAAAAAAAAGAAATCAATGGCAATACAAGAAACGAGTACAATCAAAATCAACTAACCTATTAAAATAATGGTGGCAGATAAAGTAAGTATTGATCCGATGGTCAGTGTAGCCGTGGTTGATATATTATCTTCAGTTTCTGTTAAACAACCAATCATCAGTCTCTATATCCATAACAACTGGACAATAATTACCGGAAAAAATAATCAGGATCCAATCAGCTAGAGCAACTGCTGTCAATATTCCCATAATTATAACCAATAGCTTTCCTACAAATAAAAAGTTTCAATTGATGTTAGAGCGCAAATGACAAATCATTTTACATGGTTACCTGTCTCGAAATCACGGCATCCTGATTTGCAAAGATATCCCAAATATGCCCACACAAGTATAATTTCAAAAGTGGCTACTCCTGCCAATACGATAGAGGAATTTTTCATGACGCGCGAGTCACCACAGTTTTCACCTGAAATCCAGCAAGTTGTTTAAATGAATGTCACCAGATGTAATATATATATGAAGAAAATCGTATAGACCCTTCCACACACCTCCAGATTCCACTCAGTCATTTAAGCCTGCGTCTGAGTAGCTGGACGAAGCTAACTACATTGTTGCAGGATCATATCACTTGACCTGTCAGCTAATTTCTGAAGACCGCGCGTACTACATAGGCCTGGTCAATTCTTGGCAACCTCCTATGAAGTGACAGCTGTCACGTTTGTAGTAAAAGTGTCCTGACTCTCGTTGGCTTGTTAGAGGGAATAAACGAACCTCCGGGTTGCATGGTTTGAGTGTTAAGACAAAAAATTGCAATGAAACGCATCTACTCTGGTCATGCAAATCGACGTGGTATCAAATAATTCCGCAAATTTCTTGATTCTGATTAAGAAATGGGAGGAATATTGCAATCCGAGTCAGTGTGATTAAACATGCACTACACACATGCACATGCACTGAACACTTCTAGCAGGCTCATGACAAAACATATCAAAATAGTTACTAAGTAGAGACATAGCCTACTCTAGGTAAACTAAAGTAGGCCATGGTAGAGATGTGAATAGGTGACGCATGGGTCAATAAAATGGGCTCATACCGGTACTTCAGATCAACATTGTCATACGGCATGCTAGATATGAAATTTGACCTTCTGTCATGGGTATGCTTTGGGTCTTGACTTTCGGGTTTTGTACATATCAATCGCAAGAACGCAATTTTAATGGCAATTTCTTTTCCCCAATGAGGAATCAGAACCTTCCACTAGGGGCAGAAAGTGCGCACCTAACTACTTTCATTTTGATTTAGTTGCCGTTTTGTTCTGGTGTAGATACGCAATAATGAAAATGTTGGATGAGCACTTAGTTGCCACTAGTAACGAGGCAAATACGACGGGTATCCTTATTTTATGCTCCCCGACTACTCCAACGACGTCACACGCTATTTCGACTATACCCACTTCTGTATTTTCAGAAAGATTTTCAGGGTGCCACTAAACAACAGACCAAATTGACAACGGAATTTCGGGTAATTATACCATTTATGGTGACCAGAACGAAGTCTAACAATCATACAGCATTTATGGTGAACAGTATTCCTCGTGAGCAATGTTCCCCATGTGCACACTATTGCTCGTGAGCAGTGTTCCCCATGAGCACGTTATTTCTCGTGAGCAATGTTCCCCATGTGCATGAGCTCTTGAGCAGTGTTCCCTATGTACACACTATCTCATTAGTAGTGTTCCCCACGTGCAAACTATTCCTCGTGAGCAGTGTTCCCCATGTCTACACTATCTCATGAGCCCTCGTGAACAGTGTTCCCCACGTGCAGGTTCGTCCCCATGAGTACACTATCCCTCTTGAGCAATGTTGCCCATGAGCAAACTATTTCTAGTGGTTCCTCGTGAGCAGTGTTCCCCATGTACACACTATCCCGATGACGTCACACGCAGGCGGGTTGGCTGGGGTCTGGCCAGCCCGTTCAAAGCGAAGCGCACTCGGTCCTACTTTAGTATCGCAAACTCAGTCGTCAATTTGGTCTGCCGCTTAGTGGCACCCTGAAAATACAGTATTTGGTATAGTCGGAATCGTCATAATAACGTTTGACGTCATCCGAATAGTCGGTCTAGTACTCTAGTTGGTATAGTCGGTGAATACAAAATAGAGACACCCAGTGTGATGATGCCTCATATTTATCACCACATAAGAAATGTGACGAATAGAATCGAAGATTCGACATAGCACAGTACAAGAATAGACCAGACAGTAAAATATTACATCCCTGGTTAACAGCGTCCAGGGATCTCATTCCGTGCCACTTGCAAACTGCAATAGGACAAGTATTTGAATAATAGTGCTCGGTGAAAGTGCTGCAGTATCACATGCAAATTTACATTATATACCTTCACATCTGCACAGTGGCCGAGTATAGTTGAAGACATTCTCTCCAATGCAATGTACAGCTGGTAATGAGCATAGGCCACTACATCCCTCACAGGTGTAATCTAATGTGTCATTACAAGCTACTACATTTATACCTTCATGGCTGCATGACCCATTACATATTGCTTGTATCGATGAAATGTTACACATCTCTGTCGTAAGAAAGAAAATTTTCAAAAATACTTCAAAGGATGATCAAATCGAATCGTTTGTGATTCCGAATACGATAGGAATAATTTTCTAGAATCAAATCGAATCGCCGAGTTACCGCCTCTCCAGTTCTACCCATTTACAGGTCATGCATAATGTTATCATGATACATGATGTTGTCATTATTTGTAAAAATGATGAAATATCAACCACTGAGGCATATGACTTGGCTCTCGGTGTTCCCCTGATTGTGGGTCTGTGGGTGGAGCCTAAAAATTAGCTGAACAATGAAAAATCACTAGGTGGCACTATATATCCCGATTTGAGATTGTCTTTGAATTAATTCGAATAATTTGTGATTCGATTTCATACGGAGTGTTCAATTCGATGTCCCATCCCTAATTACTTCATTGGATCACTGCATAAGGACCATTAGACCTACCTGAACAAGATGTGGCACCCTGTGTCGTATTGGCCTTACACAGTGGTGATGAATAACTCAAAGTGTTTGCTTCAATGCATTTGATTGGATGAGAAGTGGCTGGCTCTGCACCACCAGTGCAATTATATGACAATGTTTCATTGCACTCTAAACTGTCGATAGCACCATGTTCGCAAAAATCATCGCAAATAGATTGAACAGTCGATGAATCACAGCCTCCTAAAACAGAATCTTCGTAGCAATATATGAGGCTTGAGATATAAATTTATGGTCTAACCTGTACAAGTGGATGTTTCAGGTGTACTGGTTACAGGCAATTGACAAAGTTGTGTTGAATAGTTGAAATTATTTGTTCCTACACATTTAATAGGTTGAGATGTGGCGAATACTGCCCCGCCCGTGCAATTATATGATAAAGTCTCATTGCATCCCACAGTAGATAAATTGCCATGATAGCAATTTTGACCACAAATAGTTTGAATAGATGTCAAGTTGCACGTCTCTGTAACCATAATGAAAGAAAGCATTTCAAAAAAAATTAAGATGGCGAACTGGTCGGCAGAAGCATAAATTTACAGTTTGAGAGCCACCTGTGTCTGTGTGTACCACTTGACTGGGTGTATGCAACATTTTTGGTGGCACTAGACTAATTGAATTTCATTGACCGGCTGACGTCAGGTAATTGAAGAATATAATGAAGCCAATGAGGGATGATCAATAGACGTCGTAGAGAAATTAACAATAGATTTAACGCCAAGCTTCATCGTCTGTGGTGAATTTTGAATAGATTCCTTCAGTAACCAGCAATCCGATGATACCGTTTGAAAAATGAAAATCAAAACAACTACGGTACTAAAGTTGTTACGGTACTTTGCATCATTGTATGACAAGACAGAAAAGCAAACAAAATCTGACACCGTAATAACAAAAACGGTAAGAGAACAAATCATCTAGACGTTGGCATTTTAAATACCTAGATTGTGTATTCAAAATGTACGTATAGATATTCACTGTAATGAAAACAGTTATTGTGTGAGCATCTGAGCATAAGTAACTATCCAAACAATGTTAATCCACTAGCACAACAAAAAATAGGAAAACTTTGGAAAATTCAGATATGTAATACTACGATTAGTTATATCGTAAGAAAGATTCACCACAGATTTAACATCCAGTCTTAGGTTATTGAGAATTATAACATTCACAAGCATGTGGAACTCTACTCCTTCATCAGACTTTTAACCTACATGCAAGCATAGGAATGAGACTCCAATTTACCTTGACAAGAGTCTGTGTCGGTTAAATTGCAGAGAGGACCCGAGTAGTTGAACGATCCTGATGCGTTACATATAACTGGCAATGAGGTGGTGTCACTTGCACCGTTCACACAATCGTACAGAAGACGGTCGCCACAGGAAATCCCAGAGGTATTTTGATATTGACAATTTTGCCCACAAATTTCAGAAACGGCAGCATGGCTACACATATCTGTCATGAGTGAAAAAATAATAGATGATGAGTGAAATGACACTCGGTACCATACTCAATGAGTATTAGTAATGTCATAGATGTATTCTTTAACGCCAGAAGGCAATAATAACAGAGGCGAAATGCATTCCGGTCAATTTTTGTAGAGTAAAATTAATCTCACCCACTCATTTTAGCTTCACGCTAAATTTCTGATTTACAACCGTGATTCACGGTTGGTGAGTTTCTGTGATATTTGCTTGCAAGGCATATCACGTACCAGATACAGTACTTAACCAAAACAGCCACGCTTCATCATGCATGATACATTCATACCAGCATTAATATTCGTCATTTTAGATAACTAGGCCTACAGGAACTTGATATCGTTATATAGAGCCGTGTGCAAATGCTTGAGATATAATCGAATATCATTTACAAGTTTGTTCCAATGGGAGACATTAAGAAAAAATTGGATATCTTAAATTTACAACATTGATGTTAAATAATGGGCTCCGAGGGTAGGTGACTACTGTAGGTGGGTTGACCATAAAGAAAGCAATCCTAATTTTTCATTCACAAAGCTGCAATGCCAGCCGAGTTTTGAAGTTGTATGAAAAATATTTTTACATACATTGGGTTGGATATTAAATTTGTGAGAACACAACACTTAATTTAATTGATTGTTCGCTATCAGAATCAGGTTTAGCCTATGAGTCATCAATATAAAATCGCCAAAAAAATCATAAATATTGTTACCTTTTGAACATTGATGTTCGTCGATCGATATCCATGTTCCATTAGCAGCACATTCAAGATCAAAAGTCGTCCGTTCGCATACACGTTGCGAGTCACACAGGAAAGATTGAACTCCACACAGAAATGTATCATTGACAGGAGTTGCAAAAGTCACTTCAGAGATGTTACATGCTATAGCAGTTCAAAATAAATATTAGTACCGGTACCCTTCCTTACCCTATCGGAAATACCATCAACAAGGTTGACCGAGCTACTACAACAGATGATGAGTCGTGTGGTTGGGAAATGCAAAGTTAGCTTAGCTCGAAATCTCGTCCTCTAGCATTTCATATTAATAGAAAGAAGTAGACACCGCATTTTGTTTATTGTATAACTTTATTCACAAATTTTCAGAGCTCTGGTCCTTCTACATACAGCCGTCATCTCTGCATAAAGCAAAGTTTCAATTGACGTAGTGGCATTTGAATAAGCAAATCTACATTAATACAGATGGATATATAATTTTCATAGACAAATTCTACTGGTAGACCTACCTGCATGACAAGGAATAGTACTCATGGTGTAATTCCAAAGCAGACCAGTCTGACATTTTGCAACGAAGCTTTCCACTCCAGTGGAACACACACAGTTAAATTTCTTCTCCTGGTTCATCCCAACTTGTACACTAATTGCTTCAATTGCTGATGGAAGAAAATCAGCAGCACGGCAAACTAAAAATTAAATTTAATTAGGAAAGGATCGAAATTGTAAATTCTCCACCCATGAAGTTTTCCAATTGTGCATAAATTAAACACAAAAAATAGAAATGAATCCTGATTGACAAAAAATTTCATGCAATGATATTTTGGTTATCTGGGTTGCACATGAATTGCATAAACATTTGTTGATGTGTACTTTCCTACAAATGCACTATGGCACACACTAATCAGCCGATGTAAACAAGTTCCACTAAGTACAAGCTACAACATTGTATCGACTCCATCATCAAGTGCAAGGCTTTTCTAGAAAATGAATTATGAATCTACATAACAAATCATACTAAATGAAAGCTTAAAGCCTCTATTCACCAATATAGCTAACGATGGGCGTCAAACGCAATAATCACGTGTCAGTACTCAGTATGAATCTCATCACATAGGCTACGAAGTGAAACTGCAAGAACAAGTTACTGAACTTGGACCAGCAACATCTCTACCACTACAAATGCTATTTTTTCTTCTACATGCAACAAAAATGACAGGCAGAACTGGACTGCTTCCCAAAATGACAATGGCAATGATACACTAGTAGGGTGACTACTGACTAGTACCTAAGGTACAACCTCCTACACCCTACAGTGTCATAAACTGTCACACTTTTACTGCTTTTCCTGACATTGCAACGGTTTCTATATTTCCAAAGACCTGGTAGTTCTGGCTTTGCAGGTTGATGTATCCTGTCCATTTCGACTAAATGCCTGATTTTCTCCAAACTAATCAGATAACTCTAGAAAGATAGTCAAAATAATTTTAAGATTAAGTTTCATTCGGGCCATCTCCATTGTGGCTAATGATAGAGATGCAGATGTGCGCTTTGCACAAGCAGTAACTCTATAAGTCTAGAATACTGGATTTTAAGTCTTAATCCCAACCTATCATCTAAGGCAACCATCAATTTATACTTAATAATAAATTCAAAATACATTTGCATCTATCTTGAGAGATTGGTGTAGATTCACTCCATGTTGCATCAACCTGACATGTAGCTTCAAATGACAACGTTGGATCACTGATGCAAGTGAATTGACGCGTGCAGTTGTACCCACAGTCGGTTGTGACGACAGCATTGGCTTCAGATGAGAAAGCATTTAAATCACAATCTAAATCAACAGGATTCATTAGTACACGGACACATTTGAAGAATAGACATTCGAGTCTCACATGCTACTGAAAGACGAACGCTTGGGGAGGTTGCACCACCAATACATCCTTGACTCGTAACAGTATATTCAGTGTTATTGTTTGCTGAAGTCACACCTGCCACTGTCGGAAAGTTCATAGTGTACACATGACCTACGCCACTTGCCCGGTCTTCAAAGCTGTCAATAGAAGATTGTCAGGGCAGCAGTGGTGTGATGCTGGATTTGAATACGGCCTTTTGGATTTGGCGAGCATTGCTTGTGACCGTTGCGCCACCAATCCAACAGCCACACAGAGACACAGGATACTACCTCTGCCTAAGTAAAGACGCAGCAGAAAAACCAAAGAGGCCGGGTGATTGATATAACATTTTAAAATTCAACTAGTCTGATCACACGGTGCATCTCTAGTAGTAATAATGGAAAATACTATAATAGATTTAACTTAAGTAATAGGTAGATAGGATATTTGGTATCGTTCGCTGTCATACCTGGTAGTTACTCCTCGAGGGTCTACTATAAGTGCAGTGAAGGTGTCACTTGCTAGAGAATACTCTTCAATAGAAAGATCCGCCTGTAAACAAAGCCGTTCAAGATTGTGTTGTCAACCTGCTATGACTGAAATCGCTTTACTACTCACAATGCCGGTTTTCCATGTTAAATAAGCTTCGTTTGGCAACACATCATTAACAGAAGCGATGAACGTAGCTACAGATCCAACACTTCTTGTTAACGTAGCGCCAGAACCGGACGGCTGCAACCAAGTCCAGGTACATTCTACAAAATTAACAGAATAATTACCACCTCACAAGTAGTAGACCTATACAAAACATTCCAATAGTGAGACACTGGACAACAACAAAACATTGACCGTAAAATATGACAAGCAAATATTTCAATTGACGAATATGGGTTAACAGTAAAGAAAGGACAACAGCTTTATAGGACAATATATTTTTTACTTGGTGCATAAAAAGTGAGAAGTTAATAAATCTGCAAATGCACGCCCATTATATAAATGACTTAGACCTACCTTGTCCATGTACTTGATTCACAGTCGCCACAATTATGAAAATGAGAATGTCACTCGTACACATTTGTAATATATCCTAAGATGGGGTCCGATACCCCTAAGATGTATAAGCTAATTATAGAACACTAACAGTAATTCTTCGGCTACGATAATCAAAAGAGGTGCACATGATTTCTCCATCTCACGGATAATCATGTTGTGAGCGAACAAAGCTATCAAAACGTCTCCTCAGCTCTGTAAGTTACCGGTTAACATGTGAATAAATAGGCGATAACTACAGCACAGCTAGGCCTATACCATCATTATCTCCTCATTCATTTACGCCGCCGCACTGCTCAGGGGACAGACTTTTTGATCGTCTGCTCCGCTCCTGTTACCACACTAGACTGAGTGCATACTTTCTGTTTTCGAGCGACTTCGGTTGTTATTAATGAGCTTGATGACGTCAGGAACCAGCGAGACGTTTCTTTCCAGTCCGCAGACATTGCACTAGTCGTCATCGAACTCAGCGTTTGTGACATTTATGACATCATGTTCTTATAAGATCGCTTTCGAATGGACTAAGAATCTCGATTCCACTTGGTATCGGTCTGTACCAGTTCGAGAAATATCCTGAGAAATGGTCCTGTCCTCCGCCTCTCGCTATCCACTAAAGGGCGTCCGCAGTAAGGAAAATAACATGGGGATTATTATGTCTCTGCGGGGATTACCCTCGAAAATCAAAACATCTCGGCGAAGGTTTTTTTCATTTACTAGCAAGTCACGACGCAAGGCGGGGATTGCAAATCGGTTCTTGTGTATATTGCGTTTTTAAATGAAATATAACGTCTATAGCTATGATATTGAAGCATTATGAAAGCATGATACGTCTACGAGTAACGATAATTCTTCTGGGACTCTTGATTGTGGAGACTAATGCAGTGGAAGATGAAGTGTGGAAACTTAGTTGCGATACATCAAGTAACCAGGAATTTTATATATCATTTGGCATGCGATTTGATGTACTGTGGTATTGTTGACAGTCTGTCTGCCAATCTAACATAACAAACTGATTATGGCGAGACTGTCGGCCGCCTGAGGAGGATGACCTCGCCTTCACTGCGTGGCTCTAAAAGGCGGCGTAAAATAGACCACACGCAATTACTGCGGAATCACAGATGACGTAGAAATTCCAGGTCGAATTAGGCAGGGATTTGTTCGTTCATTCCGTTGCTCTCTCTGCATTGATTATGCTATTATCTCATTGCGAACCACTGAGTCTGAAGTCCACCGCCATTTAGTATTAGTAATTCCGTGTTGTCCACGGTCTGCTTGGCCCACCTTTTAGTATGACAAGCTGCCGCCATTAAAATTAAGCATGGTCATCTCATATATTTTTAGAAAATATATCTTCTGCCGTCAGAGCAAACTTCTCTGTTACAATTATCAGTCCGTGCAGAAATGATGCGTTAGGATGCCGCATACAATACTCTATTCGAAAAGATGGACTTTCTGCAGCCAAAAAATTCACATTGGACAAAGATGGTAGTGGAGGAAGTACCGTCCAGACGTATCAAGAGATTGGAGCTACAATTTCTTATTCATACAGCAAAGCATCTGACAATAATGCAATCATCCTCAATCTTCTAATGGTTCCGGAAAATCGATCCGTTATCATGAATATCTATGTGAACTCTCATATGCCTTGCGCAATACAGTCTTTTCAAATTGGAACAGTGAACTTTATTGGTGAGTTGGAATCCAAGCCCATCTAGGCGTCGTCTGTAAACCCAGTATTAAGTAAATATACTATGTACATTGTCCATCTCCATCACATACGTATAAATTGATGGAATTGGACCAATCCCTAAATCAATTTTTCATTCAGGATGTCAACAAGATACCAACCATATCGCTGTTGATCCGTCCGTAGATATTGTCCGATACAGGGACGTTGGCAATATTGTTTGCGACGAATATGGGAAAGGTCGTGCAATATTTACAAATGGAAGTGAAGCTCTTCAAACATACTGTGATGCTGATGCTACTTGGAAGGATGTTGATACCATCACTTGTCTATATCGTGAGTTTGGTGTTAAAACATTGTATAGTTAAATGAGTAATGGGTGCTATGCTAGATGCTCTAGACTTTACTACATTGTAGCAGTTATCAGATAGCATTGACACTATACTGCTTCATTGACATTTTCTTCGGGGTTGAGCAGATGTTAACACCACAGCAGCTGATACTCCCACGGACTGGTGTGCTTCTACCATGTAACTAGGGTCATATACATGACCTTCGTCTACCGTCTCTTGGTACTCCCTAGGCATTGCATACTACAGATCAGGACATTACCTTTATTGTTTATTATTTTAGGTTTATTGTTATTTACTTTGATTAAGTCCCTAATCCATTTTCTAAGGTAACGGTGGCACTCTTGTGTGTCTGCATGGCAACATGCACCATGCTATAGATATTGACTTTGAGCACCTTCCTCAAATTTTGATTGTCTGATTTAACGCGTCTTTTCTAATTCAAATGCAAATAGACAAAACTTGATGATGCCAAGGGTGAAAAATGCAATTTTCAAGGCAGCTCATTAACTAATATTCCGTGAACACATATGTAAATTCAAAATCAAATCCAACATTACACCATTCATTTAAGTTCATGTTCTTATGCAGCAGGTAATTTCTCACAGACACTGGGTATATATTTGTCTGAAAAAAACTTCGAGGCTTCCCCCATGATTATGCTTTTAGCAAGTTAAAATACACTCTCTTCGTTTCATTCAATGTATTCTGTTGATGATTCATAATTTGCCTGAAGGTGGAAATAATGCTATTCTACTTTCCTTGACAAATATTAATCATGCCGCGAAAGTCATACTTCCTTTTTGTCATGACTGTTTGAATCCTAAATCTTTAACGCAATAGGCCTATCATGTCACCTCATGGTCATCGCTCTGTAGTCACTGTCTTACTGATATTACTTGCAACACTTCTTAACAAATCATTTATGAAGTGTGGCATTCTAATATGTAAAGTCATATGATGTTGTGTCACATTTATTCTCAACAAACCAAGACTGGATGTTAAATCTGTGGTGAATCTTCTTTAACAATTGATCACCCACGACCAGTATGGAAAGTTTGGCAATTGCACACTCGAGATTTCTTTGGGCACCAATAAGAGTGTGCATTTCTGAACAGTTTGCTGTGCACAACCGAAATCTCGGCAAAAATGGCCAAACTGTCAAAATCCAGCCCAGCATCCGCTTCACTATATTATTTAGGCCTAACAAATGAAGTGGCATTTAATTAATGATCTACCGATATCTGAAACCAGAAAATTACTATACCTGTACTGCATATTAATTATCTTTTTACAGCCATCCTGACAAACATAGCAATTAATAGGGATCAGTACAATGAATCGGTTTTGATAAGATACAATCACTCTGCCGAAAATCAAGAAGTAAATCTGACTTGTAATTCAAACAATGATTTTCAAATCGGAATATTGAGTTCGCCTCGTTTCAAGCTGGGGAATGTAGAAGTGAGTCATTCAATTTCTGTTGTTTCACGAGTTTCCAAAATACTAACTGCAGGATATTGAGTCAAAAGTATAGTGTGTAGGAGACTATTTCGATGTAAACATGATGTCTTCGCTAATGTTGTGCCAGGGAATTGTAATAGGTGTTGAGTTATTTTGCAGTTATAGTGCACATTTTTGATTTCACCCCAATCAGATATCGTAAACACCACAGCTTTAATATCCTGCTCGGTTTATTGAAAACTATTACCTTGACAAGCTTTCGTATCTCCACTCCTTCATCAGGTGAAGATGGAATGTTTTGTAAAAGCACAATTTGACTTAATACAACCAAATACTCCGCTGGACTGGATACATTTGAAGTCTGTAGCTATTGATGGTATTCCATCGTCTCAACTATATAGACCTAAACTATCAGTTGTGTTTAATAGCCTATCAATTTATTTGGTGATGATTATTTCTATTTCAGATTAACAAGACTCTACTCATCACTCCAAATCTTAATGGGAAAAGAATACTTTGTTACTTTGAAAATGACTTTACGAAACGTTTTGTGGTCAACTCTACTTACTTTACGTCATCCGTTCTCATGATAGAATGTAAGTAACGGAAACTTGACTCTTTGACTGGTTATGACATCTTAACTGCTGATCAACTACAAACAAATGTGTTACTGAAATATTAAAGATCTCTACATTAAATGTTGGCCGATCTTTTGCTACTATCGACATTATGATAAGCATCCCGGTTTTGAAATTTGTTCTAAACACTGATATGACATAGATTTATATATTCTTGCAGTTGGACCACTTCCACCACCGGAATATAACGACTTGTGTGTTTTTCCTAATGGTACCATACCGTTCTATTCCAATCCATTGTCAAGCAAAAGTACGCTTTCATTGGTAATTAATGACAACATAACGGCAGGAGGTAATGTATTTATGTGAGAAGTATTTTTCATTCATTGTGTGTGATTTGATAGAATGTGGACATTTCTACAACAATCAAGAGACAGACACTGTGTTGTGACAACTGACACTATATGAGCAAAGTGGGACAATTGGTTGGGGGAGGGAGGGGGCTGTTGCTTATCTGCAAGGTTGATTCTTAGAATACTGTCAGATAGGACATTTCTAATCTTAAATACGCAATAATAATGCAGCCTTCATGCTTACACTGTGACTGTACAGTCTCTGGTTGTATGTCTGCTAAAGCAAAGGACACAATATATTTGCTACTAAATATCATAAAACTCCTCATGGCACTGTATTTATATCGTAGGATCTCAGGATCAAAAGATTAAAGCAGAGATAGAGAGTTGTTGTGGAAACAATTATGGTGTTAGAGAACAACGGATTACTCCTACTAATACCGTAAGTCGAATTTTCTCAGATCTTACACGCAGGGATATGCGTAACCCTACTTTCATATTACGTGTTTCAGTTTAGATTTATTTAACCGATGTCTCTATATGTTCTTTTAGACACTGAATATATCAAATTCATCCATATATCTACGATATTATGACTCTGAGAACTACTCATATTATGCAGTTGTACCATGCTCCAGTACTGGTGTGACAAATATGACAACTGAAGGTACCGGTACCACCGTGAAGACTTCAAGTACCGGTAGGGGTGAGTCAAAATATCAGACTGTCTTATCTAATGTTCCTTGTCACAGAAGATACAGAAAAAACGACTGGAAAAGAAAGTGCAATATCAGCGTCAATTATTGCTGTTATCATCGTTGCCACAAGCTCTGTATTATTACTCGTAGTCTCAACAGTTCTGATTGTATTGTGTAAAAGAAAGCGTGGAGGTAACGTCAAATTCTCTGTTAGAATGCTAGAGCTTAAAAAATCAACTCCATCTTGTGATAAACTTTCGACTAAATTCGTTATTTTTATAGCTATCTGATGTATTTTATTTTTAGAAAAACGAAACAGGTATTCGGTTGATGGTCTCCATACGTCTGATAGAAGCCGTGACTTCACAGCCAATGCTCCAGCTATTCCGATGCATCGTGTCATCGATCAAAAGACAGAAGGTACAATTATAAATTGTGCTTCTCAAATTTTCTCTGTTTATTTCTTCAAATCTTTTTCAACTTGAGGTTGTGCTTAGTCTGTAAGGTCAATAGTCGTGACTTTGGCCATCGGCTTATCTTATTGCTTTATTGCTGTTACAGTTCAGATGTTTTATTCAGAACAGACACAACATTATTCTGGATATGATAACACGGAGCAGAGCGATGAACTCTACAGCGCTGTTGACCAACAACCCAATCACAAAGGTATGCTGCATATATAACCAGTATATATTTTATGACATATTTCCAACCACAAGCGACTCTGGTATATTCAAACAAGGAAGTGGAGGAAGGCCGTTAACTTAAATTATATTTAGATTTGAAGGTAACTCAGCAAAACATATAAACAGATAATGGCCTCCACTTCCTAGTTAAAATATGCGTGATCCTTCTATCGAGCACATTGAAAACTAATAAACAGTCTTACTAAACACTGTGCCAACATGGCGTCAGATTACTCACGCAACTCGGTTTGCATCTTTCCGGTTTAGTTATCTAATATTCAAGCATCCAAGTTAAAATAGGACGAGCATTTGAAATGAGAAATACTATCCAGTTAGGTGGTTGTGATACCATTAATCATAATCAGAGGTGGATATTGGATGAGGAGAATGAGGCAGTCATCTAGCCCCATTTTTGAGGGCCCCCTAAATGGATTAGGCGCTCCGTAAATCTTTCAATACACATTGATTTGCGAAAAAACAATTGTACTTTAACTACCTTATTTCAAAATGGTAAGGTGTGTCTGTCAGGTAATTACCAGGAAAAGCTCGAAATGATATGTTTAATGATCTGTTTTTGGATGTTGCTAAAATCATACTACCTCCTGTACCCTTAAACTGATTTAGATGGCCACGGATCCAATCCACCAGATACTCAAAATGCTGCGACATATGCAGAAGTGAATAAAGGAAATAAGAAAAGCAACAACATCTCCAACTCTGATCAACCGAACACATCAGACTCTATCACTTATGCTGTTGTCAATAAGAAAGATAAGGAAAGTGAGTTATTGTAAGCAAAATTGGTCAAAACAAATCTCTTTACTTCCATTTCCCTAGTCAAGTCTAATCATTCGCTTCGGATTCGGTGGTCAATTTGTAAACAGCAAACTTGCAAAGATTTTTTTTAGATATGAATGGATCTACCAGCAGACCACAAGATGGCGATGAAGAGCCTGCAATGTATGCACAGGTGAATATGAATAAAAAGAAGAAAAATAAAGGTGTGGAACTCAATTTTTCATTAAAAGTACCAGTAGTCGTTCAAAATATATTATGTGCTTGAACTTGAGAAAGCCATAATCTTATCTCAAGCCCAAAGTGAATAGCGAAAAAATGTATGGGTTGTTAAAATGTACATTTTCAGGTGATCCTAAATCTGATCAACCAAATGCGACAGATGCAACCACATATGCAGTCGTTGATCGAACGAAAAAGAAAAACAGACAGAGTGAGTAAATATAAATTTGAATGAATGAGAATCACTGGGTTTCCTAGATAGGGTGTAATTATAGTCAGAATTTCAGGGTGGGAGCGACTTTTACCGATGGCCGTATTGCAGCTTAGCACCAGATTTTATGACCTTTTGGTGTTTCTAGACTGTGAATCAATCCAATGTTCTCGTTATAGTATAGAAGTTTCACTTAGACCATCATTGCATCTTCCATAAGTACAATTTTGAATATTACTATGAAAAATTTAACTTTAGAGGCAAATGGATCAAAGACTCAAGACGCGGTAGAAAATCATGCGACTTATGCTGAAGTAAAAAAGAAGAAAAAGGGCAAAGGTGAGGATTTTAACATTATCTGGAAGGCACCTCACCCATGCAAACTTCACACTCACAGAATTGGTTGATAATTCATCATAATTTCCAGTATATTGTAGCATGCAGAACATACCCCTCTGCATTATTGCTGTTTCTGCAGGCAGCCTAGTAGGGAAGCTACAGGTACAACATATTCCCGTCTTTAACACCACACAGCAGCTACTCCAGCCCGGTATCTACTGACTTTGCAGCTGACGAAAAATTGACCAACAACTTTGCATATTCCAAAATGCGGTCGAATGTGGTTTTTCCAGCCTTGACGTTATGCGTGTTGTGATTGATCAGCCATTTACCATACATCAAACTTTGTGTCAAAGTGTTATCATGATGAATGTATTAAGATTTAAAAGGATCCGAAACTCATAGCAAACCAGGAAGTGGTGAAATATATGCTGAAGTTGACAAAAAGAATAAGAAATGCTTGGGTATGGTATTTTTATGGTGATGGTCACAGAAGACCTCGACTCAATTCAAATTAGTTTGAGTACACGTCTGTCTGTAACAATATTATGATTTTTATGCTTATTCCTTATTTAATCAGTCGTGGGGTGGATGCAAGTGGGACTTCTTGGTTGCACCCCACGCCTAGAACTGGCAATGTTGAGTAGATTTTAACTTGAAGACAACCCTTCCAGCTCTGAGATGACTTGCTTGATACAATGCAATAGGCCACAGTAGAAAATATACAATAGCCTACATTATTAACTTGGTGGTGGTAGTGATGATTGCCTGTTCTAGATGAGAAGAAATCTGAGCAAGCTACCACCATTGCTGATGCCATTTATGCTGCCGTTGACCGAGGGAAAAAGAAGAATAAAAAAGGTACGAAAAGCATGTCATAATCATATGAGGGCACCAAAGCATGTAGACTGTTGCACTTTCGTTCTACTATCATCCCTATACCATCATGATCCTGACAGGGGGGGGGGGAGTTGTGGATACCTTTTTAGGTATGTTAGGTTTGACTTGGTTGTGATTACAGGCAGGCACCGATTGTGCCAATTTTCTCAAAACAAAGTCAATGCTCCAAAAGCTGCAATGAATCAATGATAAGTCAACATGATCCCAATGATTGCAAATAGGCCAAATTGCATCATTCAAATACTTTATGATTCAATTAAGTTTAGTGCCCATCGCAAGTCCTAGTCCCAGTGTTCCCAGAAAAACAGTAGCCTATATGGTATAGCTGAAACCATTCTTTAGGATCACAACCCAATGCAGACGCTAATACGACGTATGCCGAAGTGAACAAGAAGAATAAAAAGCGTTAACGTGAGTAACAGATAGGTCTGTATAAATATCGCTTGTGTTGGTACATTGCAGTGGGCTGGATGAAGATGTCAGACTCTATCATTGATTGTTATATAATTTCAGGGAACATGGAAATAGTGTCCGAGAGAGCAACAGTCATCAATAGAAATATTAAATGAAGCCCATATACAGTATGGTGCCTAACTAGCATGTCTATGCATAACTCGATGATGAACTTAATGTGGATATAGATTAATTTTCTATGCAGGCCTACTGTAGCAATAAGCAACCAACAAGTTTGATATTGCACTTGCATGAGTTTTTCTTCGATTTTATTCTGTATTATTTATTCTTTTACTTGCCGGCTTTCTATTGTAGGCTAACATCATATGTAATTTTCACTGTCCTCGAACTTGCTCGGTTCGAAGTTTGCGCTTTTCTGTACAGTGGATCAACATTAGCTATCAGCCGATAGGTCTATTGGGTGTCAAGGCTGTTACAATTATCGGCCCCGTCGATCGACTGATGACTGTTACCAATTATCGAAAAATCATGAATATCGGCTTAAATAACCTGCCGTTTATCATCTTTTCGCCAATTATATCTTCGGCCAATATAAATATCGACCTCCTACGGCGCTGACGGCCGATACCAATTATCGTACCAAAATCAACATGCCTTTTATCGACCGACATCAGATTTCTGTGCTACAATCTTTAGCTATAACATTCTTCACATTTTCAATTTTAGAAAATTTGTCTTATCACGAATCCCGTCATGCACTGGCGCAATATGTGTTAGGCCATAGACCTACCCATTGGCGTATTTATAAACACTACTAGGACTAAGTTCCGAGCATCCACTACTTAGCTGGACAGCAGCAATGGACAGATTTGTTGAAAACTATGTTCTTATATGCAAATGTTTCTATCATTCAACTCCCGCTATGCAGGCTAGTTTAATGCTGTAAATTTTATCACCTACTTTTCCAAGCTGACACAACTGCACGCAAGGATTTGTTCCTGTGTAAAATATATCACATCATATTCAAGTTTTGTCATTTCATTGTTGCCATTATAAGGATTGATCGACATTGAATAAAACTTGGGCCTATTAATATTCAACAATTCGGTCTTTAAGTCTCATTGTCAACCGCTAGGTGTCATTCCAGAGAAGACGCTGCTGAATTTAGATCGATATCTATAAGGCGTTTAGACCAAGGTTCTGCTCTAAATACTGTATATAGCTAACTTTGCGAGATGTGGGCGATTTGTATGTCTTCCTGGCGTTACACTGTGATTAGTGAGGCTAGGGATGGATGCGTCAAAACGTAGGCCTATATACTTGCTGCGCGTGCACTACAGCAGGCTATTGGGAAATAGAGAATTTCCACAGTTGGCTCATGCCTTTGCTCGCTACATGCCGTATTCGTTCGCAAGCTGAGAGCATTACGTCATCGCATGTAACCACACCTACTTTACATAGCAATTCCCTCGTGACTGTCGCAGCACGAAATCAAACCGTTTTAGGCGCTAGTCTGAAGCTTCGGCGACCCAGCATAAGAGGAGTATGTCTAGATAATGGGAAAACATTACAAATGTTTATTACACCTCGTACATTTTGATGACAAGGCCACACAGTACTCATGAATGGCAAAAGTACTTAGCAACTTAGGCTGCAGCGGCAACAATACAATATTATGAAGGGGCGGTACGCGGCCGCACCAACAAAAATGCACCGTCGGTTCCTGACGCCATAAGTATTGGAACTTACATATTGCATGTCAGTCAAATAAAATCAAATAGTGGGAAGCATATATATTTGACAAACAAGAGCGATAAATATTTACAAGCGATATGTTAGTAACGACAGCATCGATGATGGAGAACAGACAGCGATTTCGTTGTTTCGCCCGACGACTTGTGCTTGGGTCTTGATTAAGGATGTCGTGTGACGGCAGGAAACCAGAAACACTGGATCGGTATTCCCCACTTCCCTAGGGGATAATGTGTTGCGTCATTTGAATTGCTGATAAGATCACCAGACAAACTACGCCATACGTACATTTTTATCACGACAGCAGTGGATCATATATCATTAAAATAAAAATGAAATATTCAGTCTTTGAGCACACCATTTAGCCTATTCCAGCCCAGGGCAATCCATATCAGCATCAGTAATAAAAGGACCAAAAGTAGCCGACACAAAATAATCAAGCCGATACAGCAGTGAAATTTATATTTTAAATGCTGCATCGATCGTGAATAACTAGATTGTAGAGACGCAATTTATTAAAATACCAGGGAACCTAAGTTGACGTTACGCTCCGGACAGAATTTATATATCCCAGTTTGCATCAGGGAGTAACACACGCGATCATGAATAATGGGTCAACAATGTATTCCTACGTCATATTCCTTATCGCTTTCGAAGATTTGGGAAACGACCGCACGCTTACGACTTGCTATAGCCGTAAATCAAAAGACATGAATTGCGAATATATTTTCCTACAAAGTCATTATTCATGTGTAAGATAAAGCGAGGCCATCAGATACTAAATGCTGATTCGCCAAAGTGTTCACGGTTTTTCTGTCTCGCTCAACTCCATTTCCTACTTTGGCTCCGAAACCCTATTGTTGTATATCCTTATAGGGTTGATATAGGCTACTTCACAAGACATTGCTATATTCCGATTTAATGACTTGTTATATCATAAAATTCACCTGACTGCAAATATATGATCACAGACCAAGGTATAGCGCCTTATGAACCCCCTCCCCAAAATGTATATTTCGTGGGGCCAGCGATGTTTTTCTTGTGATTGCAATCCCTAAAAAGTGGCGCGGGCGAAAATTTTACGGGGGTAAATTCCCGTCAGGTTAGAGCGTTGAATGATATGACGTTTTTTTCAATTTTTTAAGTTGCCTTCCGGCTCAAAATATGTCGAGTAATCATTGACTCTGGATTTGCTGACTGTCAAAATTGTTATAGAGAATGGAATTTTGAAGGCTATATTTTTAACAGCTATAGAAATTGTCCATTACCTACAGGCACTCAATCACAATATTTTCAGGTGATCGGGAAATTTTCATTGATTTATTATGAGATCGTTGACGGTAGCGAATGCACGAGGCACATGATCTGATCTGATCTGCGCGGATGCTTATTAGGCCTATTCAGGTCGAGCAACGCCTTGGATGAGTTCGTGCTCGTACGATTCAGCAACTAAAGTGGAATAATTATTGCGCAAAGTCTGAAGCGGGTACCTGAATATAGGCTTAATATGGAATGTGTGAACTATTACGCTCGAAACTGGAAAAGTTTACAAGGGTCGTGTGCTTATTGAGCGGCTCACGATAGTTCGCGGTGATGTTGTGAAGATACACAACTTTTCGTTCTAACGAAATTTTATTTATGGCTCTTGCACCTTTGATAAAATTATCCGTTCCTAAGTTCTAAAGTTGCTCTATTCTGTAAATGAACCCACATTGAACAATAATAGCGCCTTAACCTACAATTCTCTTCCGTCACCTCAAGTGATTGACACTGATTATTGAAAATGATGAATATCAACCTCGACAACTGGTCGATTGTCGGCTTTCATGGCCGATATTTAACACCGATCTCCTTGGTTGACGTACGATACCGATTATCATAAAGATGTGAATATCGATCTCAATAATCGGCTTAGTTATCCCGTCAACAGCTATGGACATATTTGATGAAAACTGTGTTATTGCGTAAATCATTTTATTATTCAATTTACCATTTATGCAGGCTTGAGTTCAATGCAATCGTAAATTTTATCATCTGCTTTTTCGCACTAAAACAACGGCACACAAGGATTTACTTCTGTGTAAAATATGTCATATATTCTACAGGTTTTTTCATTTCATTGCGTTGAATGAAGCATGCGACCCATTGTCAAAATTCAACAATTCGGCTTTGAAGTCTCATTTTAAAGCGCTAGGTGTCGTTCCAGAGAACAAATGGCCACACCTATCTTCACAAATCATTCTCTGAACAAGATCGTAGAAGCGTCACGCCGGAGCAGCACAACATGGACATGCTCAGGGCATGGTTGACTGATCCTTGAGTAAGTGCATATACAATACACCTAAAATTTCGCAATATAAGACGCTACATCCGCTCTATTATAGGCCTATGAGTAACTCGCCGACTCCTAACAAAATGAATGGTCTGTAATATCGAACGACAGTCATAATTGTCGAGCGCGTACACACATCGCACTTTATGACTTCCTGGTGCGCTTTAATAGCATCGCGTTCTCGCTAAGTAGGCCTTTGCCTGCAAGGCGTTGTAGAAAAAAATCTTTCTCTGAAGCCAACTTTGCGATTTGGGTATTACTTTCGTAGAGCGTCAACTCCAAACATTTTAGGCAATTTGTCTGTCCACCCGGCGTTACTTTCCTTATTTTATGCTGGCATATGTGTGGCTCGGGACTTGCACCCTGCCTATTGCTTATACTTGTTGCACGAACAAGATTTACAAGATCTATTTGTGTTTCGCATATCGAAATATGTACCATGCACAGAATCAATATGCGAGGAAAGTACCCAGAATAGAAATCAAAAGCATGTTGCCACGCAGACACACACAGTACAGTATTTTGAAAACTGCTCGGTTGGCTAAAACCTACTTGTTCGCGTAGTAACCACGTTTCATGCGGTAGTTGCTTGTAAGCTGAAACCACGCCCAATTTTTACAGCAATTCCCTCGTGACTGTAGCGCGCGAAACCAAACCGTTTTAGGCGAGGATGTGAAGCTTCAACGATACGCGGCAAGTTTCGTTGCTGCAGAGAAGCAATAGAGACGCCATAGCAACTCGTGAATTATTGATAAATACATTTCGCAATGTGTAGGCAGTTGGTCCTTGGACTCCCAGCCCTTTGTTCCAATGACTTAGGACAAGCAAATAGTATATATAGCGAAGGAGCAGCATAGGTATTTAAATCGTGGGAAAACATCATAAATGTTTATTACAACGCGAACAATTTAATGACAAAGTCCATAACACATGAAGCGATTGACAAATGTACGCCCTAATATAATATAATGACAGCGGGAACAATAGTCACGCACTCGTGCTATTTCAATATTATGAAGGACCTGGTACACGGCTGCACTAATAAAAAGACACCGTTCTTTCTGGCGCAATAAATACGTTGTAAAGATAAAGAATTTTGGATCCGACATGTCAGTCAAATTAGATCAAGTTGCGACAAACATATTTACTCGACCCACGCGAGCGATAAATAAATGTTTACAAGGGATATGCTAGCAACCACAGCGTCGACGGTGGAGAACTTCGAAAAACCACTCAAAATATTTGAGTCTGCTGCCCGCTACGTGTCTCGATAGACATCAGCAGACACTTGCATCGATATTCCCAAGAGCATACATTAGGCTACGTTATTCATCCCGCCGATAAGACTTCCTGGGAAAAACCACGCCATACACGATACATCTTTATTACGACAGCAATGGGATAACAATGAATGCAAAAATTCAGACATTCAGTCTTCAAGCACAACAATTGGCCTATTTCAGCCCCAGGGCAATCCATATCAACATGAGTAATAATAGGGCAAGTGTCCGACACAAAACAATCAAGCCGATACAGTAGTGAAATACATATTGTAACTGTTGCATGGATTGTTAATAATTAGATCTTAGACGCAATTTATTGAAATACTAGGGAACCTAAGGTGACTTTACGAAGATTGCCCAGTTTTCATCAGGGAGCAGCACAGGCGATCATGAATAATGGATCCACTGAGTATTCCGTATCGCTTTCGAATGTTATTTCAGAAACGACTTAGTTCATCACCAGATCACGGCCGTTATTCATGTACCCAGCTGTGCACAAAAATACTAACCGAATGGCATTTTCTTAACTAGACACGTGGAGTAATAGTTATAAACTGAGTAAGAACACTGGCCACCAACAAAATTATCGATTTGGCAAAAACGGCGTAGTCCTACCTCAATGCCTTTAGGTCTACTACGACAGCCCATTTGGCAGAACACTTTGTCATAATAACAGGAAAAGGGGAGTTGGGAAATCACGCGGTTTTCACAATATTCATGGTTATCGGCGTCATCGCAAGACTGATGGTGATGACTGATGCGATGAATATATCCAGAAAACGTGAATATCGAAAGACTATAATTTTAATTACCGAGACTCGAGACAGATATCGAATATCGACCTTCAAAACATGATATTTTACACGGTCGCTATGCCGTTGGTTTTGAGTCTGAATCAACCCACGTGAAATGCTAATTTTCTGGAGCCCTAGGTATGGGATTTCCAATCGTCAAAACTAAGGTTGACAAATTAGGGAAACAAGCGACATTTTTCAAGGAACACATGACAGCATTGTAAAAAATGAAGCAACAGATGTAAAGCATGAAAATGCGAGGATTAGGGAAAAGCAAAAACAAAACTTTGATTAACAACTTAAGTCAAGAACTAGGTTAACAGTTTGCGAATTTAGAGTCTCGGAAATGCCTTCGTGACTTGATAATAAATGAAACTACGCTTACGGCAAAATCAGAAATGACACTTTTGGGTTTGAACTAATATAAAAAATTATGTACATTTGCACGGTGCAATGCACCCCAATAATCCGAGACTCCCCCACATTTATCTGTGTAAGGTCAAAAAACTCGACCTCAAAATTTCACATGCCTCGTGTGTTGCCCGACCGATATATCATAGTCTAGATGTTATTCTATTTTGTGTGAAGTGATGTTATTAGTGTTTGGCTATCGTCCCATTGGATATCTTTAGACTTGACGTCATAATCTAGTATTATACAACTCTGTAAGACCAAGTATGATTCACTTGTTCAAAATACACCAAAATTTTTTCTCTTTATAAGATAGTCGTAGGCTATAGGATTTAAACATAACTGAACCTGATGGAGTTATATGTAGACACTTCTTGGTTCATACGTATAGACTCATCCCACTCAAGTTTAAACGAATAATCATAGATTTATCAGACTATGAGTAAATATCAGTCAGGCATGACAACATTGACAAACACTAGTTCCTCAACATAACACATCATACATAGCAGGAGGGCCAAAGCCTCATTGTGGTGACGACATAAAATCAAAACAAAGAAATTACCATCTATGTCTTACTACTTGCTTCTTACAATTTAATAATCAAAGGTCATTTCATGATACAAAGACAAGGTCTTGTTGACCATTGATCGAAAAGAAATATAGCGAAAGGTTATTGACTTGTAGATATCGAGCATTGCATTGTAAAATTACGACATTGCGGTTGTCTCCGGATATTACGCACATTAAATGCAAGTAGCGTATCACTATAAATGGCAAAAGATTAGCATACACCATATTGATATGATATTTGAACAAAAAGTATGACTTCCCACATGTATGTTACATTCTACACGCGATGCAGAATAGCAGCAATAGATTATAGAGATTGACTTCCTGGTAATTAGTCACTTCAAACAGTATACAAAATAAGTCACATTCATTTCCTCATGCAAGTGGATACCGATACAGGACGCTGCTGGTAACAAAATTTTCAGACTACTACTGGTATAGCAAAATACCTCATCCTAATCAAATTCCAGAAATGGGCTCAATTCCAGTACTTCGGCTTATCAGATCATGCCAAGTTTTACAATTTAATATTCATCTGTTCTGTTTAATCCCCCCACCACCCAACAGATGCTAACAATAAAGCCAATCTTTTGCACATTAGATAAAATGACACATAAGTAATAGATATCAACATCAAATTAATTATTTTCCATAGGCAGCTATTAATTAAAATGTCAGCACTGCATCAATTCTTGATAATGAATGAATAAGAACAAATCACTTTGCAAGGTGAAATTACAACTAAACTGTCTCATTGAATTGAAAGAGATGAATGCTTCCAAGCCACGCCTTATCTTTCTGGAGATAAGCTTCTGTGACATGTTTATTGTTAGAAGATCACCACAGATTTAGCGTCAGCCTTTGTTTATTGAGAATTAAAACATTCACTGCTTCGGAGCTCGCTCCTTCATCAGTGAATGGAATGTCTACTGATAATAAACTAAGGCTGGATGCTAAATTGTGGTGATCTTCTTTACAATATCTATTGATCGTCCGCATCGGCCCACTAACTCTTCAATATGGACTGTGACATGTTTGACATTATCATGTCATAGAGTTCAAAATATTTCAACATTAGTTCAAATCAGTGATATGACATTGTGTCGGCTAAATTCATAGTTCAGGGTTAGGTTCCGGTTTTCCTTGTATTGCTTTGGCTGAAAAAAGTTATTATTGTGATAGTTAGACACTGACACCACAATATATCATCGAAATTCCTTCCAGAATCACATTATACAATGACAAATAATATTTCATGACGTCGTATATTTGTCAAATGAAAAATCAAGCCACTCAAAGATGACATCAAAGCATTGATCAGTTTATCATGCAGAATTTCTTTGTTGAGCCTCAGCCAAACAACTGGCTGACGCCTAGAGAAAAGAACAACTGTAGCAGAACCGGGCTAAAACGAGCTTTTGAGAGACTACAAGTAAACAATGGATACATGCTGGTTAGGTTAGTCTGATTATGGTAATTTATGAACGACTCAACAGTAGCCAACAAGCCAAGTTGCAAAATGATTCGTATATTGTAATCCTTCCATCACAATATATTATAGGGGAAACCAGTCGATCATACATGCATTTAAAAAAAACACGTAGTGATGTGGACAATAACACGACAGATTTTTTTTCAAAGTTTATGCATCACAGACAGAATTTTCAATTTTCAATTCCTAGTCTCAGTCTGTGAAATTCAAATCGTTGAGACGCACTGATGCAAATAGAATTGAATGTCACATGGATATGAAATATACGTTTACTACACCTAGACATATAGTATGATTGAGACACTTGACAGTGGGTTGATATCCAGTGATGAATCATAAATTGCAACCGTTCCACAGGCATTTATTGAGACCACTGGCACTTTTACAGTACATCTCTTTTTTTGGTTACTACAGTCAGAATTGATAGGCATTCGCGATAGAAACATCGAGTTAATCCGGCATTTTAGATTGTGTTGACGCAAATTAAAGAATCGTTTCAGCAACAACAGGCCTGTGTATCAAGGCCAAGATTTGAACATGAGTCTAAATCCTTACCCAAATATCCCATCACACCGAGGCCTTACTCCTCTATATACAAAGAAATCAGTTAGTTTTGAGCGAAATCTGACATCTGACCATTATAAGTGCAATTCAAAACTACCGGTATATGTGTTTGAAGGTAAAGCCTACTTGTGAAAAAACTCTTTTGGTTTTGACTCATTGACTCGCTTACGAAAAATCCTGGGTCAAATGCTTATAGAATAGGAGACATGCATCATGCATAAACAATGGCAAACACCAATGCAATATTGACTGAATTACCATAATTGAGCGAGGAGAAAAATTTGAGTCGAGTAAGCCTTAATCTTTGAAAAAAATTACGAGATTGTCAGTTAACAGTCAAAGATTTGTCTTATAATTGAGAAATGACAAATGAAAGTGTACGATAAGTCTACAAAGTTTTCTTCCCAAAAGCCAGACACTACAAGATACAGCAAGTTATGCACTTGGCCTTTGACTGTGACACTAGAGAGAAGGAGAGTCACAAAAGCTGTATGTATAACAGATCATATGAAACTGCATTGAAAAAAACAAATTTGGTATTCGATAGGGTTGATTCGTGATTGATACGATATTTGTGAGATCAACTATACTAGCCATAGGCGCTTGGATGGCCCGATCAACATGATATCACTTTTTGTTGCATTAAATTCGATAATGCCCGAATCACACTTCTCGAATCAGGCATAATCAGCATACTGGTACCTTCATCTACCAACTGTACCGGTAGTAGGCCTACCCTACAACGCTACAAGTATCGCTACAGTTTGGATGCATGGCTGCATACATGCAATTCGAAGATCTAATGAAAGATAACACAACTTCGCCTCGATATTATCACAATCACACTCCATCTAACAAAGTTTACTAATCTAACAAGATGTCACTACACTTGGCTTCAAACTAGATCATGCATAATCTCATGCTTCATTGCAGAAAAAAACCACACAAACGATTAATGCAATAAAATAGTAAGTACTTACTGTTGGGAGATACTAAAAAATATAAAAATACATTTTATTGGATGATTCGATACAGCTTGATATAAACTTGTTCAACAAAAAAATCGAATAAACAGGCAAACCATTTCTTCAACACCAAATCCGGTATTTGCAATCCTATAGACCTTCACTGCTACCATTGGAACATTCAATATCTATCATCTACTAGTCAATGTTGTTTTAGAGTTTGAGAAGTGTTGACTCATTGAAACCACTGGCCGAAATCAACAAGTAGCAAGACCATTATGGCAAAGAATATTGAAGCTTAATTGCGTACTTATCTGCTTGATCTGGAATCCAATAATAACAAACATGCCAGCAAGAGCCAGAGAGCCAACTACAATTCCACCGATTACTGCACTTTGATTACCTTGAAAAGAACGATATATGCAATTCTAATTTACATAAACTTCTACATCACACTTACTCGGGTTTCCAAAAACCAGTCCAATTCCAACAGCCCCAGCAATTACGCACAAAACAAACAATCCATTCAGCATCCTCTTGTTTTGAATCTCAACTTCTGTTAAATGATATTAATGTTGATGAAAAAATATTGATATGGTATTGAATTAGGCCCAGCTCACCTTTGAGCATCACATACACAATAACTCCGACACCAGCAGCAAGCAGCAATCCTCCAATCACAGCCATGATAAGTCCAGCGTTAGGGAATGGGTCTTTAGCTAAATGAGAAAATGGAATTGCACTAAACATGAAAAACTAGATTTTCTAAAAGTCAATGGTAGGGGATTTTTCAGCACAGTGGCCAGGTGGATGCAGCCTGTCATAGACAGGCACAAGATTTTTAGACAATCGTAACATGACCCACTCACAAGATTGAACTGCTGGCCCATATCCTAGAGTCCCCACATGCCACTGAAGAGTCATTTTTACATGATTCGATGGATCCGATATTGTCCTATGTCCTACATATTTCAATATACTCTGACATGCTACTATAAACTACGATTCAATATGCCTAAGTATATCAATAAATAGACGGTGTTTGGAAATTTTTAAAATATACTGTGTTTCGTGTATGGGTTGACCGTTCAGTTGGATCATGATCTGGAACTCGGACTAGCCCTGCACGTCCCTTCTGCCAAACCCAAATTGACAAATCACATATTCATAGTCTGTTCATTTAATACTAGTAACAGAGATATCTCATTATACCGGCACCACACTTTTTAAAGAGATATTATATTTTTATATATGTAGCCTACTGCTCATGCTCTCCATACTGATGCCCATGGTGATCAGTGATAACATTATTCATAATCCATATTCTGTGTCATAACTTTATACGCGGTTCCAGCACTAATCATAATATGTCAAAGTTGGTCTCGGCAATGCATTTAAGATCTTGATGAAATTCCTTCCATGTCAGCTAATTACACTCCTGCAATACACGAGAAATTTTCTGGTTGTTATCAATCTTTAACTGCAAGCCGTACTTGACTGTTTTTCACAGACATCATCATAGTCTAGCTAAGGAGAGGATAAAACTGCTTCAAATTTCATGACACCAAGTGATGTTTTGTAATTTTATAATTAAAGGCAGGGAAATTACATGACCTCCATGCTCCAACATTGGATTGATTGTCTGCGTCCAATGCTCAATATTTCAAGAAATTATAGGCTAGGCTGTGTTAATGAATATTCCAGGAAATGTCGGAAATAAAACCAGGCACTTGCTAGGTAGTTTGCACCATCACCCATGAAACTTCTCCACAAAGAAGGTTTCACAACTCACAACCACAAGTCGACTCCAGCTATAACAACACTGCTATTGGCATGCAATGCAACGTCTTATATGACTTAGAAACGGCCAAATTCACATTACAAAGTCCTTGACACCATCTGGGCTATGCTCACCAAAAATAACTAAGTTGTATAGGTCTACCGTAAAATATGACAAATAACTCGACTAACGCTCATCATCAATACAAGTTGTGGCAATCAATGACAGATAGATATTTCAGAACTGTGAGTCCATTTTAACAGCCAACATTTTGCCCGGCTGTAATGTGTAAGTGGCCCTTCACACTTATCAATCTGTTTTTCACTATAATATACTGGTCTGTTATATCTCTATTTGCTTTCACTGATGGCTGCAGCTTAGGTAGAATCTATTGTCTATGTACAAGCTGTTTTTATTGGAATCTACAATTTTAGCGCAGTGCTTCAAATTTGCCCATAACCTCGTAGCTCAGTTGTTTTATTTTTCTGGAATTGTTTGAGTACACACTAGTACTAGATGCAACTGACAAATCAAACATGGTTAAGTGTCAATGACATTACACATCATAAAACAGACAGTCGGAAGAAGGGCCCACAATACTCAAATCAAAAGAAGTTCTTAATGCACCTGGTTCGGTCGATCCTGGAGGAGGTTGAGTTGTACTGGTTGGATCTAAACAATTTAAAGTAAACATTATTAACACAGCATATACATACAAGGTTGGCTTTTGAGGAAATTTCACATCGTTGCAAATACCGGTATATATTTCATTTTACCACCATGCATACTGTAATGCACGGGATTCCAGTAAATCAAAGATAGAAAGCATATTTGAGATGGAGGAGTAATATTAAGATCGAACAACGGTACCATTTGCCAATACAACAACGCTCGATCATGCTTTGTAACTGAAGCCAGAACCTGCCCCCAGCCCATTAATGGAGCTTAGTCTGTCAGTTTAATCGGCCGCTCGATAAAACAGAAATTGCATTTCCGGTAACCGCTTCATGACACCCAGTGATGTTTTGTAATTTTATAATTAAAGGCAGGGAAATTACATGACCTCCATGCTCCAACATTGGATTGATTGTCTGCGTCCAATGCTCAATATTTCAAGAAATTATAGGCTAGGCTGTGTTAATGAATATTCCAGGAAATGTCGGAAATAAAACCAGGCACTTGCTAGGTAGTTTGCACCATCACCCATGAAACTTCTCCACAAAGAAGGTTTCACAACTCACAACCACAAGTCGACTCCAGCTATAACAACACTGCTATTGGTGTGCAACGTCTTATCGACTTAGCATTCACTACAAACTCTGGAATTCAACACCTGGCCAAATTCACATTACAACACCATGAAACCATCTGGGCTATGCTCACAAAAATAACTAAGTTGTATAGGTCTACCGTAAAATATGACAAATAACTCGACTAACGGTCATCATCAATACAAGTTGTGGCAATCAATGACAGATAGATATGTTAGAACTGTGAGTCCATTTTAACAGCCAACATCTTGCCCGGCTGTAATGTGTAAGTGGCCTTCACATTTATCAATCTGTTTTTCACTATAATATACTGGTCTGTTATATCCCTATTTGCTTTCACTGATGGCTGCGGCAGGTAGAATCTATCGTCTATGTCAAAGCTGCTTTTATAAGAATCTACAATTTAACAGTGCTTCAAAGTTGCCCATAACCTTATAGGTCATTTTTTTAGTTTTCTGGAATTGTGTGAATACACATTAGCACTAGATGCAACTGACAAATCAAACATGGCTAAGCGTCAACGAATTTTTTTTATTTGGAATTTATGGCGTTTTTCACCTACTAAGGTCATTTACGCCAGGTCGATGCTCACGGTATACGTGTCAATACTTCCGGCTTATAGCCCGGATCACTATTACAATCAAGGCTCTCCACACTTCCCCGATACCGACTGCCAGGCAGGGAAGGAACAAATACCAATTGCAAAGTCTTCGATTTGACTCGGTCGGGGTAGAAGGCATAAAGCATGGAAAGGGGGGAGGTTATATTGCTGGTGACCGACCTCACGTCGGTGAGGACGCCATTTACGACTTATAATAAGTTTTAGATTGTATTCATGCAGATTGCCTGAGGTAGTAACCAATGCGAGTACTCATATGACAGCGGTCAACGACATTACGTAACAGAAAACAGATAGTCGGAAGGAGGGCCTACAATACTCAAATGAAAAGAAGTTCTTAATGCACCTGGTTCGGTGGATCCTGGAGGAGGTTGAGCTGTACCGATTGGATCTAAACAATTTACAGTAAACATTATTAACATAGCATATACTAGAATGGCTTTTGAGGAAATTTGACATCGTTGCAAATACCGGTATTTCATTTTACCACCATGCACACTGTATTGCACAGCATCCCAGTAAAAGCCAATCTGAGATGGAGAAGTAGTAACAAAATCGAACAACGACACCATTTACCAATATAACAACGCTCGATCAGAATGCTTTGTAACTAAAGCCAGAACCTGCCCCCGGTCCATTCATGGAGCATAGTCTATCAGTTTAATCGGTCGGTCGATAAAGCAGAAATTGCATTTCCGGTACCTTTACATCACTAGGAGAACGAGTATGATTCAGTATGTAGGCTACTCATGAGTGGTGATCTAGTGTACATGAGGACCAAATTCAAATTGATGACCAAACTTTGAAAACAAATTAGCTGAATTGGATGACTGATAATTACATATCATATATTGGATTACCAGTAAACATTTTTTGAAATTTGAAAACAATCAGGTGCATCTTTTAGGATGCAGTTACAATGCCACATAACATATGCTTGCAAACGTAGAGTTATCTTCGGAGGTAAAATTTATTGATGGGACTAATTTTATGTCATAATTGCTCTATAATAATTCCATCTTCACATGATGAAGGAGCAGAGCTCCAAAGCTTGTGTATTATATACCAATAAACTGGACTGGCGTTAAATCTGTGGTGACTTGTTATATTTATTACTATTTGAATCGTCTGCCATCGGCTCCACTATTTTTTATAATAATTGCAAGCTTCATACACCGGGCCCTTTTCAAGTGAACGCACCCCTGAGAAAAATGTTTGCCCACCCTACCCCCATTTAGTGGATAGGCTACTTATAAAAAAATTTTCTTCTGTAGGCCTACCTAAGTAATTACCATCTTTCAAACGAGCCATAACGCCAACCTGGACAATTCATATCAGCATCAGTAGCAACAACATGAAAACTACTTAAATCATATAGGCGATGTTATATTCAATACTAACAATGACTCATTGACTGCACCGCCACATGCTGAAAAGATCAAGTATATATATAATATATATACATAGCTCAGACATGCACGAAACGAGATTTTCTGTTTTGCATTGCATAGAAATTACCTGGTGATAGTCCAAGAGATGTAGTAGTAGCATCAACAGATGTAGTTTCTGAATAGAGCAGGAGGTACATGCATTCACATAACAGAAACTTATCATTTATCAACCAAACCAGGTGTTCAATTCATACTGGCATACTATGCACGTTGTATTAGGCCTATAAAACATACCGGAATTTTAGTGGGCATGGAATAGCTTGATCACATGATCAGTGATGGCAAACAGTTCTTGAGTTAAATTATAACAACGGAATGAAGAAACAAACCTTTGCGGTCTGTGATAACACACGTGAGGCAGCCTCACCAGAGTCAGCGCAGCCATAGATTAAGTCCAAATCTACAAAATATTTATTATATGCATCTACATGTTCTATATTTACCGTATGTATATTCAACAAAAATGTGTCACGCCCTTCTGGTATACCATAATGGAATGCAAACTCAATCGTAATGGCTGAAAAACATCAGTACATTAATCGACAAATCAGTGACTGGGCGGCTGGATGGTATAATTCCGGTGAGAGATAGTGGACCAATAGAGACGACTGAATGTCTGACTGCTGTTTATCATACCACTGGCATCCGGTGAAAGAATGTTCTAATTTTCTGAATTGTGAGGTCACGAGTTCAAACATCAACTAACCAACACTCTTTCTATATGTTTACAGTCACCAGTCATCCTTTTCCTCGCAGCCACCTCTCAGTGACAGACATCAACTAGGGGGAGGGGAGTGATTTAGACGCACTATCGATTTTCCTGCACGGCGTACAGCCACATTTATTAAAATGTTAATTTCGTTACACTGTGTTTCGTACACGTTCAGTCAATTTCGTTGAACTACTGTGTTTATGATGTCTGTGGTCCTCGGAAAAGTATTTCACCCTTTTGTATACTCATAGGTTTGTTTAAGTTTAAACATCCTCTTTTTCGAGGCTGGCTCTGTCTGACTGATATAAATTCAACTGGAAAAAGCGATCAAATGACCATCCTTGTGAGGGAAAACTTCTGAACTCTCAGTTACTAGGCCTACTGAGACAACTATGAATCTATCAGTAATCTGATCCACATGGATTGCACCAGGGACGGGTAATAACTGATCCCACCCATCACCCAAAATAACCTATCGCAAGGAATTTCTCTCATTCAAGCAACTACAGCCTACCCTGACAATGGTTTTCAATGCTAGGCTAGCAACATGAATTTGTAAATTCTTCAACAAAACAACACAGAGAAATAGGCCTAAGCAGTTTGTAACGATTCGAGTTACAATATTTCATGTTCTTAATTCTTATACAACTATATAGATTATCTGACAAACAAATGCTGCTCAAAAAAGGTTGGCTTTAAGACTTTACAGTTTCACTGGTACATGGTATCAAATGAATGTCAAACAAGTTGTATCAACTTATTCGATTTTGGGCTATGGTTTTAGCAAGACTGATCTGATCCTGAGGTTTAATTCACGATTTCACGGTATTTATGTCAGTGTCACATAACGCATAAACAACCATCTGGAAATTTCATTTTCGAGTTGAACAATACAAACGACAACCATGGTCACATTTAAACCATCTTTCCAGTTCACTGATCATTTCTAGACTCCACTGAACGTCCAAACAGATCTACCAATTCAGTGAGGGGGACTACCCCCTGATGGAAGTTTCAATAATTCAGCCCAAAAGGTCTAACTAAACTTTCTGATAGCCTATACCGGTATTTGCAATATGTATGTGAAATGAGGGACTGTTTCTCTCTAAGGTTATACCTAGTCCGTATGAACCAGCAACCCAACAAAATTAGATTCGACGAATAAGAAAATTTTATATATATATGTCAAACCCAAATATTCTCCACTGCCACATTATTGCAAGGCTTGCAAGTAGAGGGTAAACCGGTACCTATTCAAGATTCAATGCAACAACTCTAAGCAAGAGTTCCTAAAGCAAGAGTAGGCTATATCACTGAACTGACATCACCAGCTCATTTTGAAATGCAACTGAAAAAAAGGAAAAGTTTGACCATGTCGCCAGATTGCTGTTGTTGGTCAGTACCTGCCCCAGTTCTAATTCAATTCCTACCTGGTACTGCAGTACAAGCTGGCAAGTCAGGCATCCATTTGGCAGTAGCCCCGCATGTAAATGTTGAAGAAGTATCCACCGTACTTTCATATCCAGGAAGGCATTCATAGCGACTTGTGCAATTGTATCCGCATGCGTTCGATGACTGATCAACAGTTTTTGTATTGTTGACATATTCTGCACAATCTGTTAAACAGATGAAGGTATTGTACATTATTTGCTGATCTATTGCAAGAAATTCATTAATAATTACCGAAATATATACTACAGAACTATGCATTAATTACTGCGTGCTGCTAGTGGCCATCCTGATATACAGTTTATATAATATACCATACGGCTTTCACAAACTGCACTAGTACAAGCATACAGCAATATCAAAAGGTACAGCAAACTATTTCAGGGCGGTGAGGTGAAGGTGTGGCACAAATCCCATTTTTGCAAGCTTACACAGTATTGTCTTGACTAATGACTGGTATTGGTGTTATGGTATCGACTTAACATGGCTGCAGTCTCGGTTGGATGCTTGGCTCAACAATGCCAAAGGTAAGTAGAAAAATTCAACGCTTCTATCCTTTACCAATACTCCGCCAAATTCATTTACAGAATGAAGGCTATGTTTTTTAGCAGATTAACACGCAACTCCCTCTGAATTTATGTGAAAAAGATGCGAAGATTTTGTGGCTCGTGCTTTCCAGAATTAACTCAGGAATCACAACTTCAACAGACGAAAAAGGAAGATGCCTTGCGACGCCTGATAAATTAGGTTCACTTACATGAAAGTGTAATTTCTTGTATCGCTCTTCTAGACACTGCATTTGGTGCAAAGACATAGACAACCGAAGATCCATTCTTTGCAGAATCCAAGTTAGAGACTATAAATTCAGCAACTACACTCCCCTTAGAACCTTTCAGATCATTGCAACTGCGACAAAATGATCCACTGAAAACGCAGCCGGTAGCTCGAAATGAATATGTGCAGAGGAGCGGTGAAGATGAATCTTCGAGTTTAAGATAATAATCCAGATCAAAAGGATAATTAGCAGTGGTGTATACAGTGTGTTGCAATATCAATTGTGGTACATTCACTGCCCAGGTTGAACTTGTGGAATTACGTGTCACATTTTCTTTCTCACTTTTAAAGAAAACTTCCGGATTTCCTGAAATACGCAAGTAGGTACTCTTTGATATCATGATAGGGAATATCAAGAACTGTAGAAAAATGGCGCACCACTACTGAGTCTGCAAGTGGGCGAAGTAATTTTATGACAATACACTTGACCTGTACCGAAGGCACATTTTTTGGATTTAAGCACTCACCAAAAAAGTTCTTTCCTGTACTAGCATAAGACCGTGCAAAATCCCTATATAGGTAACGATACCAAGTTTATTTACAACATGCAACATCATTATATATAGCTTAGGGCAACACTAAAATACAGTCTGACGGGACGAGTGGGAATCATCACTAAAATACAGGAATCGGTAGAAAAACACTCAATCCTAAAATACAGGATGGGCAGCGGGAGAATGGGAATAACAGGAGAGGGTGTAACAGGCAGTGAACGGAAAGGGAGACATTGCACACATATCAGCTGATGTGTCCGACAATGATACTGCAGATAAACCAACCTTATCATATCCATGCTTCCACTATCGCTACACCAGAACAACCTGATCTCTGGCTATCCTCTGTTCAGGTATATTAATAGAGTTTTACTCCTTGGCAGCATACTATTAAGATA